>JAGXOD010001381.1:4662116-4669616 GCA_020368025.1 Brachyhypopomus occidentalis
ATCACATGTAGTTTATGGTGGGGATGTGTGGTGCGTGGTGTTGGGGTGGGGTGTTGGGGGGCGTGGTGTTGGGGTGGGGCGTGGGTGTTGGGGGTGGGGTGTTGGGGGGCGTGGTGTTGGGGTGGGGCGTGGGTGTTGGGGTGGGGCGTGGGTGTTGGGGGGCGTGGTGTTGGGGTGGGGTGTTGGGGTGCGTGGTGTTGGGGTGGGGTGTGGGTGTTGGGGGGCGTGGTGTTGGGGTGGGGTGTTGGGGCGTGGTGTTGGGGTGGGGCGTGGGTGTTGGGGGGGGGGGGGTGGGTGTTGGGGGGCGTGGTGTTGGGGTGGGGTGTTGGGGGGGTGGTGGGGTGGGGTGTTGGGGGCCGGGGTGTTTGTTGTGTTGGGTTGTTGTGTTTGTTGGGTTTGGGGTGTTGTGTGTGTTGTGTTGGGTTCATCTGTCTTTCTGTGCTCCACACAGTTGAAGATGGGCCTACAGACTGAGGATGCAGAATGCAGATATCACCATGGGAACCTTTCATTCCATTAACATGATCCCTCCCACCTGTGTATGTGGGAAGATGTTTAAATATAAATATTCATGGACTGTTCTACTTCCCCACATTTATTATTTTTTCCAGTCAAAAACAAATCGCTAATTATTTTCCAAAACAAACACAAAAAAGATTAACGTGTAAAAAGAAAGAAGAGCTTGAGAAATAATAAGCAAGCTACATGACAGAGTGGAAACGGACTGTGACCATGTGAGATCTGTGACCGTGTGAGATCTATGATCTGTGATCTGTGCTCATCAGTGATCACCAGTGTTGTCAGCACTGAGCCAGACACATACTGCAGTTCTTTAATCTCCATGCAAACAAAACAACACGAAGCACTTGAAGGTCTTTGGCTGCTCAGTACAGCAGCACCAGGTTCACCTGATGTGTCCAGCTCGATTAGTACTGTCTATTTAGCTCCTGGAACTCAAGGTGAGAGGTCCCCAGCATCTACAGGGTCAGGGGTCAGGGGTTAGGGTCAGGCTTGGGTCACAGTTTCCACTACAGTTCTGCTACACGCTGAGCATGATGCTAATGATCGTTTTGAAGCAGATGATGGTCAATTAGATTTTTATTTTGTAAGAAATGAACTTAATGGTTCTGGGAGAGTAATGCAGTAGTGTTTGAACTCAAACGCGGACTGATGAAGTGTGTCCATTTTAAAGCGAGTTCCGTTTTAAAGCATGATCACCTGAGGCTTACAGTCTGTTCAGCTGAAGCTCCTGCAGAAGCTTGTTGGGAAAGACGCTTTGTAGTCGAAGTGAAAACATTTAAATTCAGAGCAATATGTCCATCTGCCTTTAATCCTGTCTTTTCATTTTCTTATTTTTCTAAACCACTCTGTTGCCAGGTTACCAGAAGGCTTGCTGTGGGCGGGTCTTCTGTGCTTCCACTCTGATTATTGGGCAGATGTTCTTCCATGGCAGGGATTGGCCTTAAAAAATATATGACCTCAACAAGGAGGTCAAGGGTCATATCAGTGAGTCTGCCAAGACGTCACTCTGGTTAATGATCACAATATAAATCCAACCAGTGTGAGAACCATCTCATTTGTACTTTCCAAGGAGCCATATGCCTCCAATGATTTAAAACCTTTTAAAGAATATTGACTCGCATAATTATGCATGGATTTGCATAATTATGTCCCATCTTTGCCTATATGAGATTTGAAACAAGTAGCCAGCTAATGTTAGATAAGTTACCTGTGTTTGTGTTCATTTTGCCGCCCTGTTATGGCCCTACAGTACACAGACTGGTGTACTTGCTCTCAAATGATCACCAGTTCCAAGTGCATCATGGGAATGGCCACAATATTTTGCATTAAGTTGTCTGGGGTGGGATTAGCTGCTTTTTATTACTGTGTAATAGTAACTCCATAGTAATTGATAGGAGGAATCACCAATGGACAAAGGCACTGGATCATTCCAAGAGAACAAGGGCACAAATGGACAGTTCTTATTGGAGCAGAAAGTGAGGGGGCGGGAACAGAACGTTTCTCTGAAGAGACTGCATGATGAACATGTATGTGTGATTAAATAATAATGATCAAACTTAACATCAGTGTGTCACTTAATTGTATTTCATTTCTCATTCCTCTGTATATGTAGTGTTAAGAAATGTTCATCACAATTAACAGTTTAATTCAGATGCAATGGTACCGCTCTACACGGTCGGTGTCCCCTTTGGACAACAACAGTGACAGTAAGACCATCGCCCGCACACATGACCCCCAGATGCATTCATAAAAATATTCCATACAATGGTTCTCATGTTCAACAATGTTTGTGAATATTGTACAACTCAACAAGAATTATACAACAAAAGAATTGTACAATGAAAAGGTTTTGACCCCAAACTTACAGCACATAAGGTTATATAGCCTTATGTTTATATAAGATTTTGCTCCCACATATACAGTGATATACAGTATCCAAGCTTCGGGCTAAATCTGATCCCAGATCAGGATTAGTAAGTATATTCCTTACAGATTTGTTAACAGTAATAATCCTGGTATATAACCCATCTGGACTAACATTGCCTGTTCTCTCACTAACCCACCTAACCAGAACCCATCTGGACTAACAAAACATTATTATGTGGTAGTTTGGCCTAATTATATTTTAATTATTCACCATTATTTACTTAGCTACTTCGTTTGTTTAATTTCTTTAGACTAGCACGCACATACGCTGTGTTTAAAACCTGGATCTGATACTCTGCACCTGAATACTGGACTTTCTCACTGGCAGGCCAACTTCTCACCCACACTCACTCTACTACATGTTCACTTACGACTGTATAATCTAGTAGAGATACAGTTTCATCATAACTCCACTGCTTTGTGCTTGACCTGTCATAATCATGCTATTGCATACAGGTCAGAGGTCAAGATCCTGACAGGCTGGGACCAGGACAATAGGACAACTTGTTCCTCAGCAAAGCTGGTAAAATTACAACATGGTCACATGACCACTACATGCTAACATTAGTTTTTTTTTATTGGAAAGGGTTAGTAACTCATTACTTTGTATAACGAATTTTTACATACACCATCATGCTTATTTTGTCCAGTAGATGTCAGTTTCCTATCACACATGTAAAATAATAGCTGGAGGATGCAGAACACAGATGGCCGTTTGGGGGCGCACTTTCGCACTTAGTGGAATTTTCCATGTGTGTGCTGGGCTCGTGCCTGCTAGTCCCATACTGACCAGGCACATTCTGTTTTAAACACACGTGCACTCTCTCTCTCTGTCTTACAGGACACGTTTTATGTGCTTTGTCAAACATTTGCTTCTTTTTACTTCATAGTTCTTGAAGTATGTCTACACACGCACAAAAAGGAAAAATTAAATTTAAATAATTTAATTTGAATACCTTCTCTAATACTTTAATTAAATGCTTTCTCTAAGGTTTTGCTCCGATGTTCAAATTGGATTTTGTAAGGACATGTTTTTTTATTTTTAACTTTTACCTGAACAAAAAGCACCTTTTCCCCGCCTTTCAGTATAAACCTCGAGGCATTACAGAGAGCAAAAATAAGTTCCAAGGATCAAACAAGCAAGGATGTTTTCATACACACGCTCAGACACATGCACACACAATATACCATGTGTGCGTCAGAATGCTATATCAAACACTTTCAAAAGACCTGCGTCAGTGCAAGAGATAAACGTTCTGTTGTGGCTTGGATGTAACTTGTGGTCAGACCTTAAAAGCCCCTTTTGTTAAAACATGAATAAAAAGGCCGCAAGCAGGTGTGTGAACCAAAGAAACCCTAGACCTAGCCCTAACCCTAGACCTAAGCCTAACCCAAGATCTAACTAACCAAAGACCTAGCCCTAACCCTAGACCTAGCCCTAACTCTAGACCTAAGCCTAACCCAAGACCTAACTAACCAAAGACCTAACCTTAACCCTAGACCCAGCCCTGCAAGGGTGACTCATTTTGCAAGTGTTGTGGAATTTTATAACACCCTCTGCTACTTTCTCTCTCACACACACACACACACACACGTTGTGGAGTTTTGTAACATCCTTTCTCACTTTCTCACACACATGCACACACACGTATTGAGAATGCACTTACACACATATGCCCCCACACACACACACATGCACACACAAACATAATGCAATGTAATATTATCCACAAGCCAAAAAGTTACATTCAAAAAATATTTTATTAAAAATAGACATCAGAGCTTTTTTCTTTTCTACAGTGTTCAAAGCAATGAAGGGAATATAAACATTTTCTGTTAACACCAAAATCTGATCACAGACTAATACAGAGATGCTGGTTTCTGTTTTATTAACTTTCTTAGTAAAGCAACACAGCACAAAGCCAGATTTAAATATTCAAACCACACATGCCCACAGGGACCAATCAGGGAGATCTATGCAGAGCACAGGAGGACATGATAAGCTGTTGCTAATGATGTCATCAGTATGAGTAGTTCTGAAATACGCATACAGTAGCTACACAACAGAGGTGAAGAAGGCAGCTAACACACACACACATGCACGCACGCACACACTCACTCACAGACACACACACACACACACACACACACAATGCTGTCCAAACTTGGCATTTAATTACTTGACAGAAAACTTGGCCTCAAAATTGCCTCAAAACTAAAAACAAGTATTTCAAACAACAAAATCTTGCAACTGTCTTTACAACTGTACATTTCCTAATTGATCCAAAACATAAAATGCATTTAAAATTTAAATTATGATCCAGTAAGAAGAAAACAAATACCAGTACAAATAATCTTTTAGTACACCTATTATAAGATGCTTATAACATCCAATTATTAAATTCAGCGTAGCCACAAACACACTCAAATGTGTGCATATTAAACAACAGGACACACAGTCAAGTTTGCCAGTGTATTTTTTTTGTTTTTAGTGAACAAAACAAACCAAAACCAAATAATCTTTAGGTGTGTGTGTGTGTGTATGTGTGTGTGTGCGTGTGTGTACAGCTGTCTTTTATCAAAGACGAGATGGCTTTGGGGTGATGGTTTATGTACAAGATGTGTTTTAATGCAGTGTGTGTGTGTGTGTGCATGATACAAAACAGAAAATACAACCATACCTGTGATTCAGACCAAGAACAAGAAAACATGTAGATTCAACCTGGAGAGTCTGTAAACCTCATGCACGTGTGTGTGTGTGTGTCGTAGTCTTTCAGCATGTATCAGTGTGTGTGTGTGTGTGTGTGTCGCAGTCTTTCAGCATGTATCAGTGTGTGTGTGTGTGTGTGTGAGCCTGTAAGGATGTATGAGTGTGTTATTCAGGCTTGTGGCAGTAAATGTCTTTGAGGGCTTTGAGTTCCTCTATTAGAGTTTTGTTCTGGTTTTCCAGCACAGCCACACGGTTCTCTAAACACTTCACATACTCCTTCTTCTTACGCCGACATTCACGTGCAGCTTCACTGCAAAAACACACACACACACACACACACACATATATCTTAACTATGAATCACTAATACTGGGACTAGGGTTACACACACACACACACACACACACACACACACACAGGTCAGGGCTAGGGTTACACACACATACACACACGTTAGGGCTAGGGTTACACACATACATACACACACGTTAGGGCTAGGGTTACACACATTCACACACACAGGTTAGGTCTGGATACACACACACACACACACACACACACACACACACATTAGGTCTGGATACACACACACACACACATTAGGTCTGGATACACACACACACACACACACTCAGGTTAGGTCTGGATACACAAACACACAGGTTAGGTCTGGATACACACACACACACACACAGGTTAGGTCTGGATACACACACACACACACACATTAGGTCTGGATACACACACACACACACACACACACACACACACACAGGTTAGGTCTGGATACACACACACACACACAGGTTAGGTCTGGATACACACACACACACACACACATTAGGTCTGGATACACACACACACACACACACACACACAGGTTAGGTCTGGATACACACACACACACACACACACATTAGGTCTGGATACACACACACACACAGGTTAGGTCTGGATACACACACACACACACACACACACACACAGGTTAGGTCTGGATACACACACACACACACACACACACACACATTAGGTCTGGATACACACACACACACACACACATTAGGTCTGGATACACACACACACACACACACACACACATTAGGTCTGGATACACACACACACACACACACAGGTTAGGTCTGGATACACACACACACACACACACACACACACACACACACACATTAGGTCTGGATACACACACACACACACACACACACACACACACACACATTAGGTCTGGACACACACACACACACACACACACACAGGTTAGGTCTGGATACACACACACACACACACACACACATTAGGTCTGGATACACACACACACACACACACACACACACACACACACACACACACACACACACACACACAGGTTAGGTCTGGATACACACACACACACACACACACATTAGGTCTGGATACACACACACAACACACACACACACACACACACACACACAGGTTAGGTCTGGATACACACACACACACACACACACACACACACACACACACAGGTTAGGTCTGGATACACACACACACACACACACACACACATACACACACACACACACACAGGTTAGGTCTGTGTCTTACCGGTTTTTCATCAGGCGAACTTCTCTCTTGCGTGTGGCCTCCTCCGCTTGCTGCTGTGGACTGTGAATCGCCCCCGGCGATGCTGCCATGACAACCCCCTGTGGTAGCCCTGACGACGGGGAGCGGATCTGATATGCAGGCATGTCTCCAGTGGCAGCTACACACGTCACACACACACAACAAACGTCTGAATGGGGCTGAAGGCCAAAAACCATGAAACACTTTTAAAAGTCATTAACCTGACAAATAAGACCACAACAACAAACTGGACAAGATCTACTGTCAACAACCAACCATAAACCAGTCAGAAACCAGCTGAAAACCCACTATCAACCACTCAAAGACCAGCTGACAACCAACCAATCAACTGTCAAGAACCCATAATTAGGTACTGTCAGCACTGGGTAGGCATAGCGACTGTTGCTCCCCTGTACAGAACAGTCTGTGAAATGATGTATATGATATGCAAATGTAATGCTTTGGATTAGGGCTGGGTTGGGGTCGGGGTTGGGGTTAGGGCTATTTATGGTTAATGTTAGGGTTAGCTAGGGTAAGGGCTGGGTGAGGGTTCAGGTTAGGTGTTAGGGTTGGTGTGTTATCAAGACTTCTACTATTATCAATGAACTTTTTTAGCAATCGGCACAGAAATGTGATAAACTATAAAGTAAATATACAGACTAAATAAAACAGAGATGCTGCCTGGTGCCATATTAATAAACATACATAAGTTTTCCAGT
>JAGXOD010001381.1:4674616-4679616 GCA_020368025.1 Brachyhypopomus occidentalis
TTAGTTTTTAGTACACTGACAGTTGATGTTCACTTAGCATAATTGCTTCTTAGAGTTAGCATATTAGCAACAAAAATTAGTATCTAACTGCTAGCATTAGCTACATACAGCCAATACGCTTGCATTTCTAGATGCATGGATAATTTTCTGAATAATAGGACCACAGTTGATGTTCACTTAGTTCAAAGTTAACTAGTTAGCCATAGCACATTAGCATCTATTACTAGCATATACTGGCTATAAGCCTGTGTTTACAGATTTATAATATTGGACTGTTACTCATTGGTGTTTAGCTGTTTAGCTTAGTTTATGTGCTACATGTACCACTGTGTGTTTAACACCACACACGGCTCTGCTGCACAATCCACCTTTTGTGATGTGTACTGGGAAGACACACTGTCACGTTTAGCTCCGCCCCCACCTGTCAATCCTAGGTTTTGTTTTGCCCTCCTGTCTACCATTTCCTTGTTTTGGTTTTCCCATGTGTTTTCAGTCTGCCACGCCCCTGTCGTTCGCATCATCCTTCCAGTTCACAATTCTGTAGGTGTCTGTTGGTCTCTGCTATTCAGTAGGTATCTGGGAGGTGTCCTTTTCTAGTTGCCAGCAGTTGTTGTTTACAACTTTCAATTTCACATGTTACCCCCAAAAAACAAAAATATACAAATCCTGCTGATATTAACCCTAACCCAATTCCTTTTAACCCTAACCCAATTCCTTTTAACCCTAACCCAATTCACAGCTAAGGCATAACATTGGACAACCAACTGTCATTCTCATGAGACATTTAGAAATGGTCTAAATGTTTCAGACCTGGTCTTGCAGATTTCTCCTTTGTAAGTTACAAAGGATTAGGCCATTAATGTCAATGGTGCTTATACACTCCTTTGTCATCTCAAGGCTTGACTACTGCAACTCGATACTTCCTGGTCTTTCTCTACAATCCATCAGAGCTCTACAACTGATCTAGATGCAACAGCATGACCAGTTTTCAATCTTACAAAATTCACACGTCACTCTACTGCTACTCCATGATGATAATGATCAAAGCTTGGTCCATACCTCAAGTACTTCGAACCTCAAGTAGGACTCAGCTGGGGGTACCATGCTTCAAGTCTCATGTAAACTCCCAGATGGTGAAACAAAATTCCACTGTCTGGACAGTTCCTTGCAGTTTTCAAACGCAGGCTGAAGACTCATCCAGTTAGACAACCATCCTGCACCAATGTTAAGTGTCTGAAACATCAAACCCATGTGGAGAACCCAAAACCAAACCCATGTGGAGAACCCTAACCCATGTGGAGAACCCTAACCCACGTGGAGAACCCTAACCCATTTGGAGAACCCTAACCCATTTGGAGAACCATAAACCATGTGGAGAACTCTAACCCATTTGGAGAACCCTAACCCATGTGGAGAACCATAACCCATGTGGAGAACCATAACCCATGCGTAGGCGTCTCATTGCTGTCTTCCCAACGAGATGACTAATGTCTCTGTAGCTTTGAGACAAGCCAGTAATTAACTTTGTTCATTTTTATCTGATTACACACACTGGGACACAGACAGCACACACACAGAACAGAGTGATTACAGTGATACAGTGTCACAGAACGCTGAATATTTATACACACTGTCACAGCATCACAGCACTGTTTAAGGTTTACATAGCAGACAAAGTGCTATCTGTTTACACAGCAGACGAAACACTGTCTGTTTACATTGCATCTGAAATTCTTTGTTTACATGACAGATTAAATGCTGTCTGTTTACACGACACATTAAATGCTGTCTGTTTACACAGCAAATGAAATAATGTCTGTTTACACGACAGATTAAATACTGTCTGTTTACACAGCAAATGAAATAATGTCTGTTTACACGACAGATTAAATACTGTCTGTTTACATGACAGATTAAATACTGTCTGTTTACACAGCAGATTAAATAATGTCTGTTTACACGACAGATTAAATGCTGTCTGTTTACACAGCAGATTAAATGCTGTCTGTTTACACAGCAAATGAAATAATGTCTGTTTACACTGCAGATTAAATGCCGTCTGTTTACACATTAAGTGCTCATCTGTAATTCACTCCTACACCTGGAGCATCTGCACTAATGTCACGTTTAGCCCTCCTCCTCCTGTCGTCCTCGTGGTTGTTTTGTTGTTGTAGCCATGTGCGTCTTAGCCCTGCCCCTCGTTATCCTTGTCAGGTGTCCTGTATTAGTCTTGTCTATTTAAACCCTCTGTTTGGTCTTCCGTGTTACCGGTTGTTTTGTCTAGCCATTCGTCAACTCTCGTGCCTGTTCTTTGCATTGTATCCTGTCTCCGTGTTGCGTGAGTTGTTCAGCCCTGTATCCATTCTTTAGTTTGTCCTGCCTGTCTCTCTTGTTAAATATGTCACTGCGTGTTGGTTATGTTTCGTTGTCGGACTCCCTGCCTGTTATGACCCATGCCCGTGTGAACGACTCTGCTTATGGATTGCCCTTTAATAAATCTCGCTCTTCTCAGCGTTTGTGTCCGCAAAATACTTCTCCGCCGATCGCGGCGTTACATAACAACCGGTCTTACAAGGACACAGCGAGAGGCGAGACTCTGGTAAGTTCAGTCGCTGTAATGAGATGTTGGCTGCTTCCATGCAGCCCGAATCTCCGATATTACAGCGCGAACTAACCAGAGACAGGAATTCCCCTGGCGTTGTGGGAACAAGGGGATCTCGTCGCTCCAGAAAGAAGGTAACCTTACTGCAAATTCTTACTGGTTTTCGACGAGACCCCTGGTAAACGCATGAAGTCAGCCTGTTTTGATAAACACTACAGGGAGGAGCGACCTGTAGTGCAAGACGTGGCTGACAGGGAGGAATATGCAGACGAGCATTTGCTCAGCCCTCGGTTGGCTTTCATAAGCCACTGCGAGCTCCCGATACCTCGTGTGAGGCGGAGCTGTCGCAGAGAAAGCAACCGAGAGGCAGCCGTGTCTGTGTGTTCTTCCAGGCTCGTCCAAGCTCCAATGGGGAAAGCCACACCCCCTGGATCGAGCCCGACTGCCGCAGCGCCCCCAATGGTTATCCCCGGTACGGCAGCCACCCCAAAGAATTTTTTGGGGGGGAGTAGTGGCCTAACTCGAGTGCCGGAGGCCCAGGAGAGGCCAGCTCGAGTGCCGGAGGCCCAGGAGAGGCCAGCCCGAGTGCCGGAGGCCCAGGAGAGGCCAGCCCGAGTGCCGGAGGCCCAGGAGAGGCCAGCTATAGTGCCGGAAGCCCAGGAGAGGCCAGCTATAGTGCCGGAGGCCCAGGAGAGGCCAGCTATAGTGCCGGAGGCCCAGGAGAGGCCAGCTATAGTGCCGGAGGCCCAGGAGCGGCCTGCTCGAGCGCCGGAGGCCCAGGAGAGGCCAGCTATAGTGCCGGAAGCCCAGGAGAGGCCAGCTATAGTGCCGGAGGCCCAGGAGAGGCCAGCTATAGTGCCGGAGGCCCAGGAGAGGCCAGCTATAGTGCCGGAGGCCCAGGAGCGGCCTGCTCGAGCGCCGGAGGCTCAGGAGAGGCCGGCTAGCGAAGCGGCGGCCCAGTGGAGGCCAGACAGCGAACCGGTGACCCAGATCGGGTCTTCCACGCCTCCTGCTCCCGCGACTCGAAGGAGGTCTCGCACGTCTCCTGTTCCCGTGACCCGGATGGGGAGCGACCTGCACGAGTGCCTGAGGCCCAGGAGTCACCACCACCTGTCACCGCAATCGAGACGGGGTCACCCTCGCCGCCAGTTCCCGCGACCCAGACGGGGTCACCCTCGCCGCCAGTTCCCGCGACCCGGATGGGGTCGTCGCCAGTTCCCGTGACCCGGATGGGGGTCGCCGCCAGTTCCCGTGACCCGGACGGGTCGCCGCCTGTTCCCGCGGCCCGGACGGGCCGCCGCCTGTTCCCAGCGGCCGGGACGGGCCGCCGCCTGTTCCCGCGGCCGGGACGGGCCGCCTCACCTGTTCCCACGACCCGGAAGGGTCACCTTCACCGCCTGTCCCTGCGACTCAGGATGGGTCGGCACCGCAGCTGGCTGTCACCGCAGCGCCACCTGTGGACCTGGGACTGCCTGCGCGCCATGCTGCGCCTCGGACCCCGCCCCTCCCCCCCTGCGCGGTTTCCCGTGTCCCGCCAGTCCCACCCTGCACCTTGCCCCCTGTTGCTCCTTGTGCCCCGCCCTCCCCGCCCTCTTTTGTGGACTCTGCTCCTTTGTTTTTGCCGTCTGTTATCCCTGGTGTTGTCTTTGCCCGTGTCATGGTCTCTGTTTCAGTTCCTGTGTCTGTTCCTGTGTCGGTCCGGTTTTTGTCTATGCCGATGCCTGTCTCAGTGTCTGTTCCTATGTCTGTCCCTGTGTTTGTGCCAGTCCCCTGTCGGTTGCCTGGTCTGTGTTAGGTCTTCGTCTCCCTCGTCCTCCTGTTGTGCCTTCCCATGTCATCGCCGCCCTTCGTGTAATGTTGCTCCTCCCCCTCGAGTCAGCCTGTTCGCCGTCCCCTCAGTCTAGTGTCTCTGCCTGTTCTGGTTTTGTTCCTTCGTCTGTCTCCACCCCCCATGTCTGTCCCTGGTCCTACCCTAGCATCTCGCCCTGTTTTTCCCCGGGTGTTGTGCGCTTATGAGGGGGGGTACTGTCACGTTTAGCCCTCCTCCTCCTGTCGTCCTCGTGCTTGTTTTGTTGTTGTAGCCATGTGCGTCTTAGCCCTGCCCCTCGTTATCCTTGTCAGGTGTCCTGTATTAGTCTTGTCTATTTAAACCCTCTGTTTGGTCTTCCGTGTTACCGGTTGTTTTGTCTAGCCATTCGTCAACTCTCGTGCCTGTTCTTTGCATTGTATCCTGTCTCCGTGTTGCGTGAGTTGTTCAGCCCTGTATCCATTCTTTAGTTTGTCCTGCCTGTCTCTCTTGTTAAATATGTCACTGCGTGTTGGTTATGTTTCGTTGTCGGACTCCCTGCCTGTTATGACCCATGCCCGTGTGAACGACTCTGCTTATGGATTGCCCTTT
>JAGXOD010001381.1:4684616-4714616 GCA_020368025.1 Brachyhypopomus occidentalis
CACATGCTCATACAGAGTGTCTTGGTTGGAGTGTTTAGACACTGTAACTGCAGAGAAAGTTACTTCCTCTTTTTCCGCCACCCGTGCGTTAAACAGGTACCTGGATATACCACGACACACAAATAACCTAGAAAGCTAAATCTGTAGCTAAATCTACTCACACCGTATGTTTTCTTTGTATTCTACATGTTTTCTACATGAGCTACATCAGTGATAGATGTCACCGTACTGTGTAAGACGTGGAGCGCTGTATGAACACTGTTGGGTTTGGAGTTACAAATAACTATTTTGAGTAGATAGTTTGCTACATGTGAACAAAGTCAACTTCTCTTGGCAAAAATAAATTGCATGACCCGAAACTTACACATTACTGTGTGCTATTACAAATTAGTATTCAACTGTTAGGCCTATCGTGTGAATTTGAGTTTACAATTATTTGGAGGGTTTGGCGATACAATCTCAATTAATAATCCAGTGGATTTGTAAAGCAGTGTCTCTCTGTCACCTGCCGGTCTTTACAGTTGGAAACTCGTAGCCTAATTATTCATTTCCGAGATGATCGACCGCGACATTAAGACGCTTTGCGTCATTGGGCATGTCCGTCTGCTTCTCGATACATTTTTAATATTAGGTTCGCTAGTTAGCCAGATTAATAGCGTTATTTACCAAGCTGTCCTGCAAAGCGAATTAGACAAGACTAACTCAATGTTCTCTAGTTGTTTAGCCAGATTAGAGTCTGATAACGTGTCTGAGTAGATGTTGTTTTGGTGGCCAGTCACTTATTGAGCATTTACACTGTGGTAATTTTACCGCATTCTAACGTAAGGAAACGGCAACTCCAAGTTCGCTCGACTTCGCTGTCAGTTTCCCCAGATGTTCGGCATACCAGCAATAACTTACCGAAGTTTTACGTAGAGAGACTCGTCACCGGTCGCGGGTGGAGTGGCTGCCCGACTCGCTGCTCACGTCGTTCACACGTCAGCGGTGCCGACGCGGCTCACTAACGTCTAACGCGATAAGCGCTGCCGGGGCGGAGCTCGTGTGCCCGGGAGGCGCTCTTTCAAACGCTGATTACCGCCTGTCTGCAGACGGGAGATACTCGAGAACCACACCGGACTAATGCACATCAATGTGAGTGAGGCTACAAGTGTACAGCGCTGTGAATCATGTACCTGCTCTATAAAAATATGCATCTTAATAATAGAATTAGATTTCTCTCAGTACAGCCGTTTTTTAATTCACTGGTTAAAATAAGAGTGTTCAATTGTTATAGTTAAGGAGTAGCACTCGTCTGTGTGTTTCAATATGGCAATCAAGAGCGACCCCTGGCGATTGAAATAGTCCTCGACTATTTCAGCGTATCTCTCTGTATGTTTGGCTGTCCTATGCACTGATGACTGTAAGCATCTTTGGGTTTTAGAAAAGCACTATATAAAAATAAAGTATTATTATTATTATAACCAACCTGTTTTATCAAGACCAAACACTGTTTCAAACCCACATCATGTCTGTGTGTCCAGACCCGTTTCAGGTCCACGTAGAGACGTGGGTGTGACGTGACTGGTGCATTCAGGCCGTAGAGAATGTTCTAGCGTGTCCTCCCATTACCTCTTATGGTCTTCACATCACCTTGCACAAAATGGCCTTCAACCCCCAATATCTGCACTAATTGTGCTCAGACCAGTAGACAATGTCTGAGGTGTCAGCTATGATCTCTGCTCAGACCCCCAACCAACAATCACACCAGCAAAAGTCTTCAAGGAAAACACTTGAAGTCCAACACAGAAGCTGCTATTGTAATGTACATGCATGCTGGGTTCTAATGCTCCCTCGGTGTGCATGGTGGGGGTGTTTGGGTAATCAGAGTAAGATGGGGTAACTGAACCCTCACTACTTTTACTTGCAGTATTTGGAAAGCTGTAGTAATTTAACTGCTGGTGCTTCTGTGATTTCACTGCGGAGGAGACCCCCCCCCACACACACAACACCATCTGCAACGACTCAGCCTTCCACCACATAACTGTCCTTTTTAATCCAGACCACTGTAACAAATTGTTATTTTAATAAGTAAAATGTATTATATTTACTTGTATTGTATTTTATATACCAAACCATATGTTGTATAACAGGAATAAGCAGGTAGTTCAGAATTGTCCAGAATTTCTCGCTCTGCTTGTCTGTTACATTTTTATTCTCTTCTAAGATGCACTTGTCAAACACACTTTGGGTTTTGTAGCTATACTGAAGTTATTTAAACCCAATAAACTCACAACCCACAAAGCTGAAAGCTCTTCCAGCTAACTAAGGTAGACACACTTGGAGCCACTGATCTTTTAGGACACATGAGGACTACCACACTAACACCTCCCTTAATGCCAAAGGTGTTCACTGCTGTGGAACACATGCTACATGGCATAGAGTGGTGAGACGAATAGGTGGCTGTCTACAGCTTTATTTATACACTAATGCTGACCACATTCCTAAGATGAAATGTAATCTGTACCTCCCTGCCTGTGTGTCGATCTTCAGAAGGAACCAGACTGACCACCTCGCCCTGCTCAGCGTGAGTGTGGACACCGCTGCTAGGTGTTGCTTGTGTAAGTTGTGTTTGCCCCTTTTGTGATTCACCTAGTATTCAGGTTCTGATTATAAAAGCATCTATATTCATGTAATATTCTACTAAACAATAACTATAATTAATGTTTTAATGTATTTTAGAGCTCAGAACTACTATAGATTTAAAAAAGAAGCAACCTCTCTTGTGCATGGCTGGTAATTGTCTTGTTTTGGTGTGCGTGCAGTGAAATCTTTCAGTAAGTCATTTTGTTCCTAGGGGATGTCAGGTGTGGTGGACACCACTGGAGGCAGGGGGAATTACGCTTTCTGCGGGTATGTGGAGTGTGGCCCCTGCACAGGGCAGAAGCAGAGAGCCGTGAAGTCCTGCCTGGTGTGTCTGGACTCCTACTGTCCTGCCCACTTCCAGCTACACGAGGAGCTGCACTCTGGAAAGAGGCACAAGGTGATGAATGCCACTGGATTCCTGGAGGACAAGATCTGCCCTCAGCATGACAAGCTTCTGGAGGTGTTCTGCTGCACGGACCAGCAGTGCATCTGCCTCATGTGCACCATGGAGGAGCACAGGGGTCACGCCATCGTCTCCGCCGCAGCAGAGAGAACAGAGAAGCAGGTCTGAAATCACCCTTATGCAATACATTTGAGTGCTGCGCATTTGAGTGCATGATGTTGTTATACGTGCAATCACTTTATTTAACTGTGCACATCATGTATATGCTTTTAACTGTACATTTCATGATTCAGCTTCTAAAAGCTTTATTTGTAAGTGTTAAAATGACAACTCTGTTATTCTACAGCCCCATCAGTCCATACATAATACATGCAGACAGTAGTTAAGCTCAACAGTTAGGTTAGCACCATTAAAGTCATTAGTATCATTAAAAAGTTGAAATATTGCAATATAAAATCTACAATTAAATAGAATACCAAAACATCATTCTCTGGAACCCTGCAGGATGGTCTGATCATTCTCTGGAACCCTGCAGGATGGTCTGATCATTCTCTGGAACCCTGCAGGATGGTCTGATCATTCTCTGGAGCCCTGCAGGATGGTCTGATCATTCTCTGGAACCCTGCAGGATGGTCTGATCATTCTCTGGAACCCTGCAGGATGGTCTGATCATTCTCTGGAACCCTGCAGGATGGTCTGATCATTCTCTGGAACCCTGCAGGATGGTCTTTTCTAGAGGGCGAGGGCTTCTAGGGTTCCGACCGCAGCCTAGACAAAAATAAGAAGCATTTATCAAAATCTAGCTGACATCTATTACCAAGAAATCTATTCTAGTCTTCTTTCTATATGAGTAAAAGGTCAACATTTTGTTTTTGTTTATTGCCTGTTTTTATCATCCTATAACTGTGTCAGTGCCTTTAAAAAGAAACATTTTCACTTGAACGTTAATGCTAACACATGGTGCCCCACATTACGCCTTTACACATTACGCCTTTGAGCTGCTTCTGTCATATAGCAAATGTTGTCATGACTTTGTGCTATTTCTGTAGCACAGCTTGTGTGTAACATTCGCAGTGCTCAGCTGATTGCACTAACCCTAACAAAAACCTAACCCTCACCCTAACCCTCACCCTAACCCTAACCCTCACCCTCACCCTCACCCTCACCCTAGCTCTAGCTCTAGCCCTAACCATCACCCTAGCCCTAACCCTAACCCTCACCCTCACCCTACCCCACAGAGCCAGATGGGGGCACCAAAGACAAAATCACAGCAACGCATCATGGAGAGAGAGAAAGAGCTTAATGACCTGCGCAGAGTTGTGGATATTCACAAGGTCAGCAGCCCAGCTCACTGGCTAATGAGTCTCTGAGCCCCTCCCTCTTACCAGCATGTAGTATATGTTCTGGCTCTTCATTGGCTAATGAGTCTCTGAGCCCCTCCCTCTTACCTGTGTATCTTCCTCAGCGCTCTGCTCAGACTGCACTGAACGACAGTGAGAAGGTCTTCCGTGAGATGATCTCCTCCATCGAGAGGAGACGTGTGGAGGTGCAGGATGTGATCCAAGCTCAGGAGAAGGTGGCCGTGAGTCGGGCAGAGTGCTTCCTGGAGCAGCTGGAGCAGGAGGTTGCCGAGTTACGGAGGAGAGACGAGGAGCTTCGGCAGCTGTCGCTGACGGAGGATCACATCCACTTCCTGCAAGTAATATCACCAAGGCAACCAGACATGCACAACAATGCCTTCATGTATTTTAACACACTCGAGTTGTACCAGTGTGTAATGTAATATAGTGGAGATATGGTGACCAAAAAACATTTCAGGCAGTTTTCAGACATTTAAGTCCTATAAATCCAGTAAAAACTCCTGTGCCTTCCAGAACAGGTCCAGAGTGGGCAGAGGTGAACAGGACCGAACACACACACACACACATGATCAGAAACAGCAATCAAATTAAGTCAGAAAATAAACAGGGTTGGAAGGAGCCGCTCACTAAATGACAGGGTTAGGGCTGGAATTTACACAACTACAGCTCAAATATCTAACATTTACACAGACAACTACAGCTCAAATATCTAACATTTACACAGACAACTACAGCTCAAATATCTAACATTTACACTGACAACTACAGCTCAAATATCTAACATTTACACAGACAACTACAGCTCAAATATCTAACATTTACACTGACAACTACAGTTCAAATATCTAACATTTACACTGACAACTACAGCTCAAATATCTAACATTTACACTGACAACTACAGCTCAAATATCTAACATTTACACAGACAACTACAGCTCAAATATCTAACATTTACACTGACAACTACAGTTCAAATATCTAACATTTACACTGACAACTACAGCTCAAATATCTAACATTTACACAGACAACTACAGCTCAAATATTTAACATTTACACTGACAACTACAGTTCAAATATCTAACATTTACACTGACAACTACAGCTCAAATATCTAACATTTACACAGACAACTACAGCTCAAATATCTAACATTTACACAGACAACTACAGCTCAAATATCTAACATTTACACTGACAACTACAGCTCAAATATCTAACATTTACACAGACAACTACAGCTCAAATATTTAACATTTACACTGACAACTACAGTTCAAATATCTAACATTTACACAGACAACTACAGCTCAAATATCTAACCTTTACACTGACAACTACAGCTCAAATATCTAACATTTACACAGACAACTACAGCTCTAATGTTTAATGTTTGTTTATAGCGTTATGTGTTTCTTGCGGCCCCACCTGGATCTTCAGACTTGCCCAACATCACTATCAGTTCTGTGTCCTCATATGAAGATATAACCAAATCTATCAATGGCTTGAAAAAGCAATTGGAAGATTCCTGTAAACAGAACATGGAGACGATAACATACAAAGGTAAAAAAAATGTTGATTTTCTTAAATTATGACTTCCCACATCATAAAAACATGTATCATTGTGAATTACATAGCAAAGTCTGTATTAATTTATTGCTTTAAAGCAGGGATGTCCAAACATTTTGCAGTGAGGGCCAGATTTGGTGAACATGTGTGGGGGCATTCTGTTGGGGGGGTATAGTATACACTGCCATACCGCTATAGTATAGAATAGTATAGTACACACTGCCATCTCCTGGTGAAATATAAAATAGCTTTTTTTAGTCTACTGCCATCTCCTGGTGAAATATAAAATAGCTTTTTTGAGTCTACTGCCATCTCCTGGTGAAATATAAAATAGCTTTTTTGAGTCTACTGCCATCTCCTGGTGAAATATAAAATAGCTTTTTTGAGTCTACTGCCCTCTCCTGGTGAAATATAAAATAGCTTTTTTGAGTCTACTGCCATCTCCTGGTGAAATATAAAATGCTGTGGTAAACTTGGTGCGTGCCGGTCAAAATTTGAACCGCATTTGGGGGCCGCATTTCGACACACACACACACACACACACACACACACACACACACACACACACTCACGCACACACACATACACACACACAGATCCACACTCACACAACGACTAGACACAAAAGGGAAGAGGGGGCCATTACACACACACACACACACACACAGATAAGAACAACAACATGTAGCAATATGCAACATGTAGCGTTGATGAAATAAGGGACAGGTAACATGAATAACACAGACATGTATTATTTTATGCTTGATTTCACTCATTAAATCAAATATGATTTCCCTAATTAAATTAACTTATTCATTATTCTCTGCCAGACTACTGTGACCTAACACTGGACCCCAACACCGCGTACAGACGCCTCGCCCTGTCCGAAGGCAACAAGATGGTGATGAACCATGATCGGGACCTCCCGTACCCTGAACACCCGGAGCGCTTTGACTGGCCACAGGTGCTGTGCAGTGAGACGGTGTGCGGCCGCTGCTACTGGGAGGTGGAGTGGGCTGGTGTGAACGGCATCAACGTGGCCGTGACCTATAAAGGCATCCGCAGGAAAGGGGGGCACAATGAGTGTTGGTTTGGCTGCAGTGAGCAGTCCTGGAGACTCTACTGCTCACCCTTCCGTTACGCCTTCAGACACCACAGCAGGGAGACGTATATCCCCAAACCTGACAAGGCCACCAGGGTGGGCGTGTTTGTGGATTACGATGCAGGATCCCTCTCCTTCTACAGTATCACTGACAAAATGAAGCTTCTCTACAAAGTGCAGACTGGATTCACAGAACCTCTTTATCCAGGCTTCACTGTGTGGCCAGGATCCAAAATGACCCTCTGTCCTCCTGCAAAGCTTCCATAGAGTAACTGTTTACTACTGAAATTAAGTAAGCTTAGTATTACTGGTTTAGCCCCCAAATTCTGAGATTCTACCCCTACAAGTTTAGGTTTCTCATTGATCCATAACCCTAGCTCTAATGTACAAGATAATACATAACTCTAATCTACAAGATCCATAACACTAACCCTAATATACAATATCTTTAACCCAGCCCTTGCGATCCACAGTTTGATTTGATTCCTAAGGCAACTGACCCCTGCTGGTGATATTGAGTATTGCAGATCCATTTACTACACTGAGTGTTAGGATAAAGTTAAAACGTGAACTGGGCTGAGAAACAGCAAAATGCTCACACTTATGTTAAATATAGTAGCGTGAAGATCTCCTAATATAAAGATCCAATGACATTATAATTGGAATGGAATCACGTCTGATTATATTCTTAATGGACAGGGCTGAGTGGATCACTTAATTACTCACGTTGTAATAGATTAAACTTGAAACAGAGCTTGTGAACACTTCACATTTCAGGGTGATGGTCAACTTCAGTGTTAGTGTTAGAGCCAGATAATCAAAGCACTGTGGTAACTGAGTGTTTTACTATAATGACTTAGAGATTGTACGATAGTCTAAGATACTAATACAATTATGAAGAGATTTTGTCTACGTATTTGTGAGGAAATGGCAGAAAAGGAAACTTGATGTCAGATTGGACTGCAGAAAACACATAAAGAGTTTATCATTTATTAGGCTACAATTTATTGTACTGATAGTAGTAACAATTTGCTAATAAAATCATTGTTGTATTGATATTTTGAAGAATGTGTTTCAAACACAATGCATAAAGACAAAACATATAAAGACATCCTATTAGAGCATGTGCATATGTGCATAAGAGAATGTGTGTGTGTGTGTGTGTGCATGTGTGTAAGAGAGAGAGTGCATATGTGTGTGTGCATGTGTGTGTACATGTAAGAAAGAAATTGTGTGTGTGTAAGACAGAGTGAGGGGGGGTCTGATCTGAGAGCTGTTGTGGATGTAGGGGGTGTTTGATCTGAGAGCTGTTGTGGATGTAGGGGGGGTCTGATCTGAGAGCTGTTGTGGATGTAGGGGGGGTCTGATCTGAGAGCTGTTGTGGATGTAGGGGTGTTTGATCTGAGAGCTGTTGTGGATGTAGGGGTGTTTGATCTGAGAGCTGTTGTGGATGTAGGGGGGGTCTGATCTGAGAGTTGTTGTGGATGTAGGGGTGTTTGATCTGAGAGCTGTTGTGGATGTAGGGGGGTCTGATCTGAGAGCTGTTGTGGATGTAGGGGGGGTCTGATCTGAGAGCTGTTGTGGATGTAGGGGGGGTCTGATCTGAGAGTTGTTGTGGATGTAGGGGTGTTTGATCTGAGAGCTGTTGTGGATGTAGGGGGGGTCTGATCTGAGAGCTGTTGTGGATGTAGGGGGGGTCTGATCTGAGAGCTGTGGTTGCTGCTCCAGTAAAATCCCTCATCCCTCAGTTACATCACTAAAACCACCCTCATCTGCCTTGGCCTGGTAATCTAGACCACTGTGTGTGTGTGTGTGTGTGTGTGTGTGTGTGTGTGTGTGTGTGTGTGTGTGTAAATGCCACCTGCTTGATGGTTTTATTTTGGTACTTTTTTTCAGCCACACCCTAAAAACAGAAACCAAAGGCAGATGAGAATCAGACATGAAGAACAGCTGCAAAACACACACGCACACACACACACACACACACACACATAACATACACACTCTCTCTCACACACACACACACTCTCTCTCTCTCTCTCTCACACACACACACACACACATCATTTTCATAAATAGACTCAATGCTGTAGCTATATTTTCTCTTTTGGAATTTCGACTGTGTTTTGGTAGTACGTTAGTTTTCCACCTTTCTTGTCTTTGCAAGTGTTTTCCGCCAGGGGGCGATAGAAAACCGCTTTTATTGCTTTTACTCGAGCTCTGTTCCTAAGGTTCCAAAACACTAAACAGGTGGTCACGCACTTACACGGCGAGTGGCTGCCACGATGGAATGACGGAGTCTGTAGTGTAGTGGCTGTTTTTCTTTTTTTATATATAATTTCGGACTATAAAGAATTACAACCAAATAAAATTAATGACCCGCAAATCGAAGCACGGGAATATTTCGTCCTGAGTTTCCCTCTTGGATTTGGGTCTGGGAGAGAAAAAGTATGAAAGTGACGGTGTGTTTCGGAAGGACTCGGGTTGTGGTACCGTGCGGAGATGGAAACATTAAAGTACAGATACTTATTCAGCAGGCCGCTATGAGATACCGGAAAGCAATCGCGAAGGTAAGAAGCGGGAGTTCCGCTGGAAAACGCTGGAAACAATGTTGCGAGTCACTGAGCCGGTGGAGCCGCCAATATGGCGGAGTTGTGGGGACGGGGACGGGGACGGGGACGGAGCCACCCGAGTGAACCTACAAGTTTAACGGGAAATGGGAATTTTCGAAGTAGGCTACGGTGTCATACGAAAACATGTATTATGGTTTTGTTGACTGTTTTGGGGATCTTGAGAGTTCTGTGTTTACAATCGCCGTAACAACTAACACTAAGAAATTCAGTTAAAAGTCCCCTTCCAAGTAGGAAGAACGATTAAAATTTAGACTCCTGTCTGGGATAAATGTACGAGATGTGGTTCTGAGAGACTAAAACGTACAACGATGTACCTTTGATTAAAAAGGAACAAAGTCAGAAGATGAACTTCTCGGTTGGCCAGACAGCTAGTGTAGCAGTGCTTGAGTTAGAAAAAGACAACATTCTGTATTGAGATTTGCGATAAGAGGCTGTCATTTAATCCAGTGTCAAGTATGTGTGGTTGCGTTGTAATCCCGTCCGTCGAGACTCCAATAATCCGGAGTTTCGTGCGTTTCGCGCGACCGAACGAGCGTTGCGGCTCGCGGCTTTGTTCCGCTCTAAAGAGCCTGTTCGAACTCGCGAACTACGTTAGCTCTGATGCTAATCTGGCTACTCGACCGCTGACAAGTAAGCAGAAGCCTAGTGATTTCGTCCAAAGTATTTTTTTAAAGTACACGGCTGTTTGATCGTTTCCTGGGCTGCTTCTTCCTAACTTTCTATTATATCTACATGTCGGCAGACCGCTGGGAGCCCAAACCACTTATTCGGTGAGAAGGTGATTTTTCCAGCTAGGCCCTCAGGGCAGTCTGCAGACCGACCAACGACCTGCTCAAACCGGCAATACTGACATATCCGGAGATCCTAAACAAGCATTTCTCCAGATTCTGTTTAGCTGACTGTAGCTTGTGTTCGACCACCTGTTGCTGGTGGTCTGGGGCGGTACCGGTCCAACATCACTCCGCTTGTTTAGTGTCTGTTGGTCTCCAGCAGAACCACCAGCAGGATCCGTGCGGTCAGTTCTGCACCGGACATTCGTCATTATGTGAAGTTTGTGACCGATGCTGGTGACCGTTTATGAAGTTCAGTTTAAGTTACAGTTTTGTAGTTTTGTGATCTCTGCATGTGTAGCAGAAATGATGAGGGCATGCAGAAATATTATATCACTTTATGGTCGTCTTTATTCCCCCCTGTTTTCTTTCTTACATTAAGAACATTCACTATACTCAGGAGCTCGCCGTCCGCTGTGGGGAGAACCCGTTTTTATGTAGTGTGTGTGTGTGCGCGCGTGTGAATCCTCGGTGGTGTTTGCCTCTGTGTGTGTCCTTGGTGGTGTTATCCTGTGTGTGTGTTAGCCTGTGTGTGTGTCCTTGGTGGTGTTAGCCTGTGTGTGTGTGTCCTTGGTGGTGTTATCCTGTGTGTGTGTGTGTGTGTCCTTGGTCATGTTACACTGTTACTCTGCTGTCATTACACCCACTGCTTGCTTTCTCCAGGTTGTTTGTCTTTTCTTTCTCCACTGATATGCTTGTGGCCCAGGGCTGCTCTACATTAAGATAATCTCCTATAAATATTATTTTAACAAACCATATGGAGTGTGAGCTGTATATTTACAAGGTAGTAGTAGTAATAATAATAATTTATTTGTATAACACCTTTCATATATACATGCAACTCAAAGTGCTTTACAGAATAAATATAAGAAAACAAACATAAAATAAAGTTTTGAGGCTCTTATTGAAGTTGTTCAGGGATGAAATGTGTGAGCTCCTCAGGCAGAGAGTTCCAGAGCTTTGGGCCATAGTGGCTGCCAGCTCCCTCACCAACCTGTAACTGGGTTTTACAGTAGATTACTGTTTGAAGACCTGAGAGACCTGACTGGAACATCTAACCATCATCTCACTGATAGGTTATAAAGGTTGTAAAGAGGAACAAGAACATGAAGACATTTAAAAACCATCACCAGAACCTTCAAATCTAACCCTGCCAGGTGACCAGTGCAGTGAGGGGAGTGCAGGTGTAATATGGTCCTCTTTCTCCTGTGGGTCTGGACCCTTGCAGCAGCGTCCTGGACTCACTGTAGGTGTGAAGTAGAGTTGGGAGAGCAGATAGAACAGCGTTACAGTAATGTAGCCTGGGTGTGATGAATGCAGACACGTTCTTCACCATCAGCAGTGATAACCCTGGGTGTGATGAATGCAGACACGTTCTTCACCATCAGCAGTGATAACCCTGGGTGTGATGAATGCAGACACGTTCTTCACCATCAGCAGTGATAACCCTGGGTGTGATGAATGCAGACACGTTCTTCACCATCAGCAGTGATAACCCTGGGTGTGATGAATGCAGACACGTTCTTCACCATCAGCAGTGATAACCCTGGGTGTGATGAATGCAGACACGTTCTTCACCATCAGCAGTGATAACCCTGGGTGTGATGAATGCAGACACGTTCTTCACCATCAGCAGTGATAACCCTGGGTGTGATGAATGCAGACACGTTCTTCACCATCAGCAGTGATAACCCTGGGTGTGATAAATACAGACAAGCTTGAGTGCATGACGAGCCTTTATAGACTGCCAACATTTTAGCAGGTTGATCACAATTCAGATATTTCCATCTGGAAGAAAGAAATGAAGGTTTAACTGTTTTAACTGCTGAAACAGCTGCTTTATACATTGGTTTGGTTGTGTTTTGTGTTCAATAGTAGGATCGAATTGCCAGAGTTCCCATAGAGAGTTGGATAAAGGGCAGAATGGTGATAGTCGGTACAAGAGGGTTGGGGTCTGTCATGAACTTTACACTGTGTTGAGCTGCGTGGGGAGTGTGTGTGTGTCTGTGAGAGTATTTGAAGGTAGAACGTAAGTATATGTTTGGCTTGTATTCGCAGGTCTCCTCCCATCACCACACATCCCTTGAAGCATCGTGGTGACATTATGATGAACTCACAGTATCCAAACATCCTCGTCCGTCATGTTCAGAGACCCGGGCACATTTTAATGATTACTAATGAATTATGGGTAAATGAGGCTGCTGAAACACAGGTTCATGGTGGTGCGGTAGTACACAGGTTTATGGTGGTGCGGTAGTACACAGGTTCATGGTGGTGTGGTAGTACACAGGTTCATGGTGGTGTGGTAGTACACAGGTTCATGGTGCTTCCCCTCTCCTGTTCTGCCTGAATGCGCTTTGAGCCTCAAGCTCTAATGTGTTCACAAATGAGCTGGTGTGTGTTTCTGGTTCTTTCTGATCTTCCTTGTGCTTGTTATATGGCACACCTGCATATGTGCACAGACGCAAACTGACAGCATAACTGCTGTATAACTGTCCTACTAGAGGGACCCAGTTGTGCTGCGCATGGTATCTGCCTACTGGGTGTGCTTTTCCCTTTTGGAAATTATCTTGGTTCTAAAAGGTCTAATTAATATAACAGCAGAGTACTGCAGAGTACTGCAGAGCACAGCAGAGTACCTGTGTAGACATCAGCATTTGTCTAGTGGACCTGGATCTTTGTTGATGCCCTGGTGTCTCTGAGCCTCCACTGTATGTCAGAGAGATGCTGAAATGGAGCTGTCTCTCTCTCTCCCTCTCTCTCTCTCTCTCTCTCTCTCTCTCTCTGTTTGTGTGTGTGTGTGTTTCTTTCTTTGTATTTCTATAACTGGAGGTGGCTGGGATTAGAGGCTCTTTCACAGTGATATCTGTGTCCATTAATGGAATCTTTGCACACACACACACACGGAGTACCATTGCCCCAGAAATAAATTCAAATATCCCGGACAGAGGTCTACAGACCACCGCTGCTCTACGGGCCACTATGGTGATGTAATGATGAGGTGGTGGTTTGTCATCTACTTCACCATTTCATGAGACAGCACAACGCCTGTTCGTGTTCACTATATATATACACACACACACACACATATATATAATATCACAGAAATCTTATCAGTACAGTGTATCTGATCTTTTTGAATGATTCAGTACAAGTCTGTATGAATGACTCAGTGCAGTGGAAACTTGTGTGGGTTATTAATGGCTGAGTTAATTTCTATTTGAGTAAAATGGGATTGGGTGGGCGTGTGTGGGTGTGATTGTGTCTCTATAGGTGTGTGTGGGTGTGATTGTGTCTCTATAGATGTGTGTGGGTGTGATTGTGTCTATAGGTGTGTGTGGGTGTGATTGTGTCTCTATAGGTGTGTGTGGGTGTGATTGTGTCTATAGGTGTGTGTGGGTGTGATTGGGTCTCTATGGGTGTGATTGTGTCTCTATAGGTGTGTGTGGGTGTGATTGTGTCTCTATAGATGTGTGTGGGTGTGATTGTGTCTATAGGTGTGTGTGGGTGTGATTGTGTCTCTATAGGTGTGTGTGGGTGTGATTGGGTCTCTATGGGTGTGATTGTGTCTCTATAGGTGTGTGTGTGTGATTGTGTCTCTATAGATGTGTGTGGGTGTGATTGTGTCTCTATAGATGTGTGTGGGTGTGATTGTGTCTCTATAGGTGTGTGTGTGTGATTGGGTCTCTATGGGTGTGATTGTGTCTCTATAGGTGTGTGTGTGTGATTGTGTTTGTAGGGGGTTAGTCTAGTCTTAGCCACTGTTTGAATACATCATGTCATCATGTAATACATAATGTCATTGTAAATATGACATTAAATTAAAAAAATTACATCACTATACCACAGCCAAGCACAGTAAGGCCAGTTTCATTTTCAGTGTAAGTAACACAGCTGACCAGTAACACAGCAGAGCAGAAGCATCTGCCACTGTTGGGAAGTGTGAGTGGCCTCAGTGCTGACTAACCACCATCGGGCATCTGGATTGGTCAGTTGAATTGGTGAAGTTAGCCAATCAGATTAGAGTGTTAGTGTTTGTTTTAACCTGACTAAAGCCACCAACACTACTGGCCACACACTGTAGTGCCAAACATACTCGCTCACCCATCCAAACGGTCAGTATCAGGAGTTCCAGTCACTTCCGTGGCCACAGGTGTGTAACATTAAACATCTAGGCATGCAGACTGTTCTGTTTTTACAAACATTCGTGAAAGACTGGGTCACTCTCAGGAGCTCAGTGAGTTCCAGCGTGGAACTGTGATGCCACCTGTGCTACAAATCCAGTCGTGAAATTTTCTCCTAAATATTCCACAGTCAACTGTCAGCTGTACTATGAGAAAATGGAAGTGTGACAGCAACTCAGACACAAAGTGGTGGCCACGTAAACTGATGGAGCGGGTCAGCGGATGCTGAACCGCATAGTGCGAAGAGACAGACAGAGAGACACACAGACAGATGGGAGAGGACAGACAGATGGGAGAGGACAGACAGAGAGACAGACAGATGGGAGAGGACAGACAGAGAGACAGACAGACAGATGGGAGAGACAGACAGATGAGAGAGACAGACAAAGCTGTAATGTTTTTTTCGTCTCTCATTTAGTGTAGAACTACCAACATTCTTGTTGTTCAACAGTATTTCTGCTGTCTGTGACCACTGGGCGAGGTAGGGTGAGGTAGAGCGAGGTAGAGTGAGGTAGGGCGAGGTAGAGTGAGGTAGGGCGAGGTAGGGCGAGGTAGGGGTGAGGTAGGGTGAGGTAGAGTGAGGTAGGGCGAGGTAGGGTGAGGTAGAGTGAGGTAGAGTGAGGTAGGGCGAGGCAGGGTGAGGTGGGGCGAGGTAGCTGTTTATTACAGATTCCTTTCTCTATCTATCTATCTATCTATCTATCTATCTATCTTCATCTTATCCTATCTATATGTCTTTCTGTTTATGCTTTTGTGTAATGTTTAGTTGAGCATGTTTGTATTTTTGCTAAATGCATTATCTAAATAAAGTCATATATTGCCTGATGAAGTCAACAGGGCAAAACTCCCCACTCTGTCCTATCTGTAACCAGTACATCACTCTGCAAAGGAGAGAAGGCGCCCTCTAGTGGCCAATCGCTTTCTTTGGTGCCTCTGCTATTGGAATTATGATGCTTGCAGTTCATCTGGCATTAGTGATGTATAACCATACTGCATATACATCCCATATAAACTAGAACAGAGAAATCTGTGCAACTCTGTAGCAACCTTCCTAGACACCAGCAACTCCAGCAGTGTTTCCTGCATGTTTGATGTCTGTCAGGTGCCTGAGGTCTGGGATTAATGGATAACATCCAGGGTAACAGATTAACTGTCCTTTGTGTTTTGATGACTAAACTGCAAGAGATCTACAGAGATTATCCTGGCACAGGGGAAGGCAAGTGAGAGTTACATTTTAGCAAATTAAATAGAGTAGATTATGGTATACTAAACCTCCAGATTAGATTTAGTCCCAAAGCACAGACCCCAACTAAACACAAAATTTTTATTATTTTATGTACTCGAATGATCTTCATACATTTTATTTCTGCTTCCTGCCTGTATTTGCTGATATAATTACATGTTAAAGCACTGAGTCAGACAGCTAAATGACTGTCGGAGGAGATGAGAGTCATGTGCCCTGGGAAACCTGAGACACACATTCATTGTCATTGGCTTTAACGTAGCAGAGCCTCTCAGTTGTCACACACACACACACACACACACACACACAGGCTCTCTTACACAGAGTGCATCTTCACTATTTCAGAAACAATCTCAGGTTACTGGAAGCACCCTTATTTAGCCCAGTGTAAAGGTGGGCAGGAAAAAGAAATTGTGAGAACGAGGAACACAGAGTTGTGATGTTTGAAATAGCACACGTGTGTGTTTGAGGGTGTATGGGTGTGAATGTACGTGTGTGAGTGCTTTGGGGTGTGTGTGTGTGTGAGGGTGCACGGGTGTGAATGCTAACCCCTAACCACCAACACCAACACTAACCCCTAACCCTAACCCCTAAACCCTAACCCCTAACCCTGTGTTTTTCGAGGGGAAGAGTTTTGTCTGCATTTCCTCCTTTTGTGGGACTGTAACATTGTATTTTTTGGTATTAACGTTGGCTAATAATAGTGACTAAAACATTTAATATGACTGTTGATATTTCATGTGAAAATGTGGTTGATTCTGCAGAACATCAGTTATGAAATTGATGCTTTACTGCTAAAGATGATCCTGTCTGTAGCAAATGACTGTGTTTATAAACTGGGAATCCAAAACGGCTGCAGTCTCTCTGTCTCAGGATGCAGAGGGTGCTGGACGTACTCAGGCTGAATCTCTCTCTCTCTCTCACTCTCTCTCTCTCTCACTCTCTCTCTCTCTCAGGACACAGGGTACTGGGTGCAGGTCCACAGACTAGAACACGGTGATGGAGGGATACTGGACCTGGATGATGTGCTGTGTGACGTTGCAGACGACAAAGACAGAGTGAGTGCTGCTTTGAAATGGATGGTTGAGCGTGTGTCTGTGTGTGTGGGGGGTCTGTGTATTTGTGTGTGTGTGTGTGTGTGTGTGGAAGAGCAGGTGTGTGAGCTTTGTCGTTGCATCAACCAACTGGTACCATAACATGCACAAATACTCCCAGAGCAGCATGTTACTAGGGTTACTTACAGGGAGCCTGTCTGTCTGTCTCTTGGTATGTCTGTCTGTCTCTTGGTATGTCTGTCTGTCTCTGTGTGTGTATCTGTGTCTGTGATGGATGACTAGCTGATGTCTTACATGCTAGTTATACTAAGGCTCCTAATTTAGTTACGGGATTCAGATTACGCACCGCCCCCCGCTCCCCGGCACCGCCCCATCCATCAATAACCATGTAATAACCCATCGCTTCATTCCAAGGCAATGCACTCCCTGCCCCAGATAGTGTGTGTGTGAGAGTGGGTCATGGGTCAGGGTCATGGGTCAGGGTCATGGTTAGTCTTAGGGTCACGGTTGGGGTCACGGTTGGGGTCAGGGTCACGGTTGGGGTCAGTTGACCCTGTTGACTGATCTGCTGCTGCACTTGCTGTGGGTTCTCATACTGTAAATGTTGTAAATGGCAGGAAAGCAGGTAAACAAATTTTACAGGGAGACGCTGTATCCAACCCCTAACCCCAACTCTAACCCTAACCCCTAACACCTAACCCCTAACCCCCAACTCTAACCCCAACCCCCAACTCTAACCCCAACCCCAACTCTAACCCCAACCCCTAACACCTAACCCCTAACCCCCAACTCTAACCCCAACCCCCAACTCTAACCCCAACCCCCAACTCTAACCCCAACCCCTAACCCCAACCCCTAACCCCCAACTGTAACCCTAACACCTAACCCCCAACTGTAACCCTAACACCTAACCCCAACCCCCAACCCCTAACCCCAACCCCCAACTCTAACCCTAACACCTAACCCCAACCCCCAACTCTAACCCCAACCCCCAACTCTAACCCCAACCCCTAACCCCAACCCTAACCCTAACCCTAACCCCTAACCCCAACCCCCAACCCTAACCCCAACCCCTAACACCTAACACCTAACCCCAACCCCCAACCCTAACCCTAACCCCAACCCTAACCCTAACCCTAACCCCAACCCCCAACCCTAACCCCAACCCCCAACCCTAACCCCAACCCCTAACCCCAACCCTAACCCTAAACCCTAACCCCAACCCCCAACCCTAACCCCAACCCCTAACCCTAACCCCTAACCCCCAACCCTAACCCCAACCCCCAACTCTAACCCCAACCCCTAACACCTAACCCCTAACCCCCAACTCTAACCCCAACCCCAACTCTAACCCCAACCCCTAACACCTAACCCCTAACCCCCCAACCCTAACCCTAACCCTAACCCCAACCCTAACCCTAACCCTAACCCCAACCCCTAACCCTAACCCTAACCCCTAACCCTAACCCCTAACCCCTAACCCTAACCCTAACCCTAACCCTAACCCTAACCCTAACCCTAACCTAACCCCTAACCCTAACCCCAAACCCTAACCCTAACCCTAACCCTAACCCTAACCCCCAACCCCAACCCCTAACACCCCTAACCCCCAACCCCTAACCCCTAACCCTAACCCCAACCCCCAACCCCTAACCCCAACCCCCCAACCCCTAACCCTAACCCCAACCCCTAACCCCAACCCCAACCCCTAACCCCAACCCCTAACCCTAACCCCTAACCCCTAACCCTAACCCCAACCCCTAACCCTAACCCCCCAACCCCCAACCCTAACCCTAACCCTAACACCTAACCCCTAACCCCTAACCCCCAACTCTAACCCTAACCCTAACCCCTAACCCCTAACCCCCAACTCTAACCCTAACACCTAACCCCAACCCCCAACTCTAACCCCAACCCCTAACACCTAACCCCTAACCCCCAACTCTAACCCTAACACCTAACCCTAACCCCCAACTCTAACCCTAACACCTAACCCCAACCCCCAACTCTAACCCCAACCCCTAACACCTAACCCCTAACCCCAGTTACTCCCAGTTACTCCTGGCTGTGCTGGATGACTCAGTGCGACTGATGAAGAGCAGAAACTTACATGCTCTCCCCTTTTTTATTGTTATTGTTTATTTATATTGTTATGGTTTGTTTCTGTATCGTTATTGTTTGGCTCTGTAGAAGCTTCATTGCTTTTTGATTTGTTTGCATGTTTGATTTGATGTTTTCGATTGTTTGAGCGCATTCATCAGGTGTACAGATGCACACACACATGCACACACACATGCACACACACATGCACACACACACACAAAATGGTTGGTTGACTATGAGCGATATGATTTCTTTCTTATGCATAATTACTCTTTATATGACAAGACAGTGTAGAGCGATGTCTTTTAAATTGCTGTAGAACTGCTTTTTCTGAAGAACCACTCTGCCCTCTGGTGGCCATAATGGGGAGTCCACTTGTTTTGATTGAACTGGTGATTTGAGTGGCAAAAACATATAGTGCCTTGTTTGTGCAATGCATTTTTTGCTTCTTACCTTTAATTTTCTAACCTTACACTGCAGGACTTTACACTGCTTGATTTACAATGCATGTTTGTACTGTGTGTACATGGGTGTGTGTACATGGGTGTGTGTACATGGGTGTGTGTACATGGGTGTGTGTACGTGGGGGCGTGTACATGTGGGGGCGTGTACATGTGGGGGCGTGTACATGTGGGGGGCGTGTACATGTGCAAGCCAAGAATACATATGTGCTGTCAAGCGTAATATTTCAGTTGCTCTCTCAAACACCAGGGGGAGCTATTACTCCAGAGTTCACACACACACACACACACACACACAATTTGTGTAACTCCCACAGCTGAGCTCCATTTTGCAATCTTAAGAAATCTGTTTCACAACAGAACATAAGGTCCTACTCATGAGACACGCCCCCTCTCAAACACACTGCTGAAAGACACGCCCCCTCTCAAACACACTGCTGAAAGACACGCCCCCTCTCAAACACACTGCTGAAAGACACGCCCCCTCTCAAACACACTCTCAAACTCCAGACAGGAAGTTCCATAGACAACACTCTGATCTCTTGCCAGAGATCATGACCTGTGAGTTTTACACATGTCACATTGTCTTACCCTGTACTGTACAGATGGTACATTGAAGCTGTTATGCTTGTCTGTGTATGTGTGATAATGTAAATGTATTTAATTATTTAACTTAATTTTATTAGAATAAGAATGCTTTACTTAGAAGTTATTACAAATAAGATTTTTTTTCATGAATATAGGTGTACATTTGTGTGATAAATAGTAATATTGAATTCAATTTAGAATTCATACATTAGTGAACATACATTAGTGAACATTAGTGAACATTAATACTCTGTCCACTATCAAAGCCCAAAATAATGCTGGTGACCTTGTCGAAGCTCTGGGACATATGGAACCCCCCCCACCCCTCACCCACCCCTCCACCCACCACTAACCCTCCAAACCCCCCCCCCCACCCCTCCCCAGAGCCAAGACAACCCAGTCCAAACAAGCCCCATGAGACCATAGTCCAGAAATGACTGCTCACTCCCCCCCCACACACACATACATATACACACACACACACACACATACATAATAGGGATCAGATGTTCTTTTTAAAGCTTGTGTTGCTTCCCTCTGTCCCAAATACCTCAGTGTCTTCAGGGACTCAGTCATGGGAACATCACACAGTGCTGTAATTGAGAACACACACACATTCTCACACTGTGTGTGTGTGTGTATACACACAGCACACTTCATGCTTAACAGTTAACAGTAGTCATGCCTATTAAGGCAATGCTGACATATTTGTGCCTAAAGTCTAAAACTGGTGTGTGAACAAAGGCGCTAAAGTTGCGATTATTGATACTTTAAATGAATAAACAAAATATACATTTATACAATAAGCAAAATATACATTTATACAATAAGCAAAATATACATTTATACAATATACAAAATATACCTTTATACAATATATAAAATATACATTTATACAATATACAAAATATACATTTATACAATATACAAAATATACATTTATACAATATACAAAATATACATTATCTCATTAAATCTTCTCTAGTGTGTTTAAATCAAAATGGACTTATTTGATTAATTGATGTATGCAATTAAACAGTGACAAATATCATTTATAATTTTAATTTAATGTCTACAGCTACTCTGGTGGTTGCTCATGCGCTGTGTGTGTGTGTGTGCGTGTGTGTGTGTGTGTGTGTGTGTGTGTGTGTGTGTGTGTGTGTGTGTGTGTGTGTGTGTGTGTGTGTGCGTGTGTGTGTGTGCGTGTGTGTGCGCGTGTGCGTGTGTGTAGTTGGTGGCTGTTTATGAGGAACAGGAGCCCCATGCCGGAGGTGATGGGACCAGTGTGAGCTCCACAGGGACTCAGTCCCCTGATGTGTCCTCGGGGGATGTGGTGGTCTCCAGCCCCCTGTCTGCCTTCCAGCCCTTCCACTCGTACCAGCCCAACAGCGAGATTGAGGTCACACCCTCCACCCTACGAACCAGTAAGTTGCACAGAGTGTGTCTGTGTACTGGACCCCCACTGGGTTAGACACAGTGCTGAAAAAGATTTGTGGTTAATCCTTATAGTGTGAGTGAGAGTGGACTGTTCTGATGGAGTGGCGGGTTAAACCTAAACCTAAACCTCACCCTAAACCTCACCCTAACCTTGTAGAGAATGAGGCTTCCTTCCACAGTTACATTTACATTTAGGGCATTTAGCAGACGCTCTTATCCAGAGCGACTTACAAAGTGCTTTGCCATCTGTTCACTGAATGCATCCTAGATAGTAGCACAGATCCAGAATTCAAGATCCCCTTGAACCAGACTACTACCAAACTACAGGAATCAACACCAATACCTACAAGTGCAAATAAACACAGACCCAATATCTCAAACTACAGGAATTAAAAACCGATACCTAGAAGTGTAAATAAACATAGACATAAACAGGTACTAACTGTAGTCCTCATCCACCTTATTCTTCCTTCTGCCTGTTCTGTCTTGTCTGTCTCCCTGTCTCTCTCCCTGTCTCTCTCCCTGTCTGTCTCTCTCCCTGTCTCTCTCCCTGTCTCCCTCCCCATCTCCCTTGTCTGTCTCTCTCCCTGTCTCTCTCCCTGTCTCTCTCCCTGTCTCCCTCCCTGTCTCCCTCCCTGTGTCTCACACAGACATGCCTTTGCGTGTGAGACGCAGCAGTGATCCTGCGCTACTCAACCTAGCGGTGATGTCGTTTTCTGAATCACCGTCCCAACCTGAAGAACCTTCCAGAAAGAACCCCTGTCGTTGGTCGACCACGGCAGGAGTCTTGAAGTCCCGCTACTCTTCTGGGACCAGCAGTCTGGAGAGGAAGGTACAGGACATACTGCACTCAGTCTACACTGTATACTGCACATTTCCATTGTAGTATGCAGTATAATATTCACTATGCAACAAATGCAAACCATACTACAAGGTCACGTGAACGTTCTAAGGTTCTGCCCATTTGTGAAAGGTTTCCCACCTCTGTTGCATGATGGATGCAGTACTCCTCCGAGACCATGTCACGTACTTGAGTATTTGGCAGACAGATCCAGGCATCTTTCACATACTACACAAATGTATTTTGGTTGCATACTGATTTGGGGCCCAATCAGTACGTGAGTAGTATGTTGTAGGCTATTTCAAACACAGTCCGTGTGAGTGTGTGCGCATGCGTGTGTATGTGACTGAGTATCTGTGTGTGAGTCTGAGATCATATTTTTTTCATATGCTGTCATAGAAGACTAATGTTTGCTGCAACAGTCATAAAATTTCCAAACATGATTTATGTCCCCAACCCCTTGAACAACCAGCCCTCTCTCTGCTGGTGTATGATGATGGTGTATGATGAAGGCTCGAATGTTTGACAAAGCAGTTATCAAATATACTCCCCCCAGTACCCATCATCCCCAGGACATTCTGTAAATATGTTTTCAGTAGACTGATGATGATTGTGAGATATGGATATTTTTCCGTGTGGCCAGGGAGGTGTATGAAGACTGTCCGGCATCACAGCAAGCAAATCTCTAGGGTTCACAGAGGGAGGGTTCACAGAGGGACATCTCTAGGGTTCACAGAGGGACATGTCTAGGGTTCACAGAAGGACATCTCTAGGGTTCACAGAGGGACATCTCTAGGGTTCACAGAGGGACATCTCTAGGGTTCACAGAGGGACATGTCTAGGGTTCACAGAGGGACATCTCTAGGGTTCACAGAGGGACATCTCTAGGGTTCACAGAGGGACATGTCTAGGGTTCACAGAGGGACATGTCTAGGGTTCACAGAGGGACATGTCTAGGGTTCACAGAGGGACATCTCTGGGGTTCACAGAGGGACATCTCTGGGGTTCACAGAGGGACATCTCTGGGGTTCACAGAGGGACATGTCTAGGGTTCACAGAGGGACATCTCTAGGGTTAGGCTTACGGTTTGGGTTTAGGGTCACTTGTCATTACATATCCTCTCACATTCTGCTAGTGATCTCCTCTCAATGTGTTCTGTCTGCTTCAGGGTAGAGGGTTAGATACATACCGAAGTCTTCCCCGTGATGTAGGCCACTGGACCAATAAGAGAGAGTTTCAGCGAGAGACCGCCCGCTCCTCCTTAAGTGCCAATCATCCCATGGTGGATTGCTGGCTGGAGCGTCAGGAACAGGTACACTTGTGAAGACTTTACATAAAGCCCTGATATGAGACTGGAGGGTTGTGGGTTCGATTCAAACAACTACCTCACACAGAGGAGACACACCACAATAACCTCACACAGAGGAGACACACACACATACCACAATGACTTCACACAGAGAAGGTACAACCCAATTATCTTATGGCACACGCTCTCTCTGACACAGAGTGTGTGCGTGTGTGGGGCATATAGATACAGTCAGACACCTTCAAACATTCCCAGACACTCATTAATGTTTAATATCATGGTGGTAAGTCTAGTCCTGAAAGTGCATACAGTGACCCAGTGAATACTCAGTGTATACACACACACAAATGCGCGCACACACACACACCATTCATTGTGTATGAATTATTCATGAAATGGTCTCCATCCTGGTAAAGCGTCTGTGTTTGTGACTATATTGTTGTTGTGTGTGTGTGCTCGGCTGTCTTTATGTGTGTGTGAGTGCGCACGTATTGTGTGTGGGGATGTGGGGGCATGTAAACAAGTTGGTGTGTTGGGGTTCAGTAGCTCTCAATCCTAACTAGGCTTAGTGTGTATAGGGGATCTAGGGTTAGTGTGTATAGAGCATCTAGGGTTAGGGTTAGTGTGTATAGAGCATCTAGGGTTAGGGTTAGTGTGTATAGAGCATTTAGGGTTAGTGTGTATAGGGGATCTAGGGTTAGGGTTAGTGTGTATAGAGCATCTAGGGTTAGGGTTAGTGTGTATAGAGCATCTAGGGTTAGTGTGTATATAGCATCTAGGGTTAGTGTGTATAGAGCATCTAGGGTTAGGGTTAGTGTGTATAGGGGATCTAGGGTTAGGGTTAGTGTGTATAGAGCATCTAGGGTTAGGGTTAGTGTGTATAGAGCATCTAGGGTTAGTGTGTATAGAGCATCTAGGGTTAGGGTTAGTGTGTATGGGTCCAAGGGATCTTCAGACAAGGTTAGGGTTAGCGTGTCTAACTATCTATCTGGGATGTGTTCTGTGAACAGATACAAAGCATTTTGTAAGTCTCATCCGCATCCCTAAATGTAAAGTGTGTATGTGCGCATGTGTCTGAGTACGTTTGGGTTCGATGGCAGGTGTGTCACGGCCTCTACCTCACTGTCTATATTTCACCTTTTCTTACTAGTGAGAATAATGTGACTTTTCTTTGCTGTCTGGAGTGGGACTGGTGGGGGCATTATGGGTAATGTAGTTTTTGTTCCAGGAGGAGGAGGAGAACGGACGGACCGATCCAGTGGGGCAAGCAGATACAAGAGTGAGGTCACTAGAGTAAGTGTCTCTCTAACACACGAGAGTGACGTGGGGGGAGGGGACGTGTGTGGGGGGGAGGGGAAGTGTGTGTGGGACGGGACGGGACGTGTGTGGGGGGGAGGGGACGTGTGTGTGGGGGAGGGGACGTGGGGTGGAGTTTACATACTTTAGATAGTTATATTATTTATATTTAAATATTATATGGTTTGTTTATATTTACAGATATATAATATATGCTTTATGTGTGTGTGTGTGTGTGTGTGTTGCGTCTCCCAGGGATATAGTCAGACTGGTGGAGGTATCTAATGATGGAGGACCACTGGGTATCCATGTAGTGCCTTATAGTGGACACGACCGAAGGTAAGAGTGTGTGTGTGTGTGTGTGTGTGTGTGGCGTGTGTGTGTGTGTGTGCGCGTGTGTGTGTGTGTGAGAGTGCTTTATGCAGTAACACGCACACATCTTTTTTTCTTTACCTGTTTCCTATTTTATTTAGATCTTAAAATCAAACTATTGTGTGGTGATCAGTACCTGCATGTGTGTAAAGTGCATTTGTGTGTGTGTGTGTGTGTGTGTGTGTGTGTGTGTGTGTGTGTGTGTGTGTGTGCAGGACTCTGGGTCTGTTGGTGAGGCGTCTGGAGAGTGGAGGCCGAGCGCAGGACCAGGGTTTGTTCCAGGAGAGCGACTGTATCGTTCGCATCAACAACAGAGACCTGTGCAACGTGCGCTTTGAACAGTAAGACCTCAGGACTGACCTGTGACCTCTGAACTCTCGACACACGTGTAGTCATTAGGCACAGTTCTCCTCTGTTGGAGTTTCTCATCCCTCTTTAAGTTTGGGTGGTGTGGGTGATGTGATCTTTAGTTAGTGGCATGGGTGTGTGTGTGTGTGTGTGTGTGTTGGATGGGTCTGGCTTTGCGAGTTTGAGTGTGGGTGATGAGTTTGGGTGGTTGTGGTGCTGAATTGTGTGGGGTGGTGTGGATGTGAGGGTGTGAGTGGGTTGGGGTGGATGGGTGTGGGCGTGGCTAAGTGGATTGGTGAATATGACTCTCTCATTTACACATTTACACTTGTTTTCTGTGTGTGTGTGTCAGAGCTCAAGACATGTTCCGTCAGGCAATGCGTTCTGCGCTGATCCTCTTCCATGTTGTTCCCTCGGAGATGAGGGCAGAGTATGAGCAGATCTTTCACAGCGATCACAGCCCCACCCTCAACCACGCCCACCTTGGCCGCTTCAGCCCCGACTCTCTCACCAGCGAACCAATCGACACTGCTGATCTTGACCACACCCCTCACAGAATGCCCCAACACAGGCCACTCCCACGGAAGGAGCCTGTTCTGCATACAGTGGGCTCATTTGGCAAACCTCCATCTGGACACACCTCCTCCCCGCAGCAGGTTTCAAGCTCCGCCCCCACTCCAGGCTTCAGCAAAAGAGTTGGGCGGAGGCTCAGAATCCAGCTCAAGAAAGGTACCGCACATCTAACCCGGTCCATTGTCTGCACATCTAAACTAAATAACGTAGCACTGGAGGTGGTTGTGCAGAGTTACTAGATAGATAGACTAGATAGATTATGTTTCTGATATACCAACCCATTTCCTAAGCGTACTCTTCAAAATAATATGATCCACACTAATACCAAAAGAGAGAAACGTCCCCAGAATGTAACAAAATATCCCATACAATCCTCACAAGAGCAAGTTAAGTTCTATGCTTACGACAAGATAAAATATCTTTTTTTGTCATCTTAAAACAATCAGGAAGACAGATTCACGGTTGTTTGCAGATGAGGACCAACAGATTTTAAAACTTTATGAAGTAAAATGGGTGAAGTTCATCAGGGCAATCTCTATGAACCCTAACCCTAAACCCTAAAGTCTAACCCTAAACCAAAGTAACTGGGCTAAACCGTTTGAGTATTTATATGCAGGCTAGCAAAAGAAACCTCTGTCCCAAGAGAAGTAGGTGTGGAGGAATATTTACCCTAATATCATCACAGAATTGTTCACACCCAATGCTAGAATCATGTGTGTTTAACTGCATACTACAGTATGAATAGTATGAATCAGTAATAGAATCAACAGTAGTAAATACAAACATATGTAGGCTATTATAATTAAACCTTTAACACATGTCGCTCATTTTTATTAACCTTTCAAGCAAGGACCTCAACCTGAATAGTTTTTTATTATCAAAGACAATTGTTAGTAGGTCTGCAAGTAATTCCCTTCTGGATGTTCTCGTGTTGCTCAAGCACAATTCAAGGTACTGATAACCTGATAAGTACCTATGGAATAAATAAAAGGCATATAAAAGGGTTAGGGTTAGATAAAAGGGCTAGGGTTATATAAAAGGGTTAGGGTTAGATAAAAGGGTTAGGGTTAGATAAAAGGGCTAGGGTTAGATAAAAGGGTTAGGGTTAGATAAAAGGGCTAGGATTAGATAAAAGGGTTAGGGTTAGATAAAAGGGCTAGGGTTAGATAAAAGGGTTAGGGTTAGATAAAAGGGTTAGGGTTAGATAAAAGGGCTAGGGTTAGATAAAAGGGTTAGGGTTAGATAAAAGGGCTAGGGTTAGATAAAAGGGTTAGGGTTAGATAAAAGGGTTAGGGTTAGATAAAAGGGCTAGGGTTAGATAAAAGGGTTAGGGTTAGATAAAAGGGTTAGGGTTAGATAAAAGGGCTAGGGTTAGATAAAAGGGTTAGGTTAGATAAAAGGGTTAGGGTTAGATAAAAGGGCTAGGGTTAGATAAAAGGGTTAGGGTTAGATAAAAGGGCTAGGGTTAGATAAAAGGGTTAGGGTTAGATAAAAGGGCTAGGGTTAGATAAAAGGGTTAGGGTTAGATAAAAGGGCTAGGATTAGATATAAAAGGGTTAGGGTTAGATAAAAGGGTTAGGGTTAGATAAAAGGGCTAGGGTTAGATAAAAGGGTTAGATAAAAGGGTTAGGGTTAGATAAAAGGGTTAGGGTTAGATAAAAGGGCTAGGGTTAGATAAAAGGGTTAGGGTTAGATAAAAGGGTTAGGGTTAGATAAAAGGGTTAGGGTTAGATAAAAGGGTTAGGGTTAGATAAAAGGGTTAGGGGTTAGATAAAAGGGTTAGATAAAAGGGTTAGATAAAAGGGTTAGGGTTAGATAAAAGGGCTAGGGTTAGATAAAAGGGTTAGGGTTAGATAAAAGGGTTAGGGTTAGATAAAAGGCATCTTTGTGTAGAGTCTGAGCGCTGGGTGAGTTTGCTCACCCCTTTACACCAGGTGTGTGAGTGCTGTGTGGGTCCATCTCTTCACACTGTGTGTGTGTGTATGTAGGTCCAGAAGGTCTTGGCTTCAGCATTACCTCCAGAGACGTCCCCCTTGGTGGCTCCGCCCCCATCTATGTGAAGAACATCCTGCCGAGGGGTGCGGCCATTAAAGACGGGCAGCTGAAGGCCGGTGACCGGCTGCTAGAGGTTGGTTCTTTCTAACCCCCAACCCTACCCCTAACCCTAGAGGCTGGTTCTTTGTAACCCCCAACCCTACCCCTAACCCTAGAGGTTGGTTCTTTCTAACCCCCAACCCTACCCCTAACCCTAGAGGTTGGTTCTTTGTAACCCCCAACCCCCAACCCTACCCCTAACCCTAGAGGTTGGTTCTTTGTAACTCCCAACCCTACCCCTAACCCTAGAGGTTGGTTCTTTCTTTGCCTTCAAAACAATTGGATTAAAGTCAGATGTATAATTAACCAGTTATACCAAACAGGTGATAATGATCATATGTAGTTTCATATGTACGATGAAACACAGTCATTAACTGAAATAGAAACAGCTGTGTAGAAGCTTCATCTGGGTGAGGAACAGTAAATAATGATAAAAAAGATGAACTTGTGGAAGACAGCTTCATGTCACAGATCATCCAACATGGAAAAACTGAGCATAGCAACAAGATACAATGTAGTAGGGCTAGGGGTTGGGGTTAGGGCTAGGGGTTGGGGTTAGGGCTAGGGTTAGGGTTAGTTATCATGGTTAGTTTGCCAAAATCAAAAAGATATCCAACAGTGCCATCAGCTCAGAACTGTTCAGGGAAGTCTGGGAAAAGCCACATCCCTTCAACATGAACTCTGGATGGAGTGATGAGTCAAAATATGAAGCATTTGGTTATACAGAAGGTTGTTCACTGAAGGGCTGGGGAATGGTGCAGTGATGAGTGTCTGCAGGCAACAGTGGGGCATGGTGGAGGTTCAACAGTGGAGCATGGTGGAGGTTCAACAGTGGAGCATGGTGGAGGTTCAACAGTGGGGCATGGTGGAGGTTCAACAGTGGGGCATGGTGGAGGTTCAACAGTGGAGCATGGTGGAGGTTCAACAGTGGGGCATGGTGGAGGTTCAACAGTGGGGCATGGTGGAGGTGGAGCATGGTGGAGGTTCAACAGTGCAGCATGGTGGAGGTTCAGCAGTGGAGCATGGTGGAGGTTCAACAGTGCAGCATGGTGGAGGTTCAACAGTGGAGAGATGCTAATGTACTTTGTGCAAGAAAAGCAGCTTTAAAGAGAATCACATTCTTGTTCTTGGATAACATTGTCATGCTGCTCTGTGATTGGTGCAGGTGAATGGAGTTGACCTTATTGGGTGTGGCCAAGAGGAGGTAGTGTCCCTGCTGAGGGCAACACCCATGGGTGGAGCCGTGAATCTTTTGGTGCTGAGACAGGAAGAGACTTTTCTGCCTAGAGATCTGGTAAACAACACTGTCTGTGTGTGTGTGTGTGTGTGTGTGTGTGATTGTGTGGTGTTTTCTGTTATAACCATATTGTCATCATCTGTTCTTTTCAGAACTCGGACACTACAGTGCAGAATTCCACAGACTTGGTAAGAGTCACCCACAACCTAATTAGATGATGGAGACCCTAACCCTAGATGATGGAGACCCTATCCCTAGATGATGAACCCTAACACTAACCCTATATATACAAATGACTCCCAAAGCTGGATTCATTTAAACTATTGACTATGAAAT
>JAGXOD010001381.1:4717116-4729616 GCA_020368025.1 Brachyhypopomus occidentalis
ACACACACACACACACACACACACACACACACACACACACACACACACACACACACACACACACACACACACACACACACACACACACACACACACACACACACACACATGCACACACACACACATGGACGCACGCACACACACACACATGCACGTGTGCACACACACACACACATGGATGCGCGCACACACACACACACACACACACACATGCATGGACACTGGTTGTGTGTTGTGGTTATCTAATCAGTAGTGGTGAATAACTGCAGGACGGGCGGCTGAGAGTGAACGACCAGCTCATCGCCGTCAATACGGAGTCACTGCTAGGGAAGACCAATCATGACGCCATGGAAACGCTGAGGAAATCCATGTCAACAGAGGGCAACAAGTGCGGAATGATCCGACTGATTGTGGCGAGACGAGTGAAGAAGAACAACGAGGTAATCAGATATGAGAGAGACAGTTCAGACAGTGATGAGGAAGAGATCAAACACTACAAAGATAAAAGAGAGACATGGAGATATGACAGTAGTGAAACACAGGGGGAGAGATCAGACACTAGAGAGAAGAAGATTAGAATGTACAGTGGTGAACTGAGACCAGTTGAAAGAGAGAGATGGAGATATGAGAGCAAAGATACACTGGATGAGAGATCAGACAATAGACACATTGGGGCAAGAAAAATCAGACACTGTAGAGAGAAGGAGAGAGCAGATGAGGGAGAAAGATTGAGATATGAAACATTGGAAGAGAGATCAGACAGTAGACTGATGAAGCACATCCATTATCGAGAGACGGCGAGACCTGAAGACAGAGAGAGATGGAGATATAACAGCAGTGAACAGTTGGGTGAGAGATCAGACAGTAGAGCAAGAAACTTCAGAGATTTCAGAGAAGAGAAAAGACAAGATGAGGAAGATAGATGGAGATATGATAGCAGTGAAACACTGGGGGAGAGATCAGACAGTAGAGACAGTGGTATGAGAAAGATTAGACAATATAAAGAGAACAACAGCCCAGATGAGAGGTATGCTTGGAGATCTGACAGCACAGAAACACTTGGGGAGAGATCAGAGAAGAGAGACAGTAACGAGAAAAAACTCAGATATAAAACCAGAAAAGAGATGGACCAATCATATGAGAAACCGTTAGAAAACGAGAGATATGATAGAGAAAGAGAGAGATGGAGAATAAGATCAGACAATAGTGAGAGAGAGATCAGACACTATAGAGGATGGGAAAGATATGACACTACAGAAAGACAGAGGGGAAGGCCAGTCCATCGAGACAAAGAGAGGAGACGCTATGAAGGGAAAATCAGATCAAGTGATAGATTGACAGACACATCAGACAGAGCACAAGAGCGAGAGAGACTGGTATCATTTGGACCACAGACAGAGCGATGAGATGGAGAGAGAGAGAGGAGCACTGAATGAAAAGAATTTCATTCATTTTGGACTTTGAAACAGTTGCTTCTGTGAAATTATGGGAATTCACATTTTTTATGAAATTAATGCCATGGCACCATTGAATCTGTTTACTCTCTCAACTGATGTAATACTTTTACACTGAGACTCACACTTTTATACACTGAGAAAAACAATATTTATTGTGCTGTTTTATTAAATGACCAAATTAAAGACGTTTATCTTCAGTTCTCTGTATTCTGTTTTGTTATTATAGACTAAAACTCCACGATACAGCCATGTAGAGTTGGCCAAACTATTATTTAGTCTAGCATACTTTCAGGAGTGTGCACAAGTTTGATTATTATATTTTAATGGTCTGTAATATCTGTTGATGTCTGATAAATAAGTTTGTTGGCTCCATTTGGACTTGGGTATTTGGTGTGAAACTACAGTCATGTTGAATCTGACTAATCTAAGAATGTGGTGCTTGCAGAAGCATTTTGCCTTTGTGCTTTCATTGTATTTCATTGTATTACTCTAGAATCTACACAGTGTGTCAACACACACACACACACACACACACACACACAAAGGCAGTTTATACTCTGATGTTGCCTCTCTGGAGAGTACCCATTTTGGAACAGATCTGATTTAAGAGCAGCCAATCAGGCCACAGCATTCTGCACATTACATTCATCCCCCAGGGTATTCTGGGAATATGAATATCAGCGGCAGTTCTGTGGGGACAAACGTGACTTTTATGCACACACACACACACACACACTCCTGTAAACATACATGTACAAATTGTAAATCAGAGTTGTAGAGATACTGTATAACAGCAGAGTGAAACTAAAGGCTGACACACAAAGAAAGGAAGTCCCTCCGTACCTCCGTCCCTCTGTCCCTCCCTCCCTCCCTCCATCCCTCCCTCTGTCCCTCCCTCCCTCCCTCCCTCCCTCTGTCCCTCCCTCCCTCCCTCCCTCCCTCCGTCCCTCCCTCTGTCCCTCCCTCCCTCCCTCTGTCCCTCCCTCTGTCCCTCCCTCCCTCCCTCCCTCCCCCACTACCAATCATTCCACACGGCTCAAGCAAATCAAAACTAAAGTACCTGGACATGCAGAGTAGACGCTGGTCTGACCTGCTCTGCTTTCACTCCTGATGCATCACACAAACCTGCTGAATTCAGATTATTCAGACTGAGCCACCAGACACCAAACCACAAGAACAGCATCACGTCACCAGTACACACCTGTTCAACCGCACACCTGCTTGCACGTGCTACTACCTCACCTTACATACATCACACTTTCATAAGTAACTTACTAAAATGCATTTTTATACAAAAAATTGCCTTTCTCTAATTTAAATAGTTTTGTTAATACCTGATATTTTCTATCAGTTCAACAGCAGAAAGTGAAAGTATTTGTCTTTGACGTGCTCATACAGTAAGATGGATAAGATGGATTCATAAAATAAGATGGATTCATAAAATAAGATGGATTCCTTTAGTGTTTGATCCATTTATCTGAATGCATGATCTTTTGAGCAGGTGTAGAATTCATTTAATAGGAAGATTTGTATTAAGTGATGGACTATGAGCACTATTTTAAGATTACAGCAAATATAATTTGCTTCCTGTGGAAAATGGTGAACTATTTCCTGTCCCTGTGTTTGTCAGTTTGAAACCCTGTGTCGTCCTGGTGGTCCTGAGCAGACCCCAAGTCCGGCTCTGGACGATCGAGAGCGACGCATCTCACACACCCTGTACGGGGGCATCGAGGGTCTCGACGAGAACCTGAGACCTCGAAACCACATCAGCAGCAAAGCGCCTGGTGAGATACAGTAACCACACTGTAACAGACCAACACAGAGGGGGTGAGAGAGAGTGTGTGGGTGTGTATTAGTGTGTGTGGGTGTGTGATGGGTGGGTGTGTATTAGTGTGTGTGGGTGTGTGATGGGTGGGTGTGTATTAGTGTATGTGGGTGTGTGATGGGCGGGTGTGTATTAGTGTGTGATGGGTGTATTAGTGTGTATTAGTGTGTGTGGGTGTGTATTAGTGTGTGTGTGTGTGGGTGTGTATATGGTGTGTGTGTGATGGGTGTGTATATGGTGTGTGTGTGATGGGTGTGTATATGGTGTGTGTGGGTGTGTATTGGTGTGTGATGGGTGGGTGTGTATTAGTGTGTGTGGGTGTGTGATGGGTGTGTATTAGTGTGTATTAGTGTGTGTGATGGGTGTGTATGTGTGTGTGTGGGTGTGTATATGGTGTGTGTGTGTAGGGTGTGTGTGTGTGTAGGGTTAGGTTACGATGTAGTCTTTCTTGTCTTCTGTGTTAGGGTTATGGGTGTGTGTGTAGGGTGTGTATTAGTGTGTGTGTATATGGTGTGTAGGGTGTGTGTGTGTGTAGGGTGTGTATATGGTGTGTAGGGTGTGTAGGTTGTGTGTGTGTAGGGTGTGTAGGGTGTGTGTGTGTGTGTAGTGTGTGTGTGTGTGGGTGTGTATATGGTGTGTGTGTGTGTGTAGGGTGTGTGTGTGTGTAGGGTTAGGTTATGATGTAGTCTTGTCTTCTGTGTTAGGTCACTTTCAGCTTTCTCCCACGGTCAATATGACTAAAGCTGACACCGTCATAATTGAAGAGGACAGACCTGTTCTTCCCAGCCACCTCTCTGACCAATCATCTTCCAGTTCCCATGATGACATTGCTTTTGCTGTCGAGACTCCGCCCCCATGGCCAGGACAGGAGCTCCGCCTCCAGAATGACAGGTGAAAGAACATAAGAACGTTCTTTTCCCATGCATGCATATCAGCTCTCTGGGAGGATGACGGAGGTTGTTCAGTTTCATTATTATTCATCACGTGCTCCTCCTTCCTTCATTCCTCCTTTACCTTCTATCTCTCTCTCCCTCCTTCTTTACCTCCATCTCTTTCTCTCTGTTCCTCTGTCTCTCTCTCCCTCTCTCCCTTCCCCTACACCCCCTCCCTCTCTTTCTCTTTGTCTTTCAGCTCTCTGAGTGTGGGAGGAGAGGATGAGGTGTTTCAGAGGGAGGGCTTCGGGAGGCAGAGCATGTCGGAAAAACGCACCAAACAGCACGGAGACGCCACTCAGCTCGACATCATCCAGACGCGCAAGTCAAGGAGCATGGACCTGGGTATTCCAAACCCTCCAAACCCTCCAAACACACAAACCCACAAGGTTTCCTAAAACAATTCCTAAACTTAAGTCTGAATTACACTCCTCTGTCACACAACATTACACAATTCATACACAACAGAACACAGTACATACAAAACAGAACACAGTACAAACACAACAATGCACAAATTGCCCCAGACTACATCCCAAAAGCTGTTGTGTAAACTTCACAGTTTTGTATGAACTCTCTCTGGACTCCGTCTGTTTTTTCTAGTCCTGTCTCAGAAATTCCTTAATTTCACAGCTTTATTTCCACTTCAGCACTTCATCAGGTTTAACTTTAGTACACTTGAGTAGGACTGTGCAAGCCCCTCCCCCCACTCTATAGAGCTGCACATCAAGCCCCTCCCCCCACTCTATAGAGCTGCACATCAAGCCCCTCCCCCCACTCTATAGAGCTGCACATCAAGCCCCTCCCCCCACTCTATAGAGCTGCACATCAGTGTCACTGTACATTAACCTGCGTGTGTGAGAACCCTGACTGGTCAGTTCTGCATTCTGCAGGTTGTGTACTGAATGGTTAATGCATGTAGGATGGTGAACATGGCAGGATGTTCTAGCTGTCTGTGCCTGCCTGTGTGTGTGTGTGTGTGTGTGTGTGTGCATGTGCATGTGCATGATGAATGCCCATACTAACCACACACTGTGGGGTGTGTGTGTGTGTGTGTGTGTGTGCATGCCTCTCACAGTGGCTGATGAGATTAACCTGAGCTCTTGCAGAGAGAACTACTCAGGTGAGAACACACACCCAAGGACACACACTTGTTCTAAGCTCTTGTTCACTTTTATGTGATAATCACAGCGTTCCAGTTTGAGGTTTTAATGCCTGGCCTGAATCTGTAAACTGTACACACAACAGAGCACCATCAGGGTAGTGCTAGGTTAATAGAGCTGGTGTTGTGGTGTGAGGTGGATGTAGTGTGAGATATGTGGGGGTTTGAGCGGTGTTTGGGGTGTGAGTGGTGTTTGGGGTGTGAGTGGTGTTTGGGGTGTGAGCGGTGTTTGGGGTGTGAGTGGTGTTTGGGGTGTGAGTGGTGTTTGGGGTGTGAGCGGTGTTTGGGGTGTGAGTGGTGTTTGGGGTGTGAGCGGTGTTTGGGGTGTGAGATATGTGGGGGTGTGAGTGGTGTTTGGGGTGTGAGTGGTGTTTGGGGTGTGAGTGGTGTTTGGGGTGTGAGATATGTGGGGGTGTGAGTGGTGTTTGGGGTGTGAGTGGTGTTTGGGGTGTGAGTGGTGTTTGGGGTGTGAGCGGTGTTTGGGGTGTGAGCGGTGTTTGGGGTGTGAGATATGTGGGGGTGTGAGCGGTGTTTGGGGTGTGAGATATGTGGGGGTGTGAGTGGTGTTTGGGGTGTGAGTGTGGTGTTTGGGGTGTGAGCGGTGTTTGGGGTGTGAGTGGTGTTTGGGGTGTGAGTGGTGTTTGGGGTGTGAGCGGTGTTTGAGGTGTGAGTGGTGTTTGGGGTGTGAGCGGTGTTTGGGGTGTGAGATATGTGGGGGTGTGAGTGGTGTTTGGGGTGTGAGTGGTGTTTGGGGTGTGAGATATGTGGGGGTGTGAGTGGTGTTTGGGGTGTGAGTGGTGTTTGGGGTGTGAGTGGTGTTTGGGGTGTGAGATATGTGGGGGTGTGAGTGGTGTTTGGGGTGTGAGTGGTGTTTGGGGTGTGAGATATGTGGGGGTGTGAGAAGTGTTTGGGGTGTGAGTGGTGTTTGGGGTGTGAGATATGTGGGGGTGTGAGTGGTGTTTGGGGTGTGAGCGGTGTTTGGGGTGTGAGTGGTGTTTGGGGTGGGCTGGTGTGGACTATGCTGTTCTCTGGCTCATACTCCATTCAGAACAGTGTGTGATTAAGTGTGTAATTGTGTGATTAGCTGTGTGGTTAAGTGTGTGATTAAGTGTGATGTCTCTTGCGTTATGTCTCTGTTTCGTAGGGTCTACAGGACGTGATGTTGGACCTGCTCTAGGCCTGAAGAAGTCCAGCTCCTTAGAAAGTTTACAAACTGCAGTTGCTGAAGCAACACTCAATGGAGATGTCTCCTTCCACAGACCACGCCCCCGTATTATAAGGGGGCGTGGCTGTAATGAAAGTTTCCGGGCAGCCATTGACAAATCATATGACCGACCAGCTGCTAATGAGGAAGAAGCAGAGGTCATGGATACACGTATGGAAACATCAGAATTGGTTTATTTTTACATTTAGTTAAAGAGAAGCAGCTGATTGGCCTGAATGTTTGTGTGTTTAGATTTATTTTTTTGCCCCTCCCCCCAGTTGAGGAGGACACAGAGGAGAGCTCTCGGTCAGGGCGGGACTCCGTCTCCACGGTAACTGACCCCACCCCACTTCCTGATCAACAGCTACCCAACGGCACCCAGGATGGCAAGAAGAAAGGAGGAAAAGAAAGAAAGAAGACAGAAGAGAAAGAAAAGAGTAAAGGGAAGAAAGGGGTGCTGAAGGGGCTTGGAGAAATGTTCAAGTGAGCCAGCACACATACCTCAGCTGTTCAGCTGAACACAGTTAAGACCACTGGCACCATGGGTACCATTGGCTTGTCCATTCTGGGCTACTGTACAAATGTGCCCCTGATGGATATGATGGGATCCCCCTGTGTACATGGGAAGGGCTCAAAGTCCTTCAAAGTCATTACTATAATGATGTGGTTTTGTATACTATATTTTATGCCTGGTAATAGATCTTATACAGTGCCCCTTTAATCCTAGTGGTGTTCTCTAGAGTTCCAATCCAAGATTAACACTCAAGTTTGACTTTGGGAAATAAGGTCTAACCTTAGTCTAGTCTCCAGTGTAGCCCAACCACAGCTGTGTACTACACGCCTGTCTGTCGTACGTGTGTGTACTACACGCCTGTCTGTCGTATGTGTGTGTGTACTACACGCCTGTCTGTCGTACATGTGTGTGTGTGTACTACACGCCTGTCTGTAAATGCGTGTGTGTACTACACGCCTGTCTGTCGTATGTGTGTGTGTACTACACGCCTGTCTGTCGTACATGTGTGTGTGTACTACACGCCTGTCTGTCGTACGTGTGTGTACTACACGCCTGTCTGTCGTATGTGTGTGTGTACTACACGCCTGTCTGTCGTACATGTGTGTGTGTACTACACGCCTGTCTGTCGTACGTGTGTGTACTACACGCCTGTCTGTCGTACGTGTGTGTACTACACGCCTGTCTGTCGTACGTGTGTGTGTACTACACGCCTGTCTGTAAATGTACGTGTGTGTACTACACGCCTGTCTGTCGTATGTGTGTGTGTACTACACGCCTGTCTGTCGTACGTGTGTGTACTACACGCCTGTCTGTCGTACGTGTGTGTACTACACGCCTGTCTGTCGTATGTGTGTGTGTACTACACGCCTGTCTGTCGTACATGTGTGTGTGTACTACACGCCTGTCTGTCGTACATGTGTGTGTGTACTACACGCCTGTCTGTCTGTCGTACATGTGTGTGTGTACTACACGCCTGTCTGTCGTGTGTGTACTACACGCCTGTCTGTCGATGTGTGTGTGTACACGCCTGTCTGTCGTACATGTGTGTGTGTACTACACGCCTGTCTGTCGTACATGTGTGTGTGTACTACACGCCTGTCTGTCGTACGTGTGTGTACTACACGCCTGTCTGTCATATGTGTGTGTGTAAAACGGCTAGTATGTGGTTCTGGTGTGTGTTAAGCCACTAGCCTGAGGTACTGGTGTGTGTGAATGAGGGAGATGGATATATGCTGTTTATCTCTGGCTTTGCTGGTTGTCATGGAGATGCAGAGCTGGATGTGACTGTATGATTGCAGAATATGAAACAGGTCTGGATGATGAATGTTCCTCCCTGAGCTGCTCCAACAGTGTCAGCGTGTCACAAAGTTTCTGAGTGTGAGAACAAGAGGCACTTCACTGTGTGTGTGTGTGTGTCTCCTTGTGTGTGTGTGTCTGTGTGTGTGTGTGTGTCTTTGTGTCTGTGTTTGCTTGTGTGTGTGTGCACCTCATGCATGGCTGTTTCAAAGATCCTCTCGCCATATTAATGAAGTCACCAGAATACCAAATACACAGATGCAGTATATACACACACACACACACACACACACAAACACACATATGATTGTTCTGTCCACTAAGGGAGTTTTTAAATCCTTATAAGAACGGAACCTGCCGCCCTGTCTGTGGTTGAGTGTGTGTGTGTGTGTGAGACGAGCGTGTGGGGGGGGATGTGGGTAAGAGACTATTACTTAATGATAGTTGTACTTTGTGTGTGCATGTGTGTGGTATGTGTGCGCGTGTGTGTGGGGGGGTTGTGTGTGTGTGTTTCTCAGGTTTGGGAAGCATCGTAAGGATGAGCGAGTTGACAGTACAAACAGCACGTGGAGAGCAGCAGAGACGCAGACATCTGAGGAGGAGATGCAGAGCATGAGACAGGAACAAGAGAGGTACACGCACGCACACACACACACACACACACATGGTTGGGGTGTTGGGGGGTGTGGATGGTTGGGGTGTTGGGGGTGTGGATGGTTGGAGTGTTGGGGGTGTGGATGGTTGGAGTGTTGGGGTGTTGGGGGTGTGGATGGTTGGGGTGTTGGGGGTGTGGATGGTTGGGGTGTTGGGGGTGTGGATGGTTGGAGTGTTGGGGGTGTGGATGGTTGGAGTGTTGGGGTGTTGGGGTGTTGGGGGTGTGGATGGTTGGGGTGTTGGGGGTGTGGATGGTTGGAGTGTTGGGGTGTGGATGGTTGGAGTGTTGGGGGTGTGGATGGTTGGAGTGTTGGGGGTGTGGATGGTTGGAGTGTTGGGGGTGTGGATGGTTGGAGTGTTGGGGGTGTGGATGGTTGGGGTGTTGGGGTATTGGTGTGTTGGGGGTGTGGATGGTTGGAGTGTTGGGGTGTTGGTGTGTTGGGGGTGTGGATGGTTGGAGTGTTGGGGGTGTGGATGGTTGGAGTGTTGGGGTGTTGGTGTGTTGGGGGTGTGGATGGTTGGGGTGTTGGGGGTGTGGATGGTTGGAGTGTTGGGGTGTTGGTGTGTTGGGGGTGTGGATGGTTGGGGTGTTGGTGTGTTGGGGGTGTGGATGGTTGGGGTGTTGGTGTGTTGGGGGTGTGGATGGTTGGAGTGTTGGGGTGTTGGTGTGTTGGGGGTGTGGATGGTTGGAGTGTTGGGGGTGTGGATTGTTGGGGTGTTGGTGTGTTGGGGGTGTGGATGGTTGGGGTGTTGGGGGTGTGGATGGTTGGAGTGTTGGGGTGTTGGTGTTCCATCTGTAAGAGTTATTGCTCTATTGTTTTGTCTGCTAATGGGGTTTAGATGCTTATCACATCAGATCTTGCTGCCCTGACATTGTGAATTCAAACACACTTCCTGCTAGTGTCCCCACAGGCGCTCACACACTGCTGCTGTTGTAGCCCACATTGTGTTTTCAGGGTTCACTGTTGAGGTAGATGAAACACACATAGACCGTAATCACAACCCCAGCTGAGAATGGGAGGACACATGGGGTCACTTCCACACAGAATGGAACAAAAAGTGTATGTGTGCTGTAAGTGTGTCTGTTGTATGTATAGTAGTGTGTGTGTTGTGTGTATAGTAGTGTGTTCTAAGTGCTTTGCTCTCTGCAGGATCCAGGCTAAGATGAGGGAATTGCGAGCACGTCAGGCGCAGGACCGGGACTCTGCCGAGATCCAGGTCGGTGCCCAAGCGTCTGTACCCAGCAAGCAGAGCCCCTTCTTGGGCATCACGTCTCTCCCAGCCTCCTTAGAGTGCGGGACGTATCACAGCTACCGCACACCACCAGACTCGCCCCACATATTCACCGCCCACAATGGACACCTGCCCTCAGACAGGTGAGGGGTGATGCACAGAACACACACACAGCACCCTGCCTTACAGAACACACACACACACACACACACACACACTAGTGATCACTAGGGGGCTGTGGTGCACACGTGCCCAGAGCGGTGGGCAGCCCTAGCCCGGCGCCAGGGAGCAGTTGGGGTTAGGTGCCTTGCTCAAGGGCACCTCAGTCATGGCCTCAGGCCTGGGAATCGAACCCACGACCCTCCGGTCACAAGACCGGTTCCCTAACCACCAGACCATGACTGCCCCCCCAAACACTATTTATAGGGTTAGAGGTAGAATTCTCTACTCAGTGGATACAGATCTGAAGGAGACATCACACACACACAAGTTCACACAAGTTGAAACAAATGTGAAACAAATGTGTATGAAAGTAAACTTATAGTAACTAATATAACGTGTGTTTGTATGTGTAATAACGTGTTTGAGTGTTTGAGGGTTGTGTGTGTGTGTGTGAGGGCTAGCGTGTGTGTGTGTTAGGGGTTGCGTGTGTGTGTGTGAGGTAGTGTGCACGAGGGGTATTGTGTCTGTGAGGGTGTTGGTTAGTGTGTGCATGCTGGTTAGTGTGTGGCATGTTTGGTAGTGTGTGTGGCATGTTGGCTAGTGTGTGTGTGTGGTATGTTGGCTAGTGTGTGTGTGTGATGTGTTGGCGTGTGTGTGTGTGTGGTGTGTTGGTGTGTGTGTGTGTGTGTGTGTGTGTGTGTGTGTGTGTGTGTGTGTGTGGTGTGTTGGCGTGTGTGTGTGTGTGTGGTGTGTTGGTGTGTGTGTGTGTGTGGCGTGTTGTGTGTGTGTGTGGTGTGTTGTGTGTGTGTGTGTGTGTGTGTGTTGTGTGTGTGTGTGTGGTGTGTGTGGTGTGTGTGTGTGGTGTGTTGGCGTGTGTGTATGTGTGGTGTGTTGGCGTGTGTGTGGCGTGTTGGTGTGTGTGTGTGGTGTGTTGGCGTGTGTGTGTGGTGTGTTGGCGTGTGTGTATGTGTGGCGTGTTGGTGTGTGTGTGTGGTGTGTTGGCGTGTGTGTGTGGTGTGTTGGTGTGTGTGTGTGTGTGGTGTGTTGGTGTGTGTGTGTGTGTGTGTGGTGTGTTGGTGTGTGTGTGTGTGTGGCGTGTTGGTGTGTGTGTGTGGTGTGTTGGTGTGTGTGTGTGTGGTGTGTTGGCGTGTGTGTGTGTGTGGTGTGTTGGCGTGTGTGTATGTGTGGTGTGTTGGCGTGTGTGTGTGTGTGTCGTGTTGGTGTGTGTGTCTAGGAGAACCATAAGTCCATTTGTTCCTGTATTTCGGAGGGTCAGTAATGTGATCCTCTGTCTCACTGTCTGTCTTCATCTATGTATAGAGGGCAAGACTGTTTATCTTCAGACTGTTTATCTTCAGACTGTTTATCTTCAGACTGTTTCTCTTGGTGGGAAGGTGCTAAACGTTGTTAAGAAAACTGTTCAGTGTTTGAGCCTCAGACGATAAGACAAACACCCCATAGAGGCAGGAAAGCCACTTCCTGTAAGAACGTGCAGGAAACAGGAAGTGAAGCACATTCCACCCTGGGACTTGCAGAATGGCACTGTGGGAATATTCCTGAGGATTGTACAAAGGGAAGCCAATCTTCAAAGAATAAAGGAAGTGTGTGTGTTTGTGTGTGTGTGTGTGTTTGTGTGTGTGAGAGTACATTAGGTAGGAGTCTGTATCTGTGTTCGTGTGTGATAATAGTGCTGGTAATGGTAATAGTGTTGGTCCTTATTAAAGATGAACTGTTATCTGTGTGACGGTGTGACGTGTGTATGTGTATGTATGGATGTGTGTGTGTGTATGTGTATGGATGTGTGTGTGGATACGTGTGTGTGTGTGTATGGATGTGTGGGTGTGTGTGTGTGTATGGATGTGTGGGTGTGTGTGTCTCAGCACTTAACATGCATCAGAAATGCCTAGTGCTAGTGACCTAACCTTACACTAACCCTTAACCTATCCCTAATCCCTCCTCCTAACCCCGGCCCTCCCCTCCTCCTAACCACGCCCCTCTTCCTAACCCCCGCCCCATCTCCCTCCCCTGTGTGTCACTGTCACATCTAGGCCACAGGAGCTC
>JAGXOD010001381.1:4734616-4739616 GCA_020368025.1 Brachyhypopomus occidentalis
TCTTATTAATGTTAATAATGCAGTTAACAATGTTAATAATACAGTTAATAACACCCAGATGCACCAGCAACTAACCCAACACAGCAGCAGAGGACTGGGAGTCGGCTCAGTGCCTGTGTGCGGGTGTGTATCTTAGGGTGCCTGTGTGCGGGTGTGTATCTTAGGGTGCGGGTGTGTATCTTAGGGTACCACTGTGTGGGTGTGTATCTTTGGGTGCTGGTGTGTATCTTAGGGTACCACTGTACGGGTGTGTATCTTTGGGTGCTGGTGTGTATCTTTGGGTGCTGGTGCAGGTGTGTGTGGGTGCTCTTTGGGTGCTGGTGTGCAGGTGTGTATCTTTGGGTGCTGGTGTGTATCTTAGGGTGTGCTGGTGTGTATCTTAGGGTACCACTGTGTGGGTGTGTATCTTTGGGTGCTGTGTGGGTGCTGGTGTGCAGGTGTGTATCTTTGGGTGCTGGTGTGTGTATCTTAGGGTAGCCACTGTGTGGGTGTGTATCTTTGGGTGCTGGTGTGCTTTGGGTGTGTATCTTTGGGTGCTGGTGTGTATCTTAGGGTGCCACTGTGTGGGTGTGTATGTGTGTGTGCTGGTGTGTATCTTTGGGTGCTGGTGTGCAGGTGTGTATCTTTGGGTGCTGGTGTGTATCTTAGGGTGCTGGTGTGCAGGTGTGTATCTTAGGGTGCTGGTGTGCAGGTGTGTATCTTTGGGTGCTGGTGTGTATCTGTGTGGGTGTGTATCTTTGGGTGCTGGTGTGTATCTTATCTTTGGGTGCTGGTGTGTATCTGTGGGTGCTGGTGTGCAGGTGTGTATCTTAGGGTACCACTGTGTGGGTGTGTATCTTTGGGTGCTGGTGTGCAGGTGTGTATCTTTGGGTGTGTATCTTAGGGTGCTGGTGTGCAGGTGTGTATCTTTGGGTGCTGGTGTGTATCTTAGGGTGCTGGTGTGCAGGTGTGTATCTTTGGGTGCTGGTGTGCAGGTGTGTATCTTAGGGTGCTGGTGTGCAGGTGTGTATCTTTGGGTGCTGGTGCAGGGTGCTGTGGGTGTGTATCTTTGGGTGCTGGTGTGCAGGTGTGTATCTTTGGGTGCTGGTGTGCAGGTGTGTATCTTTGGGTGCTGGTGTGCAGGTGTGTATCTTTGGGTGCTGGTGTGCAGGTGTGTATCTTTGGGTGCTGGTGTGTATCTTAGGGTCTTAGGGTGCTGGGTGCGGGTGTGTATCTTAGGGTGCCTGTGTGCGGGTGTGTATCTTTGGGTGCTGGTGTGCAGGTGTGTATCTTTGGTTGCCGGTGTGTGGGTGTGTATCTTTGGGTGCGGGTGTGTGTCTTAGGGTGCCTGTGTGCGGGTGTGTATCTTTGGGTGCCTGTGTGCGGGTGTGTATCTTAGGGTGCGGGTGTGTATCTTAGGGTGTGTGGGTGTGTGGGTGTGTATCTTTGGGTACCTGTGTGCGGTTGTGTAGATGGGTAGCTTCTGTATGTGTGTATTGAATATCATCAGGATTTTGTGTGTGTGTTCGGTAGGTGGTGTTGGGTAGTGAGTTGGGTGGAGATGTTTGGTATCTGTGTTGGGGAATATGTGGGTCACTGGATGTGTGCACATGTCTGTTGGGTGGGTGCAGTGAGTAGTGATTGGATAGCTGTATTTGTCAGTGTGTGTGTCTCTCAGCATGTGTGTGTGTGGTTTGAGGGAATTATTCAACTGCATGTGCTTTCTTTTCATTATTTGTGTATTTATAGAGGTGTGTCTGTATGTGTGTAACAATCACCTGTGTGTGCAATAATCACGTGTGCATATTACATGTTATACATAATGTTTGTATTCTTTTTACATTTTTTAAATGTCTTTAAGATTTGTAAGTTAAGTCTTGTGTGTGTGTGTGTGTGTTTCAGACCTGCCTTGGCACACACACTCAATCAGGTCGTCACTCTGTGTCAGTGGAGGTGCAGAGACAGAGACAGGAGGACAGAGAAACACAACGCCAGTTCAGCTCCCTGCCACGGTGAGACAGAGAGACAGACAGACAGAGAGACAGACAGACAGACAGAGAGAGAGAGACAGTGAGAGTGAATGAGAGTGATGCAGAGAGAGAGTTTACCTGCATGCACTCGTGCACACGCACGCACACACACACACTTGTGCACATACACACACACACTCGTGACCACACACAGGCGCACACACTCTCACAAACACAGATGGTGTCTAATCTTCTTTTGCTCTTCCAGTCATCCTCCAGGTGAAAAGCTACACCCACCCACACACACCTTCCAGGCAGCTAAAGGTAGCAGCCGCTACTCCAGCTACCAAGGTTCCCGCCCCTCCCTACGCCCCGCCCCTCGCCCCGCCCCTCGCCCAGCATGGAGGAATGGAATCCCCACCTCCCCAGTAGGTGGAGCCTTCAACGCTCGGGTTCTGTTGGAGGCTCAGGAGCTGCTTCGACAGGAACAGAGACGCCGCGAGCAGGAAATAAGAGGACAAAGGGCATCTGTGCAGGAGGACTACGAGTCCCAGGATTCCAAGGGTCCATACAGACAGGATGTCCCGCCCTCGCCATCACAGCTGGTTCAGCTGAGCATTCAGCATATGCGCACACCAGAGAAGGCCAGACTTTTCCACTCCTGAGATGGAGGGATGAAGAATAGAATGTAATGGCACATGGGGAAGAGAGAGAGATAGAGAGAGACAGAGAGAAAGAAAGACAGAGAGAGAGAGAAGAGAAAGAGTGCAAAAACATAGCAGTCTTCCTCTAACTGCATCATGTACTCTCACCACCACACACACACACCACACACACACACACCACTCACACCCCACCAGACACACACACCATGCACACATGCCACACACACACCACACACACGTCACACACACAGCCCCACAATACACACCCCACCACACACACGATACACACACCCCACCACACACACACACCGCACTACCATACACAAACACCACACCCCCACAATACACACATGCTGCACACACACACACACACCACACATCCCCACCATACAAACACACATCATTCACATACTGACTCTAGTGTGCTCTAGTAAACCCTAATCCTAATCCTAGTCTACTACAGTGCCTCCTGAGGTAACTCCGTCTTACCCCACACCTCATTTGTCCAGCCTGATGGTGGACAGTCTATTCTCATGCTCTGACAATCAAACTGAACAAGACCTGCCTCTCTGGCTATCTCCAAAGGAAGTGTCAATCACCCATAGCCCCGCCCACATGGTACTGTACAGTTGTCTGTTAAGTGTGAAGTTTACGGGTTTTATATGGTCTTCATTTGGCCTTTTCTAGCCACTTGTTCATTAGACTCTGTAATGACTGAGAATCCTCAGTATTTCAGTTCCAGCTCTCAGCAGCTGTACAGAGTTTCTGGTGGATGGACTGAACACACATTCAGGCTTTTAGCTGTATAGTCCAGTTGTTCAGGTGCGTTAGGCATTCACATTCTAAAGGTTTGGATGCTGGAGATACACAGGAGTTACACAGGGGCTACACAGGTGTGTTTCAGAAGGGGCAGTCGGAGGTGTTTAGTGCTCCATAAAGCACAGCGCTCTCCACCTGTAGTGCCATCAGTGATCGTGATGACAGAGCTGGTGAGCAGGAGCACGTGAGACGGCCGTGCGCAGGACTGCAGGACGGGCGGACAAGACACGATGTCCGCAGGATCCATGTGTCATATGAGCAGAAATCTTTGGCAGGAGTGATTTCACAGCGGATGTGGCTAGTATATGTTTTTCATTTGAATTTGAAACACAGGTACTACACATTTAGTAAGAGACAGAATGACATGTATGAAATTCATGGAGCCTAAGAAACACAGCAGGTCATTAACTGGTGCTGCTCGTGAAATGTTCAGTGCTGTCTCACTCACACAGACAGAATGTGTGTGATCAAGAGCCCAACACTCCTCTGTATGCCAGCTGTGTGTGTGTGTGTGTGTGTGTGTGTGTGTGTGTGTGTGTGTGTGTGTCACACACCCATGAGCCTATATTTTGCATTCTACATCACCAGAAGATCCACGCTGAATTTTTCACCTCACACACCCACACACACAGACACACACTCCTTCTCACACAGGCTCTGTCTCACACACACACACACACACACACACACAAGACTTTTTGTGTGTTGCACTATTAATACTGTCTTTTTCTCTAATGATCAGACTAGATTTAGACAAGCTGTGAAATCAAAAGCTTTTTCTTCCTGTTTCTGGTTTAATTTGTTTCAGTTGTTCGTTCCACTCTGACTTGTAAACACCTGTGTCTGCGTTCTGCTTCAGCACAACCAAAGCTGAGCAGGTTCTGGTCACAGTACAACTGAAAAAGGAAACAGATTCAGTAATTTGGTGTCAGTGTGTCTCGGGTTTTATTTAAGCCAGATGTCTGATTCAAGATGTGTGTTTCACAGTTGCTTTGTGGTACTGGTACTGTGCCGGGAGGACAAAGAGAGACAGACAAGCAGATTCAGACAGACATGCAGATAGACCCCCACAGTCAGGCAGACAGAAACAGTCAGGCAGGCAGACAGTGTTTGTGTGTGTGTGTGTGTGTTTCTGGGGTGGGGGGGTGTTTGCCCTTTGTGTACATACACACAGCCAGTGGGCTGGTGCCTATGTGGGTATTTGTGCATCCACACCCACCCAGTTCCTGTTGTAGCTTATTGTTGTGGAGGAACCTCTCCCAGTGGAGGAAAACCTGGGAGTGTTAGATGCGTTTTTAAATAACCTTGTAAACAGGCCACAACTGAACACCATCAGCCTCATTCCCATTCTGTCTGGTGTGAAGGGAGAAGTCTTGCATTCATATCACCCCACTCACACATTGGGCTGAAACTTTTCAAAGTCAAGAAGTACCTGAGATTCAAGGACACTAAGGAAGGATCTTTATAAGCCATGAAGCTGGTTTTACTCTCTTCCCCAGTTCATGTGATTTGTTTTCTACTGGTGCATCATTTCCAGTTCCTGATTACACAATGTTGCACCACTTCC
>JAGXOD010001381.1:4744616-4795546 GCA_020368025.1 Brachyhypopomus occidentalis
TCCATGGACACGTGTAAGTATGTGTGTGTGTTTGTGAGGGGGGGTGTTCGTGTGTGTGTGTGTGAGAGAGAGAGTCAGTGAGCATGTGTTCAGGTATAGTAATGTATGTTTTTATAATAATGTCCATGGGGCCTTTACAGAGTGATGAAAGCAGCTTTGATCCTGACATGTGGCACTTCACACACACACACACACTCACATACACACACACACACACTCACAAGGTGTGACTCTCCCTCTAAATCTAAACACACACACACACACCCCTCTACCATAATCACCACACACACACCCCTCTACCATGATCACCACACACACACACACACACACCCCTCTACCATGATCACCACACACACACACACACACCCCTCTACCATGATCACCACACACACACACACACACCCCTCTATTGTAATCACCACACACACACACTAGATACGTTTTCGGTTAAAACGATGCTGTATTGGTTATTCATCCATGACTGTAAATATGAATGATGTCCATACAGAGGCTTTAATCTTGTTTGATCATACCCCTGGGGTTCTCATACCCCTGGACACATACCCCTGGGGTTCTCATACCCCTGGACACATACCCCTGGGGTTCTCATATCCCTGGGGTTCTCATACCCCTGGACACATACCCCTGGGGATGTCATACCCCTTGGGTTGTCATACCCCTGGGGTTCTCATACTCCAGGACACATACCCCTGGGGTTCTCATACCCCTGCGGTTCTCATACCCCTGGACACGCACCCCTGGGGTTCGTACAGAGACTGTAAATAGTCAGTAACTTCATGGCAACTTGAGAGCTGCAGAGATTTGTAAAGTGAATTTTACACTGATTTGAAGTTCAAGTTCATTCATTGTATGTGTGTGTGTGTGTGTGTGTATGTGTGTTCAGCTCCATGGGGTTTTTGACACAGAGTTATTCTAGCTGAATACAAACACACACACACACACACTGGAATACTGATCAGCCAGCAGTAATAATGAGAATGCCAGTCTAGCACTGGCTTAGCAGATTTCAGTTAGGGTGTAGATAGGGTGTAGTTAGGGTGTAGATAGGGTGTAGATAGGGTGTCGTTAGGGTGTAGTTAGGGTGTAGTTAGGGTGTAGATAGGGTGTAGATAGAGTGCTGACTTAAGAGTTAGGATGTATTTAGAATGTAATTAGTGATAGTAATACTAATATTGATGAATATAGCATAAAAATTAAAACCATTATAATGGCCAGATTGTGGTCACTGAGCCTGTATATGGGACTCTCTCTGTCTCTCTCTCACTCTGTCTCTGTCTCTCTCTCTCTCTCTCTCTCTCTCTCTCTCTCTCATTATTTCAGAATGCTTTATTTGCATGAATGACCTCAGAGAAAACCATAACAAAAGTTATATGTATAAAATGGGTGAGACAATATTTATTTATGACAGTGTTGTCATAACATAGCATGACACAACTTAAATAAATGACAAAGTAGATTTACATAAAGGTGTATCCTAGAAATGCTGAATCTCCATCCATAAATGCTGCAGAACTAACACAGAGGACATTCCTGATCTTTTGAACTGTCTCTTACTTTAGATTTTTGGTAATAGATGAACAAAAATGCATTTCATTTTCTTTTTCCATTGAATCACAGAGTCTGCACAACCTTCCCCTCAGCCTTTATGCTCACTTTTGTGGTCACTTCTTCCATATTTTGTTAGAATTTTTGGTCTTTCATATATATATATTTAATATTACTATAGTGTGCTAGACTGATGTTTTGATTTATGCATCAAAAAATAACAAAAAAAACATAATAAAAAATAATTAAAAAATGACCAAATAAAGCAACACAGTGTCCATATAAAAGTGTATCATGGATGGGAAGCACTTAAATCTCCATCCTTAATCGCTTCCTTAATATGGCGTCTGCCCTTTTCCACTCCCAGGTTGTGGTCACTTCTTCCATATTTTGTTAGAATTGTTGGTCTTTCATATATATAAGTTTAATATTACTATAGTGTCTGATGCCTTGATTTATGCATCAGTAGCATTTTAGTTTGATTTGTTGATTTACATAATCTTTCCATAAATCCTTAAATTAGAGGGTTAGAATATTGCCAATGTCTTTTATTGTGTTTCTAGAGTGTAGACTGAGTGTAGATTATTATGCACAGTGAGGTGTTGGGCCAGTCAGCGGAGGGGGAGGGGCTCTGAGCAGAGGTGATTGGCCGGAAGAGCTTTATATGTTAATGAAGGTGGTCCAGCCTGATTGGGTGACTGCTGGTGGTTTATTGCTGTGTTGTATGTGGATGTGTAGTGAAGACCCAGTTCTGCTCTGCATGCATTATTGAAGGCACTGCTATGAACTTCAAGATTGGGTTTTTTTGCTAATTCCAATATTTATATATTTATTTATTTTATCCCAGTTTTTAAACTTCATATCCAAATTTGGCCCCCATATTTCACACTCATACAATAGAATTGGTTTTATTATAGAAATGGTCTTAATTTACCATGGAAAGGTCTTCTGGACGATTCACTAAGGGCTTCATTGCAGGGCTAAACCCTCCTGATAAGTTCATTTCCATACCAGGTAAATATAGATATTAATAGTGTAGGACTTCACCTACATCAGCATTGCTGGATGTCTTTTCTTAATTTGCCAATTCTTACCACTGTTCAAATATATTGATTTAAGAATATAAAATTTTGAAGGTGTGTTAATAGTAAACCATCATGTCCAATTGAATCAAATGGTTTGTGAAAATCATCATATCGTTAAGACATATTTCTGTCAATTGAAAAATGTATGCGATATTCATATAGCCACTTTATTACACACACTTTCCCTTTCATGATTGGACAGACATGTGACCCAAGAGCAAAATCAAGTAAGTGAGTTTTCAATGGGTCACTTTCATTGTAGATCCTCATCAGAATGAAGCAGCACGTCAACCTTCTAGCTTTTCTCATCTAACACTCTCTTTCTCTCTCACCCCCTCTTTGTCTCACTCTCTCTCACCCCTCTTTGTCTCACTCTCTCACCCCCTCTTTGTCTCACTCTGTCTCACCCCTCTTTGTCTCACTCTGTCTCACTCCCTCTTTGTCTCACTCTGTCTCACTCCCTCTGTCTTTCTCTCTCTCACCCCCTCTTTGTCTCACTCTCTCTCACACTCCCTCTCTCTGTTTCTCTCTGTTTTTTTTGAGTACTGCCCTCCAGCCATCTGATTTTAACATGTTTTACAAATGACCAAGCACCTGTTTGACAAAGGAATGTTTCTATGGCAACAGATCCTTTCAGCAGAAACGGGGGAGAAAGATGAAACATGTGGACTGTGACTTGTTGTAAGGTGTTTAGTATTGAACACAGGGTGTAATAAGGTGTTTAGTATTGAACACAGGGTGTAATAAGGTGTTTAGTATTGAACACAGGGTGTAATAAGGTGTTTAGTATTGAACACAGGGTGTAGTAAGGTGTTTAGTATTGAACACAGGGTGTAATAAGGTGTTTAGTATTGAACACAGGGTGTAATAAGGTGTTTAGTATTGAACACAGGGTGTAGTAAGGTGTTTAGTATTGAACACAGGGTGTAGTAAGGTGTTTAGTATCGAACACAGGGTGTAGTAAGGTGTTTAGTATTGAACACAGGGTGTAATAAGGTGTTTAGTATCGAACACAGGGTGTAGTAAGGTGTTTAGTACGCATTTAGGTGTAATGACACGTTCATGTTCATCGCTGCCAGGCATCTGTAGAATTAAACAGCAAATCACATTTTCATGATCAATGTAAATAATCACCTCCATCTTTGCCATCAGAAACAGAGAAATCAGAGCTTCTTCTCAGCCTTGACACTTCAGATTCATGTCGCATCTCAGAGCAAACAGATCAAATGTTTAACGGGTCCGTCTGGGGTCTGTGTTAGTGCACAACTGTTGATGAAGTCTGCGTGGGATAGCACCATATGGGCTGAAAAAAGAACATTACATGAAGAAAACACACAAATACACACATTCACACACAAATACACACACACAGACACACAAATAAACATGTTCACACACAAATACTCGCACATATACACACACTCACGCATTCACACAAAGAACCACATTGCTATAGTCATGAGGACACTGCGTAATACAGAATGTGGCCACAAAATAAATAAATGAGGAGACCAAACACATGATTTCTGTAGAGGGTTGGAGAGACACAACCATCATTATGAGAACAAGTAGGACCTTGCTAGCACACTGTGAAGACAAACATACACACACACATACACACACACACACACACATACACACATTTCCATCAGGGCTGCAGTCTGTAGTGAAACTGAGTCAGAGCCCAAAGCTGTACACTCACCCAAAAACAACAAAACAAAGTCTTTCTCTGTATAAATATCTATCCATTGCTCTCTCTTCTTTCACTCTGTACATGTGTGTATGCAGGCGTGTGTGTATCAATGTTTACATTTATATGTACATTTATATGTACATGTTTGTTTCTAAATTCATGTAAATGTATGCTTTACCTTTTTCTGTCTTTACCTAACCCTAACCCTAAACCCTAAACCCTAATCCCTAAACCCTAACCCTAAACCCTAACCCTAACCTGTCTTCTCTGTCTCTGGGCCAAGAATCAGTAATGTGGGATTATGACACCCTGGAATCAGATGACTTTAAAGCTCTATAGAATGACTGAACCACTGAAATTATCCTGATTATCTCTATTGCGCTAATTTGTGCTAGAAGGATTGTGTGGCATGGGGTTAATTTATTATGGTTTTTGCATTGGGTTAGTTTACCATAGTTTGTTGCATTGGGTGAGTTCACTGTAGGTTGTTGAGTAGGATTAGTTTATCATAGTGTGCTGTGTTGTCAGTTTACTCTCAGATGTTTTTGTGCTTCTGGATTCTGTAGTTTCAGGTGTTTCCTCCAAACCAGTGAGCTCAATCCTGCAGTTATCTGAGTAGTTTACTGCATCTCTCCCAGTCCTTATTGTCCATACTATTCCCAGACTCACAGACACTGAATGGAGGGAAGCCAACGCTTAGCTGTTCCTAGGGCTAAAGTGCTGAACTATCTTTAACCTTCATTGTCTTTAACCTCCTGTTTCTTACTGATGAAAAAAGAATCTGGGTTGATATTTTTAGCTGTGTCACATGACATCTTTAAGGGAGAGAGTGAGATAGACAGAGAGAGACTGAAACAGGAAATTTTCAGTTTATCACAATGTTATCACAGTACTGGTACAGGAAATGGACAACAATCACTTCCTGTGTCAGCAGTAGTAGTGAGAATCAGGTTAAGTGTTTCCTGTCAGGCACTTCCCACCTGAGTTCTAGTGATTGTGGGGCAGGAGGATATCTGCTGGTGTAGGGAGGCTCAGACACCCTACGCTCCTCCGCAAAACATGCACCTACAAAGGAAGACTAAACTGAGCTCTACCGCAGTTCTGATGTAGGCCTACAGCAACAGTTCTGTGTACTATAAATGATTGATGCTCAGAAATTTGAGAAGTCTAGAACTGTGTCAGGTGCTGGTCAGGTCAGATACTGTGGTAGAGTCTGACTACAGTTTGGTCAGATACTGTGGTAGAGTCTGACTACAGTCTTGTCTGGTCAGATACTCAGATCATCTGGTCAGATCATTTCTGGAGTCTCCAGCATAGGGATCAGAGCTCATCACCACTGGGATGGTAACCCTCCATGTTTTCTCTATTGCTTCCGTCTGACTGCAGTATTTTGTTGTCTCTATTGTTGTCTTCGTGTTTGATCTTGTGCTGCCGTGATTGGTGCGCTGTACTGTCCCTCAGTCCCGTCCTGCCCCCTGTGGGTGGTACATTCTGGAGAGATACAGTCTGCTTCCATGGTGACCACATCCCCCATCTTAGGGTCCATTGCTCATAAATGCAAATAAGTCTTTAGATGTGGGACTGTGGATGGAGGAATGTGGGACTGTGGATGGAGGGATGTGGCACTGTGGATGGAGGGATGTGGGACTGTGGATGGAGGGATGTGGGACTGTGGATGGAGGGATGTGGGACTGTGGATGGAGGGATGTGGGACTGTGGATGGAGGGATGTGGGACTGTGGATGGAGGGATGTGGGACTGTGGATGGAGGGCACTGTAAGTAAACATCCTCACATATTCACAGCTACCAGTTCTCCTCTCAGCAGGTTATTCTGTCTGTCTGTCTGTCTGTCTGTCTGTCTATCTATCTATCTATCTGTCTGTCTGTCTATATGTCTGTCTGTCTGTGTATGTATATATATATATATAGGCAGAGTCAGAGAGATGTATATATATGCACACACACTACACACACAAACATACATCTTCCTTTCCCTCTCTCCCCCTCCCTCTCTCTCTCCCTGCCTCTCTCTCTCTCTCTCTCGTTCCCTCTCCCTCTCTCTCTCTCCCTCCACTCGCTCTGGTTATGAGAAACGAAATACAGCTCGGCCTGTTGCCATGGCAGCCAAGGGGCAGTCATTAGCAAACTTGCTGTACTAGGCTAACAGACACACACACACACACACACACTCACACACACCATTGTACACACACAGACACACCACACACACCACTTACAAATGTAACACACTAATAAACACACACAAAAATATGTATGTATATGTACTATATATATATATATATATATATATATATATATATATATATATATATATATATATATATATTGAGAGAGAGAGGGAGAGGGAGATGTCTATACAGGCACCTACTCAAGTGTATACACACACACACACACACACACACGTGCACTGCACATAGTGTTGGGGACAAAGAAGCTGGAACATGTTTCTGTGTTGTCATGTTCTCCCTAGTCCATTACTGGAGACTGGGGACTGGGCGGAGTCTCTTGACTGAGCAGTGACAGGGGACTGGGTGGAGACTTGGGACTGAGCGGAGTCTCGGGACTAGGTGGTGACTGGGCGGGGGCTCTGGACTGGGCGGAGACCGGGGACTAGGCGGCATCTCGGGACTGGGCGGAGTCTCTGTTTGTAGCTGAACCAGGTAAATAAACCTGGATGCGTATGGTGCAGAATTCCTAATGTCCAGGCTGGGAGACTCTGGGACTGAGGTGGTCGTACCTGCTCTCTCCACTGGGTGAGGCTAGACATCCCACACCTGCTCTCTCCACTGGGTGAGGTGAGACATCCCACTCCTGCTCTCTCCACTGGGTGAGGCTAGACATCCCACACCTGCTCTCTCCACTGGGTGAGGCTAGACATCCCACACCTGCTCTATCCACTGGGTGAGGCTAGACATCCCACACCTGCTCTCTCCACTGGGTGAGGCTAGACATCCCACTCTCTCCACTGGGTGAGGCTAGACATCCCACACCTGCTCTCTCCACTGGGTGAGGTGAGACATCCCACTCCTGCTCTCTCCACTGGGTGAGGCTAGACATCCCACACCTGCTCTCTCCACTGGGTGAGGTGAGACATCCCACACCTGCTCTCTCCACTGGGTGAGGCTAGACATCCCACACCTGCTCTCTCCACTGGGTGAGGTGAGACATCCCACACCTGCTCTCCACTGGGTGAGGCTAGACATCCCACACCTGCTCTCTCCACTGGGTGAGGCTAGACATCCCACACCTGCTCTCTCCACTGGGTGAGGTGAGACATCCCACACCTGCTCTCTCCACTGGGTGAGGCTAGACATCCCACACCTGCTCTCTCCACTGGGTGAGGTGAGACATCCCACACCTGCTCTCTCCACTGGGTGAGGCTAGACATCCCACACCTGCTCTCTCCACTGGGTGAGGCTAGACATCCCACACCTGCTCTCTCCACTGGGTGAGGCTAGACATCCCACACCTGCTCTCTCCACTGGGTGAGGTGAGACATCCCACACCTGCTCTCTCCACTGGGTGAGGCTAGACATCCCACACCTGCTCTCTCCACTGGGTGAGGTGAGACATCCCACTCAATACTCCCTCCAGTACAGCATCACCTCATTAAATATCAATCGTCATGCTCTTAACGAGGATATGCAAATTACCTGTTGTGCTTGGTGGACTATGTGGGAGGTAAATTCAGCAGTGTGGGGATAACTGTTAAACACACACACACACACACTCTAAAACACATATACACAGCCCTTAACATACACACACATAGCCTCCAACACAAACATGCTTACTGTAGGATGGCAGGACCCCACAGAAGCTGTTACATTCATCTCTCACCGAATTAGCATAATTCTCTTACCTCTCCTCCCTCTATTTCTCTCCTTTCTCTCCTTCTTCTCTTCCTCTCTTTCTTTGGTTTCTCATATATGTACACATGTCCCTCTTAATTTATAATATTCAGGTGAGTGAGAGTGTGAGAGTTTGTTAGAAATAGTCTGTGAGAGTGAGAATGAAAGGAAAATGTGTGTGCGTGTGTGTGTGTGTGTGTTTGTGTGTGTGTGTAATCTGCTTTAATCTCTCACTGCAGTTCTGTGATTATAGCACTGAGCATTTCTGATCATAAAGATCCCATTAGCTTTAGTATCATTTTGATATGGTCTTCCTGTCTCTCTGTGAGAAGTGCTGCTCCACCCAGACTACATCACGGGGTGGATGTCCCACTATTGGAGACTATCAGGGTTTTGTGTTTCCCTGATTCTGGTGTAACTCACCTAAGTGAACTCTGTCGTTCCCAGAGGGTGCAGGTGGTGTGAGCTCTCTGCTCATGAAGCACAGGGGCTGCAACAGCTGCCAGTCTCATTTCTGTTGTCTGGAATTGTTCTGTGTTTTATTAGAGAGCAAAACAGAGCAGCACAGGACAAAGGCGTGAAAGGAAGAGAGAGAAGAAGAGAGAAGGTCTGTGGTCCTGTGGGAACCCTTACAGGATATGGGTCTGATGAAACATTCTGACATAGACACATCTCCCCCAGGCAAAAGCACCCCCTCCTTTTCTTTCTCTGCCTGTCTCTCTCTCTATCTCTCTATCTCTCTTTTCTCTGTCTCTCTCTGTCTGTCTCTCCCCAGTGTAGTGGCAGTGTAGTGGTAGTGTAGAGTTAGGGGCGTGGCAGTATAGTGGTAGTGTAGAGTTAGGGGCGTGGCAGTATAGTGGTAGTGTAGAGTTAGGGGCGTGGCAGTGTAGTGGTAGTGTAGAGTTAGGGGCGTGGCAGTATAGTGGTAGTGTAGAGTTAGGGGCGTGGCAGTGTAGTGGTAGTGTAGAGTTAGGGGCGTGGTAGTGTAGAGTTAGGGGCGTGGCAGTGTAGTGGTAGTGTAGAGTTAGGGGCGTGGCAGTATAGTGGTAGTGTAGTGTAGAGTGGCAGTGTAATGGTACAGGTTGATCATGAGTGTGACTGAGTGTGACAGTGAGTTTAACAGCGTGACAGTGACTGTATTAGCCACACACTCTTCACACACTGTTCAGGTTATGTAACCCTGCAGGAACATGTGTGTCTGGGGGTTTTCCCTCAGATTCCTGATGAAGTGAATCAGGAGTAGTGGAGCAGTCCTGTGTGTCTGTGCTGTGTGTCTGTGCCGTGTGTCTGTGTGTCTGTGCCGTGTGTCTGTGCTGTGTGTCTGCGCCGTGTGTCTGTGCCGTGTGTCTGTGTGTTTGTGCCGTGTGTCTGTGTGTCTGCGCCGTGTGTCTGTGTTGTGTGTCTGTGCCGTGTGTCTGTGTGTTTGTGCCGTGTGTCTGTGCTTTGTGTCTGTGTGTCTGTGCTGTGTGTCTGTGTTGTGTGTCTGTGCCTTGTGTCTGTGTGTCTGTGCTGTGTGTCTGCGCCGTGTGTCTGTGTTGTGTGTCTGTGCCGTGTGTCTGTGTGTTTGTGCCGTGTGTCTGTGTCTGTGCCGTGTGTCTGTATGTTTGTGCCGTGTGTCTGTGCCGTGTGTCTGTGTCTGAGCCGTGTGTCAGTGCCGTGTGTCTGTGTTGTGTGTCTGTGTGTTTGTGCCGTGTGTCTGCGCCGTGTGTCTGTGTGTCTGCGCCGTGTGTTTGTGTGTCTGCGCCGTGTGTCTGCGCCGTGTCTCTGTGCCGTGTGTCTGTGTGTTTGTGCCGTGTGTCTGCGCCGTGTGTCTGTGTGTCTGCGCCATGTGTCTGTGTGTCTGCGCCGTGTGTCTGTGCCGTGTGTCTGTGTGTGTGTCTGTGCCGTGTGTCTGTCTGTGCCGTGTGTGTCTGTGTGTGTGTCTGTGTGTCTGCGCCATGTGTCTGTGTGTCTGCGCCGTGTGTCTGTGTGTCTGTGTGTCTGTGCCGTGTGTCTGCGCCGTGTGTGTGTGTGTGTGTCTGTGTGTCTGCGCCGTGTGTCTGTGTGTCTGCGCCGTGTGTCTGTGTTGTGTGTCTGTGTGTTTGTGCCGTGTGTCTGCGCCGTGTGTCTGTGTGTCTGCGCCGTGTGTCTGTGTGTCTGTGCCGTGTGTCTGTGTGTTTGTGCCGTGTGTCTGTGTGTCTGCGCCGTGTGTCTGTGTGTCTGCGCCGTGTGTCTGTGTTGTGTGTCTGTGTGTTTGTGCCGTGTGTCTGCGCCGTGTGTCTGTGTGTCTGCGCCGTGTGTCTGCGCCGTGTCTCTGTGCCGTGTCTGTGTGTTTGTGCCGTGTGTCTGTGTGTCTGTGTGTGTGTCTGTGTGTCTGTGCCGTGTGTGTCTGTGCCGTGTGTCTGTGTGTTTGTGCCGTGTGTCTGCGCCGTGTGTCTGTGTGTCTGCGCCATGTGTCTGTGTGTCTGCGCCGTGTGTCTGTGTGTCTGCGCTGTGTGTCTGTGCCGTGTGTCTGAGCCGTGTGTCTGTGTCTGAGCCGTGTGTCTGTGTGTCTGCGCCGTGTGTCTGTGCCGTGTGTCTGTGTGTCTGAGCCGTGTGTCTGTGTGTCTGCGCCGTGTGTCTGTGCCGTGTGTCTGTGCCGTGTGTCTGTGTGTCTGCGCCGTGTGTCTGTGTGTCTGCGCCGTGTGTGTCTGTGTGTCTGTGTGTCTGTGCCGTGTGTCTGTGCCGTGTGTCTGTGTCTGAGCCGTGTGTCTGTGCCGTGCTAATGTTGTAATGTTGGTGTAATGTGTGTGACGGCTTAAAGAAGTAACCATAAATGACTCTCACCTGCAGATGGAGGATCATATTTACAAATTTCAGTCATTGCCATGGAAACAGGTTGTGTTCTCATGGTGACAGTGCATTTGTGTGTGTGTGTGTGATAGAGAGAAGAGAGAGACAGAGAAATAGAGATTCTTATCACTGTTAATATTAGGAACTTTGTTAATTGCCTTGGCAAAAGTTGTTAATTACAGTTCATGCCAATAAAGTAATTTGAAATTTGAATTTGAGACCAATGCTGAGAAATAGAGAAAGTGTGTAAAAACAGAAAGACAGACAAATAAAGAGAAGGAGAGAGAGAGAGGCGGACAGACAGGAATAAAGTGAGAGAGCTGATCGCCATGCACCACCACCACCTCAATACACAGGAAACGGACAGGACACGAGTCTGACAAACACGTAAACAACACAACAGAGAACTGATACACATGTAAACAACACAACAGAGAACTGACAAACACTTCACACTTCCACAGCACAACAGAGAACTGATACACATGTAAACAACACAACAGAGAACTGATACACATGTAAACAACACAACAGAGAACTGACAAACACTTCACACTTCCACAGCACAACAGAGAACTGATACACATGTAAACAACACAACAGAGAACTGATACACATGTAAACAACACAACAGAGAACTGACAAACACTTCCACAGCACAACAGAGAACTGAACCCTCCCTGTAGTAATATTAGTAGTTGTAGTTTAGTACTAGGTGTAGTAGTAGTAGGTGTAGTAGTAGTAATAGGTGTAGTAGCAGGTGTAGTAGTAATAGTTGTAGTAGCAGGTGTAGTAGTAATAGGTGTAGTAGCAATAGATGTAGTAGCAGGTGTAGTAGTAATAGATGTAGTAGCAGGTGTAGTAGTAATAGATGTAGTAGCAGGTGTAGTAGTAATAGGTGTAGTAGCAGGTGTAGTAGTAATAGGTGTAGTAATAGGTGTAGTAGCAGTAGCAGGTGTAGTAGTAACTGTAGTGCCAGAATTATGGCCTTCCTTATTAAGGGAATTATTAACCCCAACCCTTCCCTATTAAGGGAATTATTAACCCCAACCCTTCCCTATTAAGGGAATTATTAACCCTAACCCTTCCCTACTAAGGGAATTATTAACCCCAACCCTTCCCTATTAAGGGAATTATTAACCCTAACCCTTCCCTACTAAGGGAATTATTAACCCCAACCCTTCCCTATTAAGGGAATTATTAACCCTAACCCTTCCCTATTAAGGGAATTATTAACCCTAACCCTTCCCTATTAATGGAATTATTAACCCTTCCCTATTAAGGGAATTATTAACCCTAACCCTTCCCTACTAAGGGAATTATTAACCCTAACCCTTCCCTATTAAGGGAATTATTAACCCCAACCCTTCCCTATTAAGCACAATGTCTTGAGCAAATCACAGATTTAAAAAAACATTAGATCACATATATCGTTTATATTGTTTGTAGATTTTTTTACAAAGCACTAGGTGGCATGAGGACTTACTATTTAAATGTCTTCATAATGATGGGAAAGGTGGAAAAACGATATAAAGTCAATATATTCAAACAGCAGATGTGCAGTAAGAATTGGCAAATTGAGAACAGACATCCAGCAATGCTGATGTAGGTGAAGTCCTACACTATTAATATCTATATTTACCTGGTATGGAAATGAACTTATCAGGAGGGTTTAGCTCTGCAATGAAGCCCTTAGTGAATCGTCCAGAAGACCTTTCCAGTCATAATATGGGAAAAAAAAAAAATTCTATAATAAAACCAATTCTATTGTATGAGTGTGAAATATGGGGGCCAAATTTGGATATGAAGTTTAAAAACTGGGATAATATTGGAATTAGCAAAAAACCCAATCTTGAAGTTCATAGAAGTGCCTTCAATAATGCATGCAGAGCAGAACTGGGTCTTCACTACACATCCACATACAACACAGCAATAAACCACCAGCAGTCACCCAATCAGGCTGGACCACCTTCATTAACATATAAAGCTCTTCCGGCCAATCACCTCTGCTCAGAGCCCCTCCCCCTCTGCTGACTGGCCCAACACCTCACTGTGCATAATAATCTACACTCAGTCTACACTCCTCTAGAAACACAATAAAAGACATTGGCAATATTCTAACCCTCTAATTTAAGGATTTATGGAAAGATTATGTAAATCAACAAATCAAACTAAAATGCTACTGATGCATAAATCAAGGCATCAGACACTATAGTAATATTAAACTTATATATATGAAAGACCAACAATTCTAACAAAATATGGAAGAAGTGACCACAACCTGGGAGTGGAAAAGGGCAGACGCCATATTAAGGAAGCGATTAAGGATGGAGATTTAAGTGCTTCCCATCCATGATACACTTTTATATGGACACTGTGTTGCTTTATTTGGTCATTTTTTAATTATTTTTTATTATTATGTTTTTTTGTTTGTTTTTTTACATGTCACTTTTCTTTGTTCTTCTTGGGTAAAATTGTCATAATCACAGTTATGCCTATAATGTATTACAAATTATAATTTTAGAATGGGGAACAGAAGGAGAGAGAGTGAAAGAGAGAGAGAGAGAGAGAGTGAGAGATAATGTGAGAACCTCACTTCTCCCCTTATTCCTGTGAGATTCTAAGGTCAGATCAGCGAGTTTCTCATAAATCAGTTAAGACACACACACACACACACACACACACACACACACACACACACACACACACACACACACAGTCAATGAAGTAAATCTCTGACGACTATACATTCATGTGTATACATATATACATATGTATGTTGATATATATATGGACCAGCTGTGTGAGGGGGACGTGTGTGTGAGGGGGACGTCTGTGTGAGGGGAACACACACACTCCATTTAACCAACATACACACACATTCCATTTAACAAACATACACACTCTCCTTTTAACACACACACACACACTTCATTTAACACATACACTTCATTTAACACACACACGCACACACATTCTCCCTTAAACACAAGCGCACACACACCCTTTAACACACTCACAAAGTCATCCACATGAGCGCACAGTCACACACACTGTGAAAGGCTGTGAAAAATGATGATGGTGAATTTTAAATGCTCCAGGTTGAACTAGTTAAAACTATTTTAGGTTCTTCAGCTCCGCATTTGAGGAACCATGGGGCATCACCATGTCTGACAGTTCTCTTACCCTCACTACGGACACAGTTCTCTTACCCTCACTACAGACACAGTTCTCTTACCCTCACTACAGACACAGTGTCTTGATCCTTCTGATAACCTTTTGTGTTTTCAGTATTATGAGTTATAAGTGGCGCAGTAAGGGTTGGGGTTGGGGTTAGGGTTAGGGTTAGGGGTTAGGGTTGGGGTTAGGGGTTGTGGTTGGGGTTAGGGTTACACATTAAGGGTTTTGGCAGCTATGGGACTTGAACTAGCAATATTCCAATTACTAGGTGAGTTTGTCTTTTGGATTTGACCTCATGTCTGAGTTCTCTGGTACTCTCTTTTGACTTTAATCTGGTTCTCCTCTTTAATGTACCCTGTGGTTTTGCACCCTGTGGTTTTGTACCCTGTGGTTTTGTATCCTGTGGTTTTGTATCCTGTGGTTTTGCACCCTGTGGTTTTTTATCCTGTGGTTTTGCACCCTGTGGTTTTGCACCCTGTGATTTTGCACCCTGTGGTTTTGCACCCTGTGGTTTTGCACCCTGTGGTTTTGCACCCTGTGGTTTTGTACCCTGTGATTTTGCACCCTGTGGTTTTGCACCCTGTGGTTTTGCACCCTGTGGTTTTGCACCCTGTGGTTTTGCACTTTTTTGCACGTTAAACCTGATTTTCCCAACCTGCAACTGACAACATTTCTGTCTGCTGTGCATGACAACAAGAAAATGTTTTATTGTCAAATCCCCATTAACTATGTAATGCAAATTTAGGGACAATCTGGCAAACTCCACTAAAGACTCTAGGCATTGAATTATGTTAGGAGAAACGGTTCACTGTTAGTAACCAAATGATGAAAGTGTTATTTGGTCAATTGCTATTTGACTGCAGTATGAATGGTGGCTCACAGGGGTTGCTAATGTGACTTGGTTATATCTTTGAAAGAAAACAAAAACCTCTACTGCAACGAAAGGTCCACAGGTTCTATCCGCGTGAGCAGGCAGCGACCGTTCACGAGACTACAGTACGTGACATTCATGTATATGTTGTTCAGCGTGAGCCGTCTGTATGGATTTATTGACTCAAGCGTGGGCCACCTCTTCTGGCCACCGATCACCAGAGAAAAAACATCGCGCCGGATCGGTACATTAAGACGAGTCTGCCGATTAAACAAATGCGTATACAACATCATCAAGACTGTGGATTATGAATACTGGCTACATTTATAACAGTGACCCCACGCCTTCCAACACAACTTGGGTTGTCAGTGTCTAGATTATTATATCTGTGCAATAATATTGACTGTAGTGTTATGAGACACTTTTGTTGAATTTTTAAATGGATTAATTTATAGATTTCCCCAAACTTCCGCTCTGCCGAGAGGGCGGAGGTCGGTTTATCCGTCTGAGGTCTCTGCCCACTTTCTCCCAGTATGACGGAGAGAGAGAGAGAGAGAGAGAGAGACCACATATGTTCTCTGGGCTCTCAAATAACGAACGGGCGGAGCGAGCTAGCGCATACCCAACTGTCCGTGTGAGAAAGCGCGAGAGATCCTCGTCTAGTCAGTCCCGACTCCAACAGGGTCTCGCGGACACATTGGCGCCAGCGCTCTCGTCAGGCGCGCAAGAAAGAATTCGACTGGGAGATTTAAGGAGACCCAGTGGCAAGTCATGTCCACCTCAGAATGACGCCAGCAGCCTGTGAGGGCAAAGGGATGGAAGAGATGCATAAGTCTGCTGAAGATACGTCGACATCTGTCCTACTTATTTGACATTCAGTGTCCCTTTCGCCGATAAACTGAAAAACGTGTCACGACGTTAGTGGAATAATAGTGGGATAACTCTTTCGTGGATTGTAGTATCTGTTTAACTAATTTCTGTTGCGCTTCGAGTCATTACGCCGCCAGCGAGCACAGAAGAGAACGGAGCAGACTGCCGTTTCTGGAGTGACAGGATGTGCATGCTGAGGTGATCTCGCAGCAGACTTTCTGGCTTCGAGACATTAAAAGTCACAGCTTACAATTCTCCACCGTGACTTAAACCTTAGGACAGATTCTTCCAGACTGTTTTGTCGCAGTTTGAGGATGTATGTAGTACTCCTGCTCCTGTCCATAACAGGACTGCCTACAGTTGCAGCGTTGGCTCAAATCGGTGAGTTGGTGTTGGGTTAATAAGTATCAGTCTGGACTAATTAGTAATGTGGTGGAATAGGTAAAGGAGGTTTCAGCTTTACGGGAACCCTCATTCGCGCTGTATTAAATGTCCTCCGGAGTTTAGATCACTTTTATTATGCGCCACAACTTTCATATTGTGTCTCAGCGCTTCTTATGAAATGTCCAACAATGGTCCATCTGTGTGTGCGCGCGCGCGCTTGCGTGTTTGGGGATATGCGCGCGTGCTTGTGTGTTTGAGGATATGCGCGCGTGCCGCCGGTAGCGGATCGGGGCTATTTTGAGCGTTTCTTCATCGTCCCGGACGCTGTTGCTAAGGTCAAGAGGCAGAAACAAATCTACAATTTTTCGTAGATATAATACGTTTCCTGCAAGAATCAGCGGATATACCTGGAATATTGATCCCAGCTCTACTGACCCGTGTCCCCTTAGCATGGTCTCAGAGAACCAAGGGAAAAGTGATCTTTCTGTCAACACTGGCTCCCCGTCGCGTCTGGCCTGTATAGGCTACTACGCGCGCCACGGTTACCAGCGTGTCAGCGGTTTGCAGTGAAATAATTTAAAGCATGTCAACTATAGTATTTGTTTTAATCCCTGGCCTTCGTGGTCACTGTTTTCTATGAATTCCAGATAGTGTCTGCGGCAGAAACATCACCATCTTAAACGCCGGGTACGTGACGTCTCCCGGTTACCCGTCTTCGTACCCCCTTTCCCAGCAGTGCTCGTGGCTTATCCAGGCGCCAGACCCGCAGCAAAAAATCCTCATCAATTTCAACCCGCACTTCGATCTCGAGAACCGGGAGTGCAAGTGAGTCCACTTGAGATTCGTCTTCTGGACATACGGTAGACATAAACTCTCTCCTTTCACTGATGGTTGTCGGTATGCCAGCTACCCTCCACGCGCCAACTACCCTCAGCGCTGGTCCGACCCCAGAGGCATGTAGGCATGTTGCCCTAATTATACGAACAGCCTCGCGCTTGTTGGCACGTCGAACGATGCCGCCTTTTGGTAGGAAACACAATAAATCCGATTTTCGGCTCTGACTTGAATATGAATCAATGAAGCCATATAAACCCGAATTGTTGGGTCCGAAAAAGCCTAGGAAGACTGCAGTAAGGTGGGATGTTAAATATCTTCCACATCATGTTCAAAACGACCCCCCTTCCTATAGAGCCATGCTCAAAAGAGCGGCAGCTAATGCTAAAATTAAATACTGAACAGAATTTATAGATGTGAATTCAGCGCAGGAGCGTCTAAAAGTCCGGAGGAAAGTGACAGTGGTGTCGTTTTTAATTATGTTGATGGTTTTCACTGTCGAAGCCGTTTGGAGCATTTAATATAATTGAGGCTAAAGGCAGAGCATTTTATTGCCTTGAGGTTTATTAGTGATGATTTTGTTAACCGTCTGTCTCACACACACACATGCACATACATTTTTGTTCAGTGTGTCAAAACACACAGATTACTGTATAAACATACATTTTCTGTCTCTCAATCTCTTTTATCTCTCTCTTCTCACATTTCACTGTCTGCTCTCTGTTTATCTCACTCTCTCTCACTCTCTCTCACTCTCTCTCACACACACAGGACTATGTGCACTAACCAAGTAAATTAGATGGGTCTTTTAAATGCCTCATAAAAGGTGCATAAACCAGCAGCTGTCAAACACACACACACTGAATTACTACTGGGTCAGGTGTCATCAGCAGGGGACCAGTAAAATGCCCCTATTAATGAACATCCTGTGGGTGACTCCTCAGAGGGAGACGTGGGGTGGAAAAAAGGAAGAAAAAAGGACAGATCATCATCGTACCTTCCTACTTCGCACTGCACTACTCATTCACTAGTTAGGGTTTGAGTTAGGGTTTGGGTCTGAGTTAGGGTTTGGGTTTGAGTTAAGGTTTGTATTTGAGTTAGGGTTTGGGTCTGAGTTAAGGTTTGGGTTTGAGTTAGGGTTTGGGTCTGAGTTAGGGTTTGGGTTTGAGTTAAGGTTTGGGTTTGAGTTAGGGTTTGGGTCTGAGTTAGGGTTTGGGTTTGAGTTATGGTTTGGTGTTAGGGTTTGAGTTATAGTTTGGTGTTAGGGTTTGAGTTATGGTTTGGTGTTAGGGTTTGGTGTTAGGGTTTGGGTTTTAGTTATGTTTTGGTGTTAGGGTTTGGATTTGAGTTAGGGTTAGTGGACATTTGTTGGAGACTTCTTTTTTTAATATTATGTGTATTATTAATTGGTAAACCTGCTTCCCCATAGAACAGCAGAAACAGCAGACTGGTGAGTTGTGCCTCTGGCTGCGAGTTGGGGGCAGGTTTGTTTGCATCAGCTCTCCTGTGCATGCTAGTGTTTAGCAGTTCAAACAGCAGGAAACACAGGACATGAAAAAATCAAAAATCAAAACAAAACTCCTTGTGGTAACCGTGGAGTTTAATGCCACTGCTGGTCTTCATTTGTGGGGTTTATTCCATGTGGTTTTGTTGCCATAAACTATGTGCCGCCTGTAACCACTTTCCTGCTCAGAAGACGTCCTGTCTGCTCCCAGAGAAGCAGGTGGCACTGGACACCTTCCTCACTCCTACATAAACTAATATAAAGACTTTTAAATTCCACTACATCAAACTGTTACATTATAAACCAAGAAATTTGACATTTAAAAACAGGAAGAGACAGCATCTTCTTTAAGAACTGGACTAAGTTGAGGTAAATTTCTAGAACATTTTAGAACATTGTGTTTCCTTTATAAAGTTCACTCACTTCTGTTATAAAGTACAAAGTGCACTCCCAAAATTGAATTATATATAGCACAGTTACCCTTAACCAGTATAAACCACAGGTAAAAGACTGGGAAGAATGGAAAGACTAAGTAATAACTGGCAGTAATATTAGTAGCAGAATAACCCTAACCATAGAATAGTTCTCTTAACCATTTTAAATCAGGGTGTGAAACACCAACCTTACAGAATTCCAGCACTGCTCCACCCTAACTACACTAACTACCTCAACATCACCCACCGTTGCCTAATTGCTTCCATACACACAGACTTTTCTACTAACTCCTAAATACCATGACTGGATGAGGGTATTGGGAGCCACTCGCCCCGCAATGCCGAAACCTGACGGCCTTATACGACACTGGGACCTTTGATTTATTCAGGCTGCTGCTGAGGATTGTGGGTAACCTCCTTCCTCTCCCACACCTCACAGACACGTATATTCTCATCCTGCTGTCTGTTCACAAAAACAGTACAGAGCTGGTGTTTTGCAGACTCATGTTGGAGAGAGTTGTCATGTGGCTTCTGCTCAGAGCTGCTCCCTGACTGTGAGCTGGAAAATCTGCCTGCAGGTGACGGAATGACCTGCACGTGAACCTGTGGCTGTCGCTGTGGCTGTGGCTGTCACTGTGGCTGTGGCTGTGGCTGTGGGTGTGCCTGTCACTGTGGCTGTCACTGTGGCTGTGGCTGTCACTGTGGCTGTGGCTGTGGGTGTGGCTGTCACTGTGGCTGTCACTGTGGCTGTGGCTGTGGGTGTGCCTGTCACTGTGGCTGTCACTGTGGCTGTCGCTGTGGCTGTGGCTGTCACTGTGGCTGTGGCTGTGGGTGTGCCTGTCACTGTGGCTGTGGGTGTGCCTGTCACTGTGGCTGTGGCTGTGGGTGTGCCTGTCACTGTGGCTGTCACTGTGGCTGTGGGTGTGCCTGTCACTGTGGCTGTCACTGTGGCTGTGGTTGTCACTGTGGCTGTCACTGTGGCTGTGGGTGTGCCTGTCACTGTGGCTGTCACTGTGGCTGTGGTTGTCACTGTGGCTGTCACTGTGGCTGTGGCTGTGGGTGTGCCTGTCACTGTGGCTGTCACTGTGGCTGTGGTTGTCACTGTGGCTGTCACTGTGGCTGTGGCTGTGGCTGTCACTGTGGCTGTGGCTGTGGGTGTGGCTGTCACTGTGGGTGTGGGTGTGCCTGTCACTGTGGCTGTCACTGTGGCTGTGGCTGTCACTGTGGCTGTGGCTGTGTCTGTGGCTGTGGGTGTGGCTGTCACTGTGGTTGTGGCTGTGGCTGTCACTGTGGCTGTGGCTGTGGCTGTGGCTGTCACTGTGGTTGTGGGTGTGGCTGTGGCTGTCACTGTGGCTGTGGCTGTGTCTGTGGCTGTCACTGTGTCTGTGGCTGTCACTGTGTCTGTGGCTGTGGCTGCTGGCCAGGTGTTAATGGGCTCCTTAACCGCTGCGTGACTAACAGATGAAGCCTCCAGCGCTGAGGCTCCAGCCAAACCTCAGACCTGGTGATAGTGATGCGCTGGCCACACACATTACCCCCCTCACACACCACCAGACTGGGCAGCACTGCTGCACCATCTCATAGCGAACAGGACTAACGTGATTAACCAGCACTCTTGTAGATGTTACTACACACTCCTGTAAGTCTCTCTGATTGTGGAGCATTCAGATAAACACCTGCTCTCTGCACACACAGACTGTATAAATGTGTCACAGTTCATCTCTCTGGTGTAGGTCTGTGTCTGTGGTAGAGTTTATCTTTGGTGTAGGTCTGTGTCTGTGGTGGAGTTTATCTCTGGTGTAGGTCTGTGTCTGTGGTGGAGTTTATCTCTGGTGTAGGTCTGTGTCTGTGGTAGAGTTTATCTCTGGTGTAGGTCTGTGTCTGTGGTGGAGTTTATCTCTGGTGTAGGTCTGTGTCTGTGGTGGAGTTTATCTATGGTGTAGGTCTGTGTCTGTGGTAGAGTTTATCTCTGGTGTAGGTCTGTGTCTGTGGTGGAGTTTATCTTTGGTGTAGGTCTGTGTCTGTGGTAGAGTTTATCTTTGGTGTAGGTCTATGTCTGTGGAGTTTATCTTTGGTGTAGGTCTGTGTCTGTGGTAGAGTTTATCTCTGGTGTAGGTCTGTGTCTGTGGTATAGTTTATCTTTGGTGTAGGTCTGTGTCTGTGGTGGAAGTGCTGAAGTAGAACTGCTAGGCACTAATTCCTCAGATAGTAAATAAATGTATATGTGCAATATTTGTCAATTGTGATTTTCACCCCAATCGAAATTTGTCGTCCACATTTACCCATCTGTGCAGTGATAACACACACACACACACACACGCGCACACACACACACACACACACACACACACACTAGTGATCACTAGGGGGCTGTGGTACACACACAGACACACATGAGTCTTATTGGCAAACTACCAAAGCATATCTATTTATAAAAATACTAATAATACAATAATGTATAAAAATGTATTATTATGAATTATTATGATATATTTGTAATATTTATTACAAATTATATCTTCTAGGCGTATCATTATTATTTATTATGATATAAGATAAATCTTATAGTGTTGTATTATGAGTTGTGTATTAAGGAAGCAGGTTTCATGGTTTGTATGTTTGCGTGTTTGTATGGTTTTTACATCATGAAGCTCCATCACTAATACTCCAGAAAGCAGTGTGAAATATGGTTATTTCAGACGCTAGTCAGACCACATACACACATGCACGCACGGACGCACACACACACAAACACACACACACAAACACACACACAGCCTGGCTGGTTTTGTCACATAGTAATGTGTAAAGATGTTAGCCTGTCATTGTGTGTGCTGCAGGGTTATTTTTGTTAGCGAGGTTCTGTCAGTTACTGTTTCTGTGCAGTGTGAGGAAGCCAAACTCCAGCAGCATCTCTTAAAGTTCCCACACCATTATGACAGCAGCTCCCCTCTACAGACCACCACCCTCCACAAACCCAAAACCGAGTGTTGTGTGTGTGTGTGTGTGTGTGTGTGAGAGGGGGGGGGGGGGGGGTAAGAGAGAGAGCGAGATAGAGTATGTGGGGCTAATCATAAATTCAGTTATGACATGTGTGGAAACATCCGGATGCTCCTCAGCCAGAGAACACACACACGCACGCACGCACACACACACACAGACAAACAAATACACACACACACACACACACACACGCACGCACACACACACACACACAGACAAACAAATACACACACACACACACACACACACATGCACGCACACACACACACACACAGACAAACAAATACACACACACACAAATGTACGTGCCTTGTTTTCTGGTGTATTGACAATACCATGTAATGTCACACATCCCAGGTGCCCTGCCAGCCCTGCACTAAGGCTGAATTGTGCACTTGGTCTTCAAGAGTGACAAGGGGTTAAATTACAGCCAGGAGTGTTTTGAACTGGACTTCATTCTGCACAGTGGTAGATCTCCAGAAGCAGAGACTGAGCTAAACTCTGAAGGGCAGAAGATCACTAGGTCTCTAGTGGATCTATAGGTCTCTAGTGGATGTCTGAGGTGGTCTCTAGTAGATCTCTGTGGTGGTCTCTAGTAGATCTCTTGGTCTCTAGTAGATCTCTGTGGTCTCTGAATGTGGTAGGGGTACGAGCGTCTGATTTTGTCCAGTTCTCAAGATTTACATTTCTTTCTTTCATTCATGTAAATGTTTGTGAAATAATTATAATCATATTAGAACAAAAGAAATAAATAGCTGCAGATACCTGTACGAGGAGTGGTGATGTAGTACCCTTTATACATAGCTTATTCCAAAAAGAAGCTTAAGCAGACATGCTGAACCATGTTTCACTACACACATACCCACACACACACATGAACACACACCCACACACACGAACACAGTCACATTCGGAGTATGGTGAGCTGGCCAGGAGTATCTGTAGTGTGTGTGTGAGAGAGAGAGCACAGATATGGCATGAGGTCAGCCTTCCTTACATTTTAGAGTGATGCTTTCACAAGGACTCATTGCTGTAAAAGGTTCGTCTGACTAGCTTCAGTTATAATTCATGTGCAGTAAAGTTCCTGCTTTATTGTTCCAAGGAGACACAATTCATGAGTCAAATGGAGAAACAGAACAGATGCTTGAACTGTACTGGGTTTTGGACCTAGTGAGATCTGTCCTGCTTAAAATAATGTTTGGCCGATGAGCTCTTCCTCGTGGGTTTGTTTGAATGGGTGTAGCGGAAAGGAAGCCATGTTCTCACAGCGCTTCTCTGCTGTCTGACTTCAAAAAAGAATACAATAGCCTGTCCTGCTTCTCCTTGTAGCATCTAGCAGTGTTGAACAGTGTTTAACCCACCTCACCCCACCACCAGTGTTTAATCCACCTCACCCCACCACCAGTGTTTAATCCACCTCTCCCCACCACCAGTGTTTAACTCGCCTCACCCCACCACCAGTGTTTAACCCACCTCACCCCACCACCAGTGTTTAACCCATCTCACCCCACCACCAGTGTTTAATCCACCTCACCCCAACACCAGTGTTTAACCCACCTCACCCCACCACCAGTGTTTAACCCACCTCACCCCACCACCAGTGTTTATCAGTTTAACAAAGTTTAGCAATTTCACTCCTTTCAGCTTTAAATACCTGATTGACGTTCACTGTTTGTAATGAAAATTATTATAATAATATCATATAATAATGAATAATTGATTAATTGTGTGTGCCTGTGTGTGTGTGTGTTAGGTATGACTTTGTGGAGGTGTTTGATGGAGACAGTGAGAAGACGCCTCTGGTGGGGAGGTTCTGTGGGAAGATCGCCCCCTCCCCCATTACCTCCACAGGAAATGCACTGCTGGTCAAATTTACTTCGGACTACGAGACCAATGGGGCTGGATTCAGTATACGCTACGAGGTGCACCGGGCAGGTCAGCCGTGTGTGTGTCTGTGTGTGTAGTGTGTGTGTGTGTGTGTATGTAGAGTGTGTTGGTGTGTGTGTGTGTGTGTGTGTGGGTGTGTGTGTGTGTATGTGTGTGTGTGTGTGTGTGTAGTGTATGTGTGTGGGGTGTGTAGTGTGGTGTGTGTGTGTGGGGTGTGTGTATAGTGTGGGATGTGTAGTGTGTGTGTGTGTGTGTGTGTGTGTGTGTGTGTGTGTGCTGTACTGGCATTCTTGCAGTTTCGTTTTATTTTGTTTGTTTATCGCATACATCAAAAATGTACATTTTCCTCACAAAGCACAAAATGCAAACAAACGCTGTTTTTCAGATTATTAATTCCATTTTATTGTTTAATTAATGTTTTGTTCATGCAGAGGGTTTGGAGTGTGTGTAGAGTGTGAGAATGTGACAGTGTGGTGAACGTCCTTCACTAATACTGCAGACAGCAGTATGAGCACTGATTATTATTCACACATTCTCTATGCTCTCCCATCTCTGTTTCACACACACACACACACACACACACACACAAACACACACACAGCCTGGCTGGTTTTGTCACATAGTAATGTGTAAAGATGTTAGCCTGTCATTGTGTGTGCTGCAGGGTTATTTTTGTTAGCGAGGTTCTGTCAGTTACTGTTTCTGTGCAGTGTGAGGAAGCCAAACTCCAGCAGCATCTCTTAAAGTTCCCACACCATTATGACAGCAGCTCCCCTCTACAGACCACCACCCTCCAACCCTCTCTGCAGTGTGTGTGTGTGTGTGTAGTAGAGCTTGTGATGTGTGTGTGTGTCTGTCTGTGTGTGTGTGTGTCTGTCTGTGTGTGTGTGTGTCATGCTGCTGCATCTTATACTAAAGAAAAACCCTTTAACCCTTAACCTTTAACCTGAACCCTTTAACCCTTCCTGTTAAAAACCATAACTGACTGCAGTAGTTTAGTTTACAGTAGTTTAAATTTAATACATTGAATTCATGTTTATAATCTGTATTGTACTGTTGTGATTAGGCACAGAATGCTCCAAAAACTTCAGCGCTCCAAGCGGACAGATCCAGACGCCCGGCTTCCCCGACAGATACGCCAACAACCTGGAATGCACCTTCATCATCTTTGCACCAAAGATGGCAGAGATTGTGTTGGAGTTCGAGAGCTTTGACATAGAGCCGGACAGCACCCCACCACCAGGAGCCATGTGCCGTTTTGACTACCTGGAGATCTGGGATGGATTCCCCACAGGTAGAGATATTATCTGCATTAAAGTAAATATGAAGATACATAAATATTAAATATATAGAAATGGTCTATTGCATAGTTTTGTATAGGGGGGAGATATCTGTATTACAGTAAATACATTAGAATGGATATATCAATTCATTAATTGTATTAAAGGCAGTGTTTAATAATGAATACTTCAGAACATTTACACACACACACACACACACACACACACACACACACACGAATGCCTCTGTTGTGTGTCTGCACTCTTATGTAGGGAGCAGAACAGGAGATGTTTAGTGTCATTTCAAGTTTGTTATGCTGTAAATTACCACAAAATCCTTTTCTGAGCTAAAATTGTTTGATTCAGATCAGTGTGTGTGTGTTGTGTACACTGAATAGATTCACCGTTCACTGTTCTAGATAGAGAAAGCTGACCTGCTGCATTTCACACTGTCTTTTCTTTATTTGCTTTCTCTCTCTCTCTCCTTCAGTTGGGCCTCACATTGGGAAGTACTGTGGGTCTCATAGTCCAGGTCGGGTTGTTTCCCATACTGGTGTCCTCTCCCTCTCCATCCACACTGACAACGCCATTACCAAGGAGGGCTTCTCAGCCAATTACAGCGTGCTGTCCAGCCCGGAGACCCCAGAGGAGCAACACAGTCAGTACTGCTCAGTCCAGTCAACCAATGTAAAAACATCCACCATCTGTGTTTGGTTTCCTTCTTTAATGATGAAACCCAACTGTGACATTTGCTGTCTTGTACCTTCTAGAACCAGAATGAGAATTCTAGAACCCTTCATTCCTAAATCTGTATCGTCCAATCAGTGTGCAGCAGAAGCTGGTGCTGCCGATACGAGACCTACACTCTGATTTCCTTATTAAAAGCAATTGCTTTACAAACAAATTGGAGTGATTGGCTGTTGTGTGTGTGGTTACTAATGCAGTGATTGGCTATTGTGTGTGGTTACTAATACAGTGATTGGCTGTTGTGTGTGTGGTTACTAATGCAGTGATTGGCTATTGTGTGTGGTTACTAATACAGTGATTGGCTGTTGTGTGTGTGGTTACTAATGCAGTGATTGGCTGTTAGGTATGTGGTTACTAATGCAGTGATTGGCTGTTAGGTGTGTGGTTACTATGCAGTGATTGGCTGTAATGTGTGTGGTTACTATGCAGTGATTGGCTGTTAGGTGTGTGGTTACTATGCAGTGATCTGCTTGATACCCAGATATCTTAGGGGTCCAACAAATCACTTTAGAAAATAACTGTGACTGATGTGTGTGTGTGTGTGTGTGTGTGTGTGTGTGTGTGTGTGTGTGTGCGTGTGTGTACGTGTGCGTGTACATGTGTGTGTGTGCGCTTGTGTGTGTGTGTGTTACAGGAGACTGCACGGCTCCGTTAGGAATGGGTTCAGGTGAGATTAGTGATGACAGCATTAAGGCCTCATCACAGTACAACCCCAGCTGGGCTCCTCAGCGTTCACGCATCAACTATCCAGACAACGGCTGGACACCATCAGAGGACAGTGCAAGGGAGTGGATACAGGTACATACACACGTATACACACACACGTATACACACACACACACACACGTATACACACACACACACACACACACACGTATACACACACACACGTATGCACACACATTGTGAGAGTAATGTTGAAAAACTTAAAATGGTGGTAAATGCATTACCAGGATTCCATATTTAGGGTTTCTGTACCTGCGTGTATGAGCTGTTTAAACATGTTGTCTGTGTATGGAAAGTTACTCTGGAATAGATTCTATAGGAGTGTTTGTATGAGAAAATTATTCTCATGAGCAAGGAAATTCTGCAAAAATCAATGATAGATCAGTCAAGTTGTCAGTGATGAATCAGGGATCAATCCGTGTGGAACAATTGGTTTTGCAATAGACTTTAAGGTTGGGTTGTTTTTAGCTACCATGACTGACATGGTGTCTGTTCCTGTAGTTGTAGTGGTATTGAGGGACTTTACAGACTCAACTAACACAACCAGGAAAACAGCTGCCATCTGGAGAACATATTCAGGCCTCAGAAACAATGTCTGTTAGGATAAAAGGTTGAAGATCGGGGAGGGGGGTAGTGTGGAAGGTCCTGCACATGCTTACACACACACACTCACACACACACACAGTTAGACTGCGTTAATGAAGCCAAAGTCAATGCTCCAAAGGACTGTACTTGGTGCCAGATACTCTTTGTATATTAGGGATGTCAGCTGTGTGTGTGTGTGTGTGTGTGTTTCTGTGTGAATTCCCATACACAATTCTGTCTTTATAATAGGCTGGTTGACCAGTGATTCCCTGATTAATACATGCAGTTTAGTTCAGAGCAGGTGTAGTGCACCACAGTGTGTGTGTGTGAGTGGCACTGATCAGGTGAAGCTTTTCTGTGTAGCTTTACTGAACCGATCAGGTGTAGTGCAAAGCGTATGGCTGGTTGTGTAACTAATCCCAGGTGGGCCTAGTTGTTAATCCCAGGTGGGCCTAGTTGCTAATCTCAGGTGGGGCTAGTTGCTAATCCCAGGTGGGCCTAGTTGCTAATCCCAGGTGGGCCTAGTTGTTAATCCCAGGTGGGCCTAGTTGATAATCCCAGGTGGGCCTAGTTGATAATCCCAGGTGGGGCTAGTTGCTAATCCCAGGTGGGGCTAGTTGATAATCCCAGGTGGGCCTAGTTGCTAATCCCAGGTGGGGCTAGTTGCTAATCCCAGGTGGGCCTAGTTGCTAATCCCAGGTGGGCCTAGTTGTTAATCCCAGGTGGGCCTAGTTGATAATCCCAGGTGGGGCTAGTTGCTAATCCCAGGTGGGCCTAGTTGATAATCCCAGGTGGGCCTAGTTGATAGTCCCAGGTGGGCCTAGTTGATAATCCCAGGTGGGGCTAGTTGCTCCTGCATGTACAATCACCAGATGTGAGGGCATCCAGTGTGTGTGAGAGGAGACGAGTGTTAGTGTGTGTGAGGGTTAGTGTGTGTGAGAGGAGATGAGTGTTATTGTGTGTCAGGGTTAGTGTGTGTGAGAGGAGACGAGTGTTAGTGTGTGTCAGGGTTAGTGTGTGTGAGAGGAGACGAGTGTTAGTGTGTGAGAGGAGATGAGTGTTGGTGTGTGTCAGGGTTAGTGTGTGTGAGAGGAGACAAGTGTCAGTGTGTGTCAGGGTTAGTGTGTGTGAGAGCCGCACCCTAACAAAACAAGCTCAGTAGTGCATTCCCTCACACACACACACACACACACACACACACATAAACATACACATGTATGCACACACAGGCACGTATGCATGCACAGATGCACACACACACATCACACTCACACATCACACACACATCCACTGCAATTTCCTGTTTTTCACAGGAAGAAGTTTTTTTGTTTGACTGTAGCCTGTTTGGTCACAGAGTGTGAGTGTGTGTGTGTGTGTGTGTGTGTGTGTGTGTGAGAGAGAGAGCACATCCATCCTCCCATTGTTCTGATGTTAGGGCTCTTTAAGGCTCTGTGAGGCTCTGTAAGATCGTTATGGTAACTGTGTCCAGCTGGAGAATCAGGCAGGCAGTGGCAAGCACAATACTCATGTGTGTGTGTGTGCGTGCGCACGCGTGTGTGTGTGTATATGTGTGTGTGTGATATCATACACACACAGCCTTGTGATTAAGGCCCAGAGGCCTTTGGGTTTGTTTGTCTACTTTTTATTTCATTTTCCATATGCACTCCTTGGGTTAGGGTTACTGCACTATACTGCACTATGCTGCACTATACTGCACTATACTGCACTATGCTGCACTATGCTGCACTATGCTGCACTATACTGCACCAACATCTCCTATGTACAGTTAAATCTGGATACTCTCACTCGCAGGTGGATCTGGGGTTCTTGCGCTACGTTGCAGCTGTTGGAACACAAGGAGCCATTTCAAGGGAGACTAAGAAGGCTTATTATGTGAAGAGCTACAAAGTGGTGGTCAGCTCTAACGGAGAGGATTGGTCAATCCTGAGGGACGGTAACAAACATAAGGTATAACACTCTACATGAACAGCCCACAAGGAACAACCTGTGTGTGTGTGTGTGTAATGTGTGTGTGTGTGTGTGTGTGTGTGTGTGTGTAATGTTCCCTGTCAGGTGTTCGTGGGTAACTCTAACCCCACAGATGAGGCAGTATCACACTTCCCCAAGCCCGTGTTGACACGCTTCATACGAATACGACCTCTCACCTGGGAGAACGGAATCTGCATGCGTTTCGAACTGTACGGTTGCAAGATATCAGGTACCACACATACATAACACTAACACACACACACAGATAATGCACAGATAACATACCCACCCACACACACAAGATATCAGGTACCACACATACATAACACTAACACACACACAGATAATGCACAGATAACACCCACCCACTCAAGATATCAGGTACCACACATACATAACACTAACACACACACACAGATAATGCACAGATAACATACCCACCCACACACACAAGATATCAGGTACCATACACACACACACAGATAATGATGGAGTTATAATGCTGTCAAAGTGTTGGTAAACAACCAGGACACATTCTGCAAGTATCACAAGCAAACACACCATGATTTACAAATGAAAAAATACAAAACACGATAGTTTCAGACAAATTCAGAGGAACTTTCTAATGCATCACACTTGGCAAACAAATATAATGTTATACAAAAACATTCCCATGTCATGATTCACAAATACGTAAAAGCTTTGTGGATCACATGAATCTTGGGACCTCTAGGGTTAACCCCAACCCTTTTTTAACAGCCTTCGCAAATACACAATGACTTGTACAAATCGCTCAGTAGGTGGTGCTGTTGGTACTTTACAAGAGACTCTTCATTAATTAGAAGTCAAAAGTAAATGTATAACTATGACGAGTATTACTGTGTATTACTGTGTATTACTGTAGGTGCACTACGCCGCTTTTATTAAAACGTGTTTATAAATTTGCGACTGTCCATTAAGTTACACTTATGCACCTTCACTCAAATGTGTCAGCGAATGTGTCGGACAGCTTTGAAGAAATGAGCTCTCAGCTCTTGAATATGTCAGCTAACATAACAGGAATATGTCCTAGGGTTAGAGTTAGGGTTAGAGTTAGGGTTAGGGTTCACACACACACACACACACACACATACACACACACAAACACACACACAAACACATACATACACACAAACACACACACACAGATAACACACACACACAAACACACACACACAGATAACACACACACACAAACACACACACACAGATAACACTCACACAAACACACACACACAGATAACACACACACACACACATCACACACTCAAGATATAAGGCACCACACACAACGATAGCACACACACACACACACACACACAATATCAGGTACCACACACATTCAGCAGTGTGTCACTGCTTGGACTGTATGGTGGGACGTATACTGTTTCCTGTAAACTTTATTTTAACAGCACATTGGTCACATAAACTCATACACTCTTTTCTCTTTCTGTCTGTTTCTCTGTATCTCTCCTAGACTTTCCCTGTTCCAGCATGTTGGGGATGGTTTCCGGTCAGATTCTGGACACCCAGATCTCTGTATGGCCCGAGGAGGAGAGGGGCTGGTTGCCTGAACAGGCCAGGTTGATGACGGGTCGGTCTGGCTGGGTGCTTCCAGTCCCGCTAAGGCCCGGTATCAGCCCGTGGCTGGGGCTGGACCTTGGCACCAGCCGCTGGGTCACCGGCCTCATCGTCCAGGGAGGGAAGTACCGAGATAAGAACGTGTTTGTGAGACGCTTCACACTGCGCTACAGCACCAACGGGTCCAATTGGACTCACGTCCCAGAGGAGAGCAGCGACAAACCGAAGGTGTGAGAGAGAACAATATACTGATCACACACACTGGTGTTATACTGATCAATACTGATCACACACACTGGTGTTATACTGATCAATACTGATCACACACACTGGTGTTATACTGAACTGATCACAGATGCAGTTTTAACTAGAACTGTTATATGTACAGCATGTGGAAGGACAGAGGTCCTATATCAGCTGTGCAAAGTGCTTCTGAATCCCAAACCTCCCCCTAATCCTCACACTAATCCTCCCCCTAATCCTCACACTAATCCTCACCATAACCCCAACCCTCCCCCTAATCCTCACACTAATCCTCACCCTCACCATAACCCCAACCCTCCCCCTAATCCTCACACTAATCCTCACCCTCACCATAACCCCAACCCTCACCCCAACCCTGACCCTCACAGCTAACCTAAGCCTAACTCTGTCTCTCTCTTTCCTTCCCTCTCTGCAGATGTTTGTAGGGAATCTGAACCACGACAGTCCAGAGGTGCGCACCTTTGAGCCGCTGATGATGCGTTTCCTGCGGGTGTATCCTGATCGCGGCTCACATGATGGCATGGGCCTCAGACTGGAGCTGCTGGGCTGTGATCCACCACGTGAGTGACAGACCATTCTGAAAACGGCGTAGCCCTCCCAGAGCTTGTGAGGAATCCTCTCTACGTGAGACCCTGTGTCCACCACGTGAGACCCTGTGTCCACCACGTGAGACCCTGTGTCCACCACGTGGGGCTCTGTGTCCTCCACGTGAGACGCTGTGTCCTCCACGTGAGACGCTGTGTCCTCCACGTGAGACGCTGTGTCCTCCACGTGAGACGCTGTGTCCTCCATGTGAGACCATGTGTCCTCCATGTGAGACACACTAACCCTAACCCTGTTTTCCATCATTTTTTAGAGACCACCACTCCTCTTCCTCCTACCACTACCATGGTAACCACACCGGTAGTACCCACCAGCCCCCTAGCAACCAACCCAGCAACCACTGGTCCTGCTAATGTGACAGAGGATTGTGATGATGAATCGGCGGTTTGCGGAACTCACAGTGGAACAGGCGCGACTGAAGACTACGAAGTCACAGGTAACATCAGTATGGAGGTTTTGTGGCAAAATACATCAAACACTTGCACTTACATATGAAACACTTTCATATAAATAGGGTTTAACTGTGTATATGTGTGTACAGTTTAACTGTTTGTACATGTGTGTATAGTTTAACTGTGTTTGTATATGTGTGTACAATTTAACTGTGTTTGTATATGTGTGTACAGTTTAACTGTGTTTGTACATGTGTGTACAGTTTAACTGTGTTTGTATATGTGTGTACAGTTTAACTGTGTTTGTACATGTGTGTACAATTTAACTGTGTTTGTATATGTGTGTACAGTTTAACTGTGTTTGTACATGTGTGTACAATTTAACTGTGTTTGTATATGTGTGTACAGTTTAACTGTGTTTGTACATGTGTGTACAGTTTAACTGTGTTTGTATATGTGTGTACACTTTAAGTTTTCACACAAACACATTCACACACACACATACACTAGCATACACACACACATACTCACATATATATATATATACACACACATACACTCACATATATACACATTCATACATATACACACACATAGTCACACTTATTACACACACAGTGTGCTTATATGTGTTGTGTGATTTTGTTTCACAACAGGTACTCCAGTAACAGAGCCAGTTTTTGGTGAGAGAGAATTCACACACACACCTGAATGAATGAAACTTAGATGTATACAGTACCGTAGTCAAAAGGATTTTTCAACGTTCACAGGGCATGTAAAGCGATTTACTGCCCCTTTGAGGAATTTTGGAGAATTACATTTTCACTGAGCAATGGAGCTACTCCATGAAAGCAACATATTTTCAGAGCAGGAGATAAACTGTGATTGGCTAATAACTGTTAGTTGTTAACCAACCAGAAAACATCTCTACAAGGAGGATCACTAATCTCTTATGTCTCTCATCTCAGATGTGCGGGGCTTAGCAGAAAGCACGTCAGATGGGCGGGGCTACACAGAAATCCCGTCAGATGGGTGGGGCTTAGCAGGAAGCACATTAGATGGGCGGGGCTTAGCAGAAAGCACGGCTAATGGGCGGAGCTTATCAGAATGTCTATGGAGATGCTTCCAAACATATTTGATTCTTTCATTTCCATTTCTTTAAATGTTTAATCTTTTTAGAAATTTCTAAAATTTTGAAATTTAGAAATTTTCTTTTTAGAAAACACATTTTTCATTATTGTTTTGTTTTCTTCTGTTCTGTCCAGATTTTATTTGGTTTGACTGTGATTTTGGTTGGCCTGACACTGATACCTACTGTGGGTGGAGTCTGGAGAACATTGGAAGAGCTGATTGGTTCATACAGAGCCCAAAAAAAACCTCCAGTCACCAGCTGCCCAGTGTGGATTATGCAGGTAAGACTTTTTGCCATAACCAGCGTCCTGTTGAAATGTTCATATGGTACTTTATTGTCCACATGTAGTGTAAACAGTCTGAAAAATCACATGGTCGTATTTATGTTGGTTCTGTTTGTGTCACCAGGGGGATCAGGAAACTTCATCTGTACTGCACTTACCACAGACACAGAACCAAGGAGAGACGAAGAATCTGAGACAGCAAGACCCTCCAAGATGGAGACAGGCACAGACGTCAGAGGGGAGAGACAGCTGGGAGGAGAGACCACATCAGAAGGAGAGACAGTGAGAGAAGGGGGACTGGCCCGGTTGGTCAGCATGTCCGTCACTGCACCAGAAGAAGACTTGTGTGTGTCGTTCTGGTACCGGTTCACTGGAGAACACACAGGCACCTTACACGTCCGGCAGAGGAGAGCAGGGGAGGGAGGCACAGGGGGCCGAGAGCCGGAGGTGGAGGAGGAGGTTCTGCTGTGGGGGATGAGGAAGCGCAGACAGGAGACGCAGTGGAGAGAAGGGCGGGTCCTCCTGCCCCGCGCTGGCACGCCCTACCAGGTAACCATGACGACACTCCTCAGCAGCTACCGCTGTTAATGGTGTTAAGATGCTGCATTACTGTGCATATCTGTGTGAATTAGGTGATAATTGAAGCTGTAGTTGACGGAGCATCAGCTGGTGTCTGTGTGGATAACGTCCGAGTTGCTTCCAGTGTGAGTCCAGCTGAGTGTAAGGGTAAGTATCTCATTAGCAGACCCCATTATCACACCCCATTATCACAGCCCATTATCAGACTCCTCCCACCATGGTAAACCACACCTCCTTAAAATCTATCAACCAGTTGTTTCTTTTTTCTTTTTCCATGTGTGCAGATGTTCCTCCTCCTCTCTTCTGTCCACAGTTACAGTTTCAACACTGATGTCACATACAGACTGAACCTCAAAACACTTTACTGCACTGTGTTTTAGGGCCGTGCACTACACTGTTTGCTCAGCAGGAAGGCATGACTGGGCCACAGTGTGTGTTCTGTGACGCTGACCCCCGTGTGTGTGTGTATGACCCCCGTGTGTGTGTGTATGACCCCTGTGTGTGTGTATGTCCCCCATGTACGTCTGTGTGTTTCAGATACTGAAGTTGAGCCTGTTGATGAAGCATCAGCTGACATTGGTACGTGCACCGCTGCACTGTCCATATCACACATTCACGCCCCCTTAATTGCATCACAATGAGGTAGAAAGGTGGTCAGACTCCTGTAACGGAGCCCCTTCCCCTCAATCTGTTCAGCTGATCTAGAATCAGCACTCAGTGTCCTACTAACCTCCCCCACTCTCTCTCAGACTGTGATCATGCGGACGACTCTCTGTGGACGTTTCGTGGCAGAGGTGCCATGCTGAAGACGCTGGACCCCATCCTGATCACCATCATCGTGATGAGCGCAGTTGGAGTCTTGCTGGGGGTCATCTGTGGGGTGGTACTGTACTGCACCTGCTCACACAACCCCGACCGAAACCTCTCCGCCCTCCAGAACTACAACTTTGAGCTGGTCGATGGCCTTAAGCTGAAGAAGGAGAAGGCCAGCACACAGAAGTCCTACTCAGAGGCGTGAGGGTCACGCCTCTCCCTGCTGGGACTGGGCGGGTCTTGGGAAAACGCTGGAGGAACACTGGGAGAACGTTGGAGGAACACTGGGAGAACGTTAAGGAACGCTGAAGGAATGTTGGACGAACATTGGGAGAACGATGAGGAACGTTGACGGACTTTTCAAGAAGGGCTAGAGGCCAGAGGAGAGTCTCATAAAGCGTGTGTGTGTGTGTGTGTGTGTGTGTGTGTGTGTGTGTGTGAATGTGTGTGTGTGTGTGTGTGTGTGTGTGTGTGTGTGTGTGTGTGTGTGTGTGTGTGTGTGTGTGTGTGTGTGTGTGTGAATGTATATGTGTGTGCATGTGTATGTTTTTGTGTGTGTGTATGTATGTTTGTGTGTATGTTTGTTTGTGTGTGCGTGTGTATGTTTGTGTGTGTGTGTGTGTGTGTGTGTGTGTGCGTGCGTGTGTGTGTGTGTGTGTGTTCCAATAGTGCCTTTTTACATGTTTCTGTTGCCTTGTCACCCTTGGTCTCACCTCAACCCTCCCCGGACTGCCAACAAAGATCAAACAGCTCTGCCTGATCTTCCTTCTGCCACAGCTCTGTAAACACTGCCGAAAGGAAAAGCCATCAATAGAAGGTCAGACTCTTAAACATGTCCATGTTCACATGTGCCCAAGCCCCTCATAGGAATATACCCATAGACTCATGGACACACCTTACTGAGCCTGACTGTTCGCATTGTTTATATAGCAAATTTGAGACAACAGACTTCATTAAGGAAAAAAATATTTCTGTATATTTTACAGTATTTTACATTTTTTATTTTGTGTTTACTTCTGTATAACGATGAGAGGAAGTTCAATGAGTCACAGAACAATACTGAACTATTTGTAGAATCTATAAAAGCATTCAGCAGCACTGACAAAGACCAGAACACGTGTGATGACCTGTACTGACATAGACCAGAACACGTGTGATGACCTGGACTGACATAGACCAGAACACGTGTGATGACCTGGACTGGGTGACTGCTCCATGCTTGCTGAACGTACTGGCTAATTACACATCATCTTGTTTCACGAGCACTGTAAACTTTTATTAACTTTAACAATCATAATACTAGCACTTAAGCTAAATGTCAATTTTGAGTTTTCATTTAATGTAATGTTCACACTGATGTGACACCAGTTGAGTGACTTCAACCCTTCTGTGTAGTACATATCAAACACGCATATCTGTGTTGAGTGTTAGCAAACACGCAGACACATAGTGGTGTGAGACACAAGTGCAGTGGTGTGATTGGGGCACGTCAGCCTCTCTGCAGATGTTAGGACACAAACACAAATACTGTTTTACAGAGACACAAGTGTTGTTCACATTTGTAAGTCCAGACCTGTTCAGCCACTCCAGGTCCTTCAGTATAGCCAACACTATTCAAATGTGAAGCTTCCTGGCTTTATGTTCAGTATTTGACAGATACTTTTATCCAAAGCAGCTTAATCAGTACAACATTATGTGATTCCCTGGGACTGAACCCATAATCCTGCTGTTACTAAAGCTTTGCTCTACCAGGAACACAGGTTAGCAGCAGGAACCTGAGGCTTAATTTGAGCCTCAGTTTGTAAAGGAAACAGAGACTACAGAGAGAAATAAACTAGTCTATTATTGCACTGAGAAATGTATTTATATGAGAATTTGTTTATTCGTTAAAGTGGCCCAGATTAGGGTTAGAACATGTCTGCTATCTGGGTGGGTTTTAAAATCAGTGCTATAGACTTTTGTTTTGTATCTACAGCTAAAACAGTGTTTTGTCAAGGAAAAGCCAAAAGTGAATGTATGATTTTAATAAACCCTCTGTATCATGTTTCAGTTTATCATATTTGTACTCTGTTTAAGTGTTGTGATTAGATTTTTTTGTGAGTATAAGGTTTTGATCCAGGAGGGTGCGTTAAAGGATAAAGTGATGAGTTATGGCCTTCTGGCAGATACAGTACACACACTATCTACAGTACAGATACAGTACACACACTATCTACAGTAAGGTACAGTACACACACCACCTACAGTAAGGTACAGTACACACTCTACAGTAGAATTACAGGATAGTTACATTATAGGGCCCCAAAACTAAGGAAACACCCATATAAAATAAAAACGGTAGGCAGATGGTCGTCCAACGTCAGACAAATGATATGGGCGAAAACCAGATAGGCAGTGTGACTAACATGGCAGCCATCTTGAATGCCGCCATCTTGGATTCTACTTCAACTCTAGACCATTATGCAAGGTTTTTAGTTTGCTCCTTACTGTTGAGACACCATGTAGAGTTACAGTGAAGTCACAGTACAGTTACCTACATACTCCACTGCATTCCAAAGGGTGGAACAAATAAAAATTAACCTGTTGGATTGTCCAAGGTTATTCTTAGATATTTCTGAAAGTGCTGCGCGTGTGTGTATATGGTGTGTGTAATTGTCTAATGGTGAGGAACTGTGTTGGTGGGATAGTATCATTATGAGGAAAGTGTAGTTGGCAAGAACAGATCTGCACACTGCAGTGACACCACAAACGTCCTTGAATGCCAGTGAATGTGTATAGAATGCAGACTGTACCAGACACATCTGCTCCTAGGGAACTCTCGACCTGGTGTATATTCATTGCCAGCAGAGGGCGGTGTTTTCCTACTTTTGCAGTGTTTCCATCAACGTTTACTGTTATTCTTTGTATCAGCGAGGCTTAGTCTGCCGGCCCAAACATCTGCAACAGTGCTGATAAACATGACTGTGCTGTTGTCATAGAAACCCAAGAGCAGGCCTACTGTGGTGTGGTGTGGTGTGGTGTGGTTAAAACCGCTTCACCAGTTCCGCTTCTAAACCACTGCTGTGTGTGTGTGTATGTGCATGTGCGCGCGTGTATGTGTGTGTGTACCTCTATGTGCACCTGGGGGCTCTAGATTAAAGTAACTAAACTATGAAACATTAGAGCTAAACTCTGAAGATCTCCAGCAGCAGAGGTGAACACCCTTTCCAATGATGATATAACCACAGATACAGACTAACAGAAGCACATTGCCAATTCTAGAATTACACAAAGAATCAGAATCATCTACATTTTAGAAAAAACTGTCGGTGTGCGTAGGCAGTGTTAAATATTGATAACAGAGTTTAATGTGCCTTCAATGTGCCTCATTCAGGTCAGACCAAACATTTGACTGGTACTATAGTATATATATGTATGTTTATGGTGTATTTGTGAGTGAGTGTATAAACAGTTTTTACAATATAAAATGCATGTATAAAGTATGAATGTAAATTCAAAGCACGCTTCCCTCACAGGTACCACCACGTGACCTCATAGGACAACGGTACTGTCTGCAGCGGGGCTGTGTTTACAGTCGACTTTAAAATGTATGGAAACCTGTTAGGTCCAACTTAAAGTAGCTGTCTCACAGAAAGTGATCATTCGAGGATTTTAAAGGTCATCGCCCCGTACACTTAACCCTGCTGTGTGAAGCAGACTTTTAACTGGGAGTTTAGGCACAGCTGTTCCTGGTCGTAATGAGGTTTACGTTTCCTGTGTGGGCGGTTCTAGATAACGAGAGGCTGGCACGACACTATCCACGTCTGACGTCCTGGACACGAGCTGCTCCGTCGCGACTAGTCAAGGCGGGCTGGACTCGCTGCCCTTTGTCTCGGGTTTGTGTTTGGTCCGTGACCTTTTAGTACTGCCGATTTATCATAAAATAGGACACAGATGCCCATTCTAATGCCGTATGTGTTTTTACACATACATATATTGGGCGTGTGTAGGTAAATGTAGCCTGCGGCAACAGATTCAGAACCAATACGTGAGTCGTGAACAGAGCGGGTTCAGGAGCACTGCCGGATATTTATACCGACAAACGTTACTCTGAAAACTCGGTCGAGCTGAACTACTGTCGGTGATCACGTGCTAAGGTAAGAACCTGTAAAAAGTAAAACAAAACTCGACGAAAGTAGAAATACGCGTCGGCCACATAAGACGCAGCTTCGCACTGTGCGAACGAGCGTCTGCGGTCCCGCGTGCGTTTGGTTATTTTATTCGTGAACAGATCGAATGCGGCGGAGCGCGAGATTACTTGGGTGGGGATCCTCGCGCCCTGCAACGGGCACGTCGCGTCTTCCTGAGAAGCGAAGCAGCTAACTGGCTCCGCGAGCGCGTATCTTCAGAGCGCTTTACTCTTTGGTGGCTGTGTGTTAATATGGTAAGTGTGTGGGGTTTGGTGCCTGTCATGATGTCTGAACACTTTTGACGAGGCCCGGCGCCCACCGGACAGGAGCGGCCGTTGTGGCGGATATTGCCCGGTGAACAATACTTTATTTGGTAACTAATCGCGTCCTAATGTAAATATGACTCGGTCAGCCCCGTTATTAATGTCTTGGAGGAGGAATACATCGGCTTTAACACTCTAACTACTCCAACTGTAAACAAGACGGTTTAACCAAGTCTGGTTTAGGATGCGTTTAAACTTTAAAACGCCGAACTAGATACGACGAGTCCCACTCAACGACTATGTAATTGTGAATGTAGATCGTGCATGCCTGGACCGGTTTACTTCCCATACATTAGTATGCGGTCCGCGATACTTTTCCATATCTGAACTTAATCTGTTTTTACTCTGCAGTCGTTTGTCCGTCTGGAGTGACTGCGTCGTTCACGCGCTGCAGCCTTTGCGTTTCGGCGCGTGGCTTCACCGTTGCGCTCCGCCACTGCTGTTGCCAAGAGCTACCGATTCGGTAACCTTGTTACTGTAGTGGGAAATATGGTTTTACATCAGTGTAGAATTGGGAGGGAGTTCAGTTTAACACTAAAACAGGAAATGCACCCAGAGACATTGAGACGTCCATCTGTTTATACTGAAGCTCTGACGCAGCTGCAGTCCTGACACGCGGAGAGCCGTCGGACCCGGAGCTCCTGTGTTATAATATGGCAGCAGAAAGTACAGGCCGTGTGTCATGTGCTCTGTAATTCTGTTCAGCTTCATATCCTGAGTGACGCATCTTCTCCAAAGCAACCTTCATAACAAATAGGGCAGCGTGTGAGCGTGCTGCTAACCCTCTAGTGTCCGAGCAAATCTTTGACTGTTGTGTCCATTTCTGACGCCCCAGTATTGGGACAGGGGGTGTCTGACTAGTCCTGAATGTATTGGGACAGGGGGTGTCTGACTAGTCCTGAATGTATTGGGACAGGGGGTGTCTGACTAGTCCTGAATGTATTGGGACAGGGGGGTGTCTGACTAGTCCTGAATGTGTTGGGACAGGGGGTGTCTGACTAGTCCTGAATGTGTTGGGACAGGGGGTGTCTGACTAGTCCTGAATGTGTTGGGACAGGGGGTGTCTGACTAGTCCTGAATGTGTTGGGACAGGGGGTGTCTGACTAGTCCTGAATGTATTGGGACAGGGGGTGTCTGACTAGTCCTGAATGTGTTGGGACAGGGGGTGTCTGACTAGTCCTGAATGTATTGGGACAGGGGGTGTCTGACTAGTCCTGAATGTATTGGGACAGGGGGTGTCTGACTAGTCCTGAATGTGTTGGGACAGGGGGTGTCTGACTAGTCCTGAATGTGTTGGGAGGCATCAGCATAAATCCCAAACAACACAAGGTGTTTCTGTTCTTTGGCACAATGACTAAGAATATTAGGCTGATCATAATATTGTCTTATTAGACTAATCCTAATCTGTCAGAGAGTGTGAAGGGTGCGCTGCTTTACCACTGGGATTAAGGGGTGTGTGGTGCCATCCCAACAGAACCGTGGCCAAAGCTCCTTCACCTAGAAAAAATGGTCCTGGCTATGCGTTTTTTTTCTGGTAGTTTTGTTTTTAACAAAGTTGGGGAGCTTGTGTGTTGACTGATGCTTAATGCATGTGTGTGATGTCACGGGGTGACTGATGACTCTGAGATATGCGACTTAGTCTAGACAAGTGTTTCCTCCTAACAGTAAGTGAATAGTCACAAACATGAATATAAAGGCTCTCAGGTCAAACTGCTGTTTCCTTCATTTGATGAAACAGCTGAGCTGCGCTGGTGAGTAAAGGGTTCACAGATATGGGAAGAGACTGGAATGGGTCCGAAAACTAGACTGGTGACCTACGTTTCAGTGAGCTCTCACGTATTGGGGTTTCAGCAACAAATCTTATTTTTTCTATGTAATAATGAAATGTAGCAGGAAGAGCTGATCTCAGATCAGATGGTCTGCACCATGTGTTCACAGTGTTCTGAACAGTCCACTGTTTGGCCGTCTGACTCACTTCCTGCCGGCGCCTTATGTCCTGTTTACAATAGGACAGGGAGGTAAAAGCAAAGCAGGATCCACTGCAGATGATTGGTCAGTCTGATTCTGGGAGTCCCTGCTGTGCAGTCATATTCCTGTCTTGAGATTCCTAAACAGAAGGCATCTGATTCCAGAGTAGCACTTACTTAGAACCTCCAGTTAATCTGATCACTTCTGGACTATAAGGGCTTATGTAGAAGTCCTGGTGGAGATGAAGGGGAGGACTGGTAACCAGTGCAGAGTTGCCACAGCGTCCTGATGATGATGACAGAAAGGCATAAGGTCACCTGTCTATATATGTAGAGGATCCAAAACACAGATGCTTATTTTGAAATACATTGTGTGTTGAACAGCTTTAAGTAACTCATTTGTGATGGCTTGAGTCCCTGTAGCTGTATGGAGTGACCCAGGGGGGTGTGTTTGTGGGAGTGTGTGTGTGGGAGTGTGTGGGTCATGTAAAGATGGAATCTTCCCTCTCCCAGCTGGGGAGACCTTGTTTAGACACACGGTGTGTGTGTGTGTTGGAGTGATTAATGTACTGTGATCTACAACAGAATATGAGGTGGTTGTGTGTGTGTGTGAACGCGCGCGCCAGAGACACTGGTCATTCCTTACACATACAGTCTGGACGTCTGCAGTTGGTCCAAAGCTACTGGGATCATCTTCCTTTCTTCCACCCTGGAATGTCTGACTGATGTCAATGAGGCCATTTATGGCCACTCAAGTGCTTTAGGAATGTTCAAAGAATTTATCACTGAATACACATGAGCCTGGGGGCTACAGGCACAACAAGCACATGCCTTCAGTCTGTTTTGACAATATTCATTTTAATCTTAATTTTAAAGACACTTCCTTCCTTTTCCTAAAATGACCTGAGATTTTGCTGCGTGCATGTCTGGAGTTTTTTTGACTTTTTGGCGATTTCAGTTTTCTGTCTTTTAAATGTCTGGAGACAATCTACTGTCTTTTCTCCTTGGAGTTCAATAGGAAGCAGTATAATTCATTCCAACAGGCACAGTCATGTAGTAATAGTTACAAACTGGTGAGGTGAGTGTTAGCCCGGCGGGATACGGACCCCCATACCGTAATGACCGCACACCTGCCTGACATGTTCTTGTAAATCGAAATGGTTCATATTTTCTGGATAAATAGTCCCTTTTCCCTTCAGTCCGTCAGTCATATGGTGTTTGTTTGAATGTGAGGACATGGTGTCTCTATAATGCTACCCACACCTGTGAGCCTGAACCAGTCAGCAGTATGAAAAGCTCAGTGTACAGTGGATTTAAGACAAAACGCATCACAGCTTGTGATCACAGCCAGAACGCACCAGTCACTCTGCCACATATGGGATGAGGGAGCTACGTGTGGGATGTGTGTTTGAAGTTGTATGAGACACAACTGGAGGTTTTTAACCTTTCCTCAACAAACCCCGGCCCAACACTAACGTGGTAACGCGGGCAGCAGTGCCGTGCTGTGGTGATGCTGTAACACACCAAGAGGCGCCCTGCTCCAGGCTGCTAACGACATGCTCAACCGTGGGAGCAACTCCACCTTTCAGCAGGGCAGCCACAAGGCCTCAAACACATAATGAGAGGAGAAGGTTCTTCTGTGGCCCAGCAACAGTCCAGGTCATTCATCCAATCCAACATCAGTGACTCCATTTGAAAATTGCAGCCTATAATGTGAACAACCTGAGCAATTCTTTGGGAATCCCTCCCAAATGGCGTGTGAATGATTAATCCCAAAAACGCTAAAAGCTGTTATTGCAGCCAAAGGGGATTTTACCAAGTAGCCTACAACTGTGAAGGCGTTGGAGTGATATAAGCAACATTTTTCAGCTTTAATTTTTTTAAGTTCTGCTGGTGTAATGAATTTTGAAAATGTTAACAATATACAGCATTTCTATAGTAAAAAAAAGTAAAAAAATAAATAAAATTTGCAATTTTGCGAGTCACTACATACAGTTAGGTTGTAATAAGATTGGCTTGGATTAAGGTTAGGTTTGAAGTGGATTGGGCTGGATTAAAATTGGGTTAATCATCCAGTTTCATGCTGACTTACACATACGGATCAGCGATGGTTGTGTTTAGTGTCTGTTTGCTGAAAGATTTGGTGTGGGTGTGGTTTCCGTGTAGTGATATGTGGAGTTGTTTTCTCTTGATCATGTGTGTGTGTCTGAACACCACCCTGATTCTTTGCTGAAGCTCTGTATGTGTAACACTGAAGTCCAGTTGAATTACACAGGAAGATGTTATGCAGACAGGAAGAGGGTGTTTGAGGGTGGGGGTGGTGTGGCGAGGTCACTTCCTGTCAGACTTGCTGCAGAAGAACTGCTGGACTTTTCACGCTGGCTATAATGTCTGTGTTGATTGGCCAATAATGTTTGGATCTATGGATCTAGTCCTACTTGATCTAGTCAGCACTCACTGAAGCAGATGGATAGGACAGTTTAAGGAAATGATTAAAACATACAAACCATTTATGCTTGTGATCAGTTGTAGTTGGAGGCCTGTTGGTGTTCGCTTCTCTAATAAAGGCCGTGTCGTAGCACGCCATAACTTTGCCTGAGTAGGTGTTAACTGAGCATGCTCAAATGTGTCAGAGAGAAGTGGGGAGAGGGGAGTATTGGCCTGAACTCCTGAGAGAACAGACTTAAATCTGCGTGACCATATAAGGGCATGCCTGTTTCTCCCCCGGGTTGACTCCAGCCCCGTGGAATGCTGGCTAGTTCGTGCTGCTGTTGTTTAAACATATTTAAAACTGCGCTGGCTATCACTTCACAGGGTTCATTACTGCTCATCTGTTCCTTAAGGCCGAAGGTCTTTTTAAATGTTTTTAAATTTGATCTCCCAACACATTGATTAGTGATTATAGGATTTTTATAGTGTTTGGTGTCTTTATAGTGTTTTGTAGAGAGTATAAGTTTATATGATGGTGACTGTAGTGTTTTATATAGTGTATCTAAGTTTATGTAGTGGTGAATATGGTGTTAAATGAGATCTGAGAATAAATGAATGGTGAGAATGTGTCTGAGTGGATTTTCCATCACCCACCTGGGTGTTGTGCACCAGGATGGCTCTGAGACCAGCGCCAGGTCAGGCTCTGAAGTCGGGGATCCAAAGTCTCCGCTGCATTGAGATTGGAAACCTTTCTGCCTTGACTGAGTTGTAATAGTCATTTTGTGCTGTGTTTATAGATGGAGGTGAAGGTGGGGTTCATGGCTGTTCTCGGGCTCTTCTCCATCTGCTCTGCTCAACTAGGTAAGAGCAAACAGGTCAGCACGCGCATGCACACGGTGATGAGCACGCACGCACGCACGCGAGCTGGGTAAGCTTGCCCACGTGTGCAGGTGCACGTGCCCATGGGGCGTCGCTCACTGTTGTCTGTTCTAATTTAAGACTGAGTGGAGCTGAATGTTCCCCACGCTGTCAGATCTGCCTGTGGAGCAGATCTGTGTGGTTCAGTTAGATGAAAGCAGAAGTGTGTAGGGCTGCACTGTCTGCAGAGAGGCAGTAGCACTATAAGGCAGAAGTGTGTCCACACACACACACACACACTCCACTAGCTAAGACTGTAGAACACTTCAGCCACATAACCTCTGCTAGTGGCTTGTTGTACCTTTTAATAAGCAAATGTACAAACTGTTCTGCAGCAGTTTATTAAGGCGTTGATGTATATTGAAGTAAAGTGCGTGTGTATGTGTGTGTGTATGTGTGTGTGTGTGTGTGTGATCCCTAGATGGTAATGACTGCACCAAGGCTTCAGCTCAGTCATGTGGTGAATGTATTCAGGTTGGAGAAACGTGTGGCTGGTGCAGCACAGAAGTAAGTACTGAAATCCAGAACACGCAATTACTCTAGTAACTCAAAAACTCAACATGTTCTGAGTTGAGGGGCATTAGAGAAGATGGAGACCCTCTCTCTTGATCTGTGTGTGTATCTGTGCAACTTTAATTGCTGTGGGTGACGTTGCTGTCCTTTGGTTAGGGTTGGGTTTAGGGTAGGGTAGGGTAACCCTCGTAACATTCGGGGTAACATTCGTAAGTGGTGAGCTGACTGTGGCCCTGTTGCTGTGCACACGTGTCTGCAGACGTTCTTGAAGCAGGGAGAGTCGAAGTCCGCACGCTGTGATGAGGTCAAGGCACTGCTGAGTAAGGGCTGTGACACTGTGGAAGACCCTCATGGGAGCGTCACTGCCAACAAGAACAAAACTGTCACCAACCGCCAAAAAAATGGGAAGCTAACGCCAGAGCAGATCACCCAAATTCAGCCGCAGAAACTCACAGTCAGCCTGAGACCAGGTACAATCTCACCCAGGCTACAGTCGCAACATCACAACCATGATATTAATACATAAACACATTCACAAATACAAAATATAAAGGTTATTAAGGAATGAATGCTAGCAGGGACCATTTAGTGTTGCACATCATCTTAAGCACTCCCCAATACTTTTAATTAATTTGTATCCATCTTCTTACATTTGGGTGTAGTAACACTTGAAGAATTGTAATTTAAAGGTGAGTGTGTGTCTGTCGAGCACCCCAGTAAACTGCACAGTGATCTGTTTCTCCATTCTGTTGCCACTGAAGACTTTGTTGGGCCGGTTTTGCTTCTTCAGCCTCTTGAGTTGATTCTCTCTGTGCTGTAGGTGAACCTCAGAAGTTTTCTCTGACGTTCAAACGGGCTGAGGACTACCCCATCGACCTGTACTACCTGATGGACCTCAGTTACTCCATGAAAGATGATTTGGAGAATGTGAAGAACTTGGGGACTGACTTAATGCGTGAAATGCAGACCATCACATCGGACTTCAGGATCGGTAGGGTTGCTTCAGGCAGAGTAACTTGAATCAGATCTAGTGCTTAGAAATTCCTTGTGTATGTAAAGAGAGCTGAGATGTTTGCTCTGTACGTTGCCATTTGTCCTGCTGCAGGTCTTCCAGATATTACCCAAGTTTGTTAGTGTCCCGTAACTGTCTCTGCTGCTTGTTCCCAGGGTTCGGGTCCTTCGTGGAGAAGACCGTGATGCCCTACATTAGCACCACCCCAGCCAAGCTGCTCAACCCCTGCACCTCGGATCAGAACTGCACCAGCCCCTTCAGCTACAAGAACGTGCTGAGTCTGACTGAGAACGGGAAGCAGTTCAACACCCTGGTCAGTCAGCAACAGATCTCTGGAAACCTGGACTCTCCTGAGGGAGGCTTTGACGCCATCATGCAGGTCGCTGTGTGTGGGGTAAGTCGTGGGGTAACTACATGCTGTGGTTAATGAAACAAATAATCCAGTCAGTGCTTGAATTCATCGTTCCAACTTCATAGTGATGTCTGCAGAGTGTCAGTGACCTAGATGGTGCTGAGCAATTATTTCGTTAGAATCCACCCAAAGAATCACCCAATGGATGCCCTGGTGGGTCTGAGAGGGGTGGAGGTAGGGCTGGGGTTACATCTCCAGAGGGGTGGAGGTAGGGCTGGGGTTACATCTCCAGAGGGGTGGAGGTAGCGCTGGGGTTACATCTCCAGATGGGTGGAGGTAGGGTTAGGGTTATCAATAATGGATTCTGCCTGTGTGTGTGTAACGGCTTTTTTTCTTTCCTGGTTAGGTGTAGATTGTGTGTGTTTAACTGTGTGTTTTTCTTGGGCTGGCCAGGAGCAGATAGGCTGGAGGAATGTGACTCGGTTGCTGGTCTTCTCCACGGACGCTGGTTTCCACTTTGCTGGAGATGGAAAACTGGGAGGAATCGTGCTTCCTAACGACGGGAAATGCCACTTAACGGACAACATGTACACGATGAGCCACTACTATGTATGCTCACAATGATCCAGGCCTTGAGAAAGTCCACACACACAGACACACACACACAGTACTGAGTTCCATCTTTCATTGTAGGACTACCCTTCCATTGCCCACCTTGTCCAGAAACTGAGTGACAACAACATTCAGACCATCTTCGCGGTGACTGAGGAGTTCCAGCCTGTCTATAAGGTAAAAGAGGAAAAGTCTTGGAACTTTGATGTAGGTGCTTCACTGAAACTTAACAAGGATGTTCCTGTAGATGGCAGTGTGGCCAAGCAGATACCAAAATCACATTTTGTTTGCAGGAGCTCAAGAACCTCATTCCAAAGTCTGCTGTAGGAACGCTGTCCGCCAACTCCAGCAATGTGATAAAGCTCATCATTGACGCATACAAGGTGAGCGGAGCCAGACTCCACTGACCCGCCCACCCGCCCGCATCACGTCCTGTAAACTGCCACGGTGAGCGGAGCCAGACTCCACTGACCCGCCCACCCGCCCGCATCACGTCCTGTAAACTGCCACGGTGAGCGGAGCCAGACTCCACTGACCCGCCCACCCGCCCGCATCACGTCCTGTAAACTGCCACGGTGAGCGGAGCCAGACTCCACTGACCCGCCCACCCGCCCGCATCACGTCCTGTAAACTGCCACGGTGAGCGGAGCCAGACTCCACTGACCCGCCCACCCGCCCGCATCACGTCCTGTAAACTGCCACGGTGAGCGGAGCCAGACTCCACTGACCCGCCCACCCGCCCGCATCACGCCCTGTAAACTGCCACGGTGAGCGGAGCCAGACTCCACTGACCCGCCCACCCCCCCGCATCACGCCCTGTAAACTGCCACGGTGAGCGGAGCCAGACTCCACTGACCCGCCCACCCGCCCGCATCACGTCCTGTAAACTGCCACGGTGAGCGGAGCCAGACTCCACTGACCCGCCCACCCGCCCTGTAAACTGCCACGGTGAGCGGAGCCAGACTCCACTGACCCGCCCACCCGCCCGCATCACGCCCTGTAAACTGCCACGGTGAGCGGAGCCAGACTCCACTGACCCGCCCACCCGCCCCGCATCACGCCCTGTAAACTGCCACGGTCAGCGGAGCCAGACTCCACTGACCCGCCCACCCGCCCGCATCACGTCCTGTAAACTGCCACGGTGAGCGGAGCCAGACTCCACTGACCCGCCCACCCGCCCGCATCACGTCCTGTAAACTGCCACGGTGAGCGGAGCCAGACTCCAGCCCTGTAAACTGCCACGGTGCCACGGCGGAGCCAGACTCCACTGACCCGCCCACCCGCCCGCATCACGTCCTGTAAACTGCCACGGTGAGCGGAGCCAGACTCCACTGACCCGCCCACCCGCCCGCATCACGTCCTGTAAACTGCCACGGTGAGCGGAGCCAGACTCCACTGACCCGCCCACCCGCCCGCATCACGTCCTGTAAACTGCCACATGAGATGAGCTTGGCTATAATACCTATAATTTGATATCACAGCTTTGTAAAAACAAAACTGTGATATTTTCAATAAGAAATCCCGATTAATGGCTGCTCAGATATAATCAGTGTTTGGATGTATTGAACTCCATTTATTTACTGTTCTGCAATTTTGATTTAGTCTCTGTCCTACTGTAAATCTCTGTGTCTCAGTCTCTGTCCTCCGAGGTGATACTGGAGAACAGCAAACTACCTGAGGGAGTGTCTATCTCATATGTGTCTCACTGCAAGAACGGAGTGAGCGAAACGGGAGATGGTGGAAGAAAGTGCTCCAACATCTCAATTGGTGATGAGGTGAGAACAGATGTTGGGGGAGGAGCTGAATGTGGGCTGAGTGAGTTATGCCTTTTGCTCAAAACAAGCCAGTCATATCAACTACAACAGGAAGAGCTCCTGATTTAATCGCTTGGTTACAAGGCTTGACCATTTTTTCTCACCATGTAGGTGCACTTTGACGTGGCCATCACCACTAAGAACTGTCCATCTCAAGGAAAATCTGAGACCATAAAGATCAAACCTCTGGGCTTCACTGAAGAGGTGGAGGTTGTGCTGAACTTCATCTGTGAGTGCGAGTGTCATAAATCGGGAATCCCCAACAGTCCAGACTGTCACTTCGGCAATGGGACCCTGGAGTGTGGTGCCTGCAGGTGAGGGAGGGGCCTCAGGTGTGGGAGGGGCCTCGGGTGTGCGGCCTGAACACACCTGCACAGGAGATGCGTAACTTGTACTTGTTCCTCTCAGGTGCAATGAGGGTCGTATTGGAAGAGTTTGTGAGTGTAGCAGGGACGAAATCGGAACAGGAGATCTGGACGCTAACTGCCGAATGGACAACGGAACAGACGTCTGCAGTAACAACGGAGACTGTATCTGTGGAACGTGCGAGTGCAAGAAGAGGGACAACCCGGAGGAGAGATACGAGGGAAAGTTCTGCGAGTGTGATAACTTCAACTGTGACCGCTCCAACAACAAACTCTGTGGAGGTGAGTGGATGTTGCTTTTGTGAGGTTCCCAGTATTTAAGCTTTTAGCACTTTAACCAAACTGAGGCTGAAATGTTCAGCTCTATTCCAGGTCCAGTTTAAGGTTATTTTTACTGCTGGTTCATGACTGGTGAGTTGATGGACTGATATTCCAGATGAAGCCCTAGTTTGTACCCATTTGGTGGGTCACCATTTCAGATGCTGTTTGTGGCACTACCACAGTTGGGACCCTGAATCAGGCTTTTTATATAACCTGCTAGTGAAGCATTCATGACTCCTTAGAAACTCTAAAAGTGCTAATCATACACTGAAGTCCATTTCTTAGGAGATTAAATGTCGTTGTGACCGTGTGTCCTTACTGTGCCGCCTCCTCCAGCAGTTCCACAATAAAAACACCTGGTGACCCATGTGGAACTGCAGTCTGGCACCAAGGCGCTGACCACAAAAAGGATGTGTAACCCCTAAATGTGGCCCTTGTGTTCCACCCTAACCGCATTACATACAACAGTAACTTGTAGTTATGAAGTAAATCCACAGTACAGCTGTAGTGCACTGTTCCATTATGTATAGTGGGGCTTTTCTGAAGGGCTGAACACCGTGTTTCTGTACGTTAGCAGAAATGCTACATTTTGTAGCTGTTTATCCTGTTGCTAATCATCATCATGCTAGTTGTCCTTTGACAGCTAGGAGTCATTCACACAGATTCATTCATTTTGAGAGATCAATAAAAGGTTTCCCCTCATGCAAATGAAAGTGTTTCCCATACCGCAAAGTTCAAGGAAAAGGGTTTTCAAGCCGCCTTGTTCTGGATCATTCTACAATATATTTTTTGTAAATCAAGTGTACAAAATGGAAAAATAAATAATTTCTTCAGTTTCTCTCCAGTTCACACACAGTTTGTGTTTCTCTCTGGCAGGTCACGGTCGGTGTGTGTGCAGGAAGTGTGTGTGCGATGGTAACTACACAGGCAGCGCGTGTGACTGTCCTCTGGACAAACAGCCCTGTACAGCTGCTAACGGGCAGGAATGTAATGGCCGAGGAGTTTGTGTTTGCGGTGTGTGTAAATGCAATGATACAAAGTTCCAGGGCCCCACGTGTGAGATCTGCCCTACCTGCCCCGGAGTCTGTGCTGAGCACAAGTGAGTCAGCACCACATCAGAATAACTA
>JAGXOD010001382.1:600000-882500 GCA_020368025.1 Brachyhypopomus occidentalis
CCCGATGAAGAGCTCGGCGAATAAACTGAGCTTCAATATCCACATGATCCTCGAGGAAAGGACACGTCATGATGACGCGTGTTTGTAACTCGGGTTTAGATTAAGTAAAGCTGCCAGCAAGCAGGTTAGCTTCAGAGCGTAAATTGCTATAGCAACTGACACCGAGTTTGTTTTAACCCGCTTTCTGGAACAGAAAACTCCGGGTTTTAGTGAACTCAGAGTTAACATACCCTGAGTTAGACACTTAACACGCTTTCTGGAATACCCCCCAGGTTAGCTTCAGAGCGTAAGTTGCTATAGTAACTGTTCTGTTTCTGGAACGGAAAACCCTGAGTTTTCGTTAACTCTGAGTTTACTTACCCGGTTTGGTCACTTTCTGGAATACCCCATTGTTCTCCTAAACAAATAGCAAGGATTACATTTTTATCCCATTTGTAATGGAAAGTACCCACGATTGCAGACCTGGGATCATGCTTGCATGTCCCACGCGCACGTCCTGCAGTTCTTCTGCAGAATAAGAACTGATTTCAGTTCACGCGCACTCGCCAAACAGCGCGAGCCGCTTCACAGCCGCTGTGAACTCTGGGAACAGTTGAATGATTCAAGATGGCGGCGAGCAGGCGACTGCACAAGGTAGAGTTCTTTACCTTGTTCTTTTTATGCCACTAATTGTAACTGGATACAATATACGCTTTCGTATCAGATCAAATATGAGTTGAGCTTAATCGGCCACCAGATAGTTAATTCGATTTGTGATTTAGTGCCGTTCAAAGTAATGTTTCGCTCAGCCGCCGAGTCTCGGTTAGCCTCGTAAGCTAACAGACGGCAGACGGGGGGAAGCGGCGCCGGCGGAGGCCGCAGCGGGAGCCGCTCGGCGGACCAGACGCGCCCCGCCACACGGACTTTCCACTGCTGGGTCTGCTAGGAACTGTACATATAAGCAGTAGAGCCATGAATAGAGAAGGACACACCGTGTCGTCAGGTGACGACGGTGTGGGGTGTGTGAGCGGCTGGAGGTGCGCGGAGGGCCGTAACTACCCCGTCTGCCCCACTCAACTCACTCAGCACACCATCATCCGCCCGGCTGGTTGGGCAGAGTTTGAGGAAATTGCCTCTCCGGTGTTTTATTACCGAAACAATCCGGATGTGATGGTTCAGAATCGAAAGTGACAGTTAACTAATCTGGCAACGGGCAGTTAAACGTCACCGCAGCTCGCCAGAGGAGGAACGCGGTGTCTGAACCATTAATACAAAGAAATACTTGGACGGGGAGTGAAATCGGGGGTAGTTTTGTCACATAGCTAGTTAGCTTTAGCTAGGTGTCTATCAACGCCCTTAAGAAAAACGAAACTGTTCCGGTTTGAAAAGGTTTCACTTCATAACCATCGCGCAGAGGTGTTTGTCCTTCATCAGCCACCCACAAGCACTAAAGCTGTCAAGCTGGCCGCGCAAAATGTTCATTCATTCGTCAGGGCTAAAAATGTCCGGCCAGAGTAGATATTATTAGTGATGATCATACGAAACGGCGGTTTATTCAGACACATTGAATCGCAGTAGAAGCACGATTCTTTTAAACGAGCTGGTTAAACAGTTTTCAACGGTGACACTCAGCGTATCTCAAAATGGTCTTGCAAGGAAAACACTTCCTGATCTGATAAGAGGCTGCAAGTGCTCAGCATAGGTCTCTGGGGGGATCTTTTTATTTACAACGTGCCCTTATTAGAAGATCTAGACATCTTGTTCAGTAGTATTGTTGTTTTTCGTTATTGAATGTGTATAGTGTGAATATTGTGCAGATATTGTATCTACATCTACATTGTATCTACATTTAGATTGATAGTTAAAATAAGTTGGAATATTTCTGGAAATAATTTGAGTCTATTTTAAAAGTTTTTTTCAGTTGAGAACTATCATTTAAAATGTGACAGGAAAACCCATCTGACCCACTGTCACTGCATATGCAGCTCTTTGGTTTATATTGTATCCATAAAGAGCCTCATGAACAGGAGTACCCAGGGGAAAACGCCTCTCTACCTGTTTGCCTTCTTAGGAGCTTGAAGAAATCCGCAAGTCTGGAATGAAAAACTTCCGTAACATTCAAGTCGATGAATCTAATATATTGACATGGCAAGGCCTCATTGTCCCAGTAAGTGACTCTTCCACACACTGAATTATATTACGTCATGCTTTTCATTTTGTACATTATGGACGAACATGGCCTGCTGCTTGGCATGTGTGTAAAGACATCTTGTGGTCATAAGTCTCATGCACAGTCTGAGATGGTTATGTACTGAGATGCTGAGTTGTTGTTTGAGTGTTCTTTCTCCACTCCTGCCATGCCTATGTGCTACTTTTTTAAAAATATGGATATTTATGCCATCTTATTCCCGTCAACCATATAGATGCGCATCACTACACCTTATTAGAACTGATATGTCTGATATTTATTAATTTCTGTTATTTTACTATTTTACATGTGTATATTGTACTGCTGTGACACCAGAATAGCTTATAAGGTATTAATACATTGTCATCAACCCTGTTCCCTAGGACAACCCTCCTTATGATAAAGGAGCTTTCAGGATTGAGATTATCTTCCCTGCGGAATACCCCTTTAAACCCCCCAAGATCACGTTCAAGACGAAAATCTACCACCCCAACATTGACGAGAAGGGACAGGTGTGTCTGCCCGTCATTAGTGCGGAGAACTGGAAACCAGCCACCAAAACTGACCAAGGTGAGTGTGGAGAGTCGGCAGGTGAGCTCCAGGCTCGGGGGGAATGATGTTCTAGAGACACATCGGCCACGTCTGTGGGCTGTATGAGAGCAGCATAGTATTGATAGCAAGTAGTGAAGTTCAGTGTTCTGTGTTGTTTTATTTGTTAGCATGAAATGTGATTACAAGCTGAAAAACTCTCACACCGCTTACATAATATGTACTGTAGATCAGCAGACACCTTTGCTTAAGCAGAAATGAAGCAGAAACCCGACATCGTTGTAACGCTACTGTCTGAAGTTGTGGTTCTGGTCTGCTTGTTTTTCAGTCATTCAGTCCCTCATCGCGCTGGTGAACGACCCGCAGCCAGAACACCCCCTGAGGGCCGATCTAGCTGAGGAATACTCAAAGGACCGTAAAAAATTCTTTAAGAACGCAGAAGAGTTTACAAAGAAACACGGTGAAAAGCGGCCAGTGGACTAATGACACCTGACAAGTGTGTAGCCCCTCTCCTCCCAACCATAACTGTTCCTCTGCTGTCCTCTCCTCCTCCTCCTCCACCTCCTCCACCTTCTCCTCCACCTCCTCCTGCCCCTGCTCCCCTACACACGTGTCATTCTAGTTGAGCTGGAGAATTGCACCACCACTGCAACCTCCTGTTTTAAAAGCAGGACTCTGTCTGGATGTCTCACCAGTTTCTCTGCCTGGTGCTTGAGGCCCTTACTAACTTTCTACTGTTTTATGGGTTTTGTTGTTGTTGTTTGGTTTGTTTGTTTGTTTTTGTTTTTCTTTGTTTAAAATGTCAGAAGAATTGAATAGGGAAAATTTAAGACTGGAAAGCTGGTAAAGGAATTAGAAATTGAATTGGGTACTGAGTGTCAGACTTAGTGAAATCATCAATGCATCATTCAATGCACTTCTTTGTTCATATTTAGGAAGAAAAGGATGAAAATGTAATTTATCATGTATAATACCTTTTTGCTTTTCCCTATTTTCATTTATTCTCTGTAATTTCAAAAAGAGATTGAGAAAATGTTTGATGATTGCAGGATGAGGTGATGGTGGTTACACATCTTCATACTGGAGCTTGAGTAATTGAGTAATTGGCAGTATTTTCCATATTTTTTACTTTCACATCGCTTTTGATGCACTGTATTCTGTGGGAGGGGCTTGGCTTGGCCCCGCTCCCACCCCAGAAACCTTTGCTTGGCTGCACAGGCACCATTGTTACTAAATATTTTGTTTCACAAATGGAAAAAAAGGAAGGATAAACACAGTCTGAGTGAGTGATGTGCTTTTATGGTGATGATTACTAATTTTAAAAACACCCTTTATTTTAACACGTTTCACAGGAAGATGTTGTATTGTGTCCATTATTTGAAGTTAGGGTGTAAAAACAAACTCGTGTCTCTAGTTGTACAGGTCTAGAAGTCACCGAGGCTCAGAGACATCAATGTTTGCTCATCCCTCCTATGACAGAATAAAGAGTAGCTGGTGACCGCGATCTTTTTAGAATATACTCCTGCGATTACTTTCATTTATTCAATCAGAATTCTGTCAGACCCTCCTGCTCCATTCTGTCAGTTTTAGCTGAGACACATTTGCTTGATGCACAGTAGATTTTAAGGGGAGGTGTGAACTGGCACTTTGAATAAATAGAGGCCTGTAAGGAGAAATCTTGGCTGATTTATGTATTTGGAAATGTAGTTACTCTGGCCCCTGTGAGCTTAGTGCTTCATTCCCACAGTCATATCAGCAGATCTTTGAAAATTCTCACTTTCATAAAATTACAAACATTTTTACACCCTTTGCACATATTTTGTGTGTTTAAAAAAAAAGGCAAGACCTGATGTACAGTTATGGGAATGACGTTATATACTCTAGCAGCGGCTGACTCTGATTGGTCACTCTGAGTGTGCTGACTCTCTGATTGGTCAACTATTTCCTAATAAAGCCAGCTAACCAACAATTCTATTTGTCTGGGATTCTCCAGTCAATAAGCTTTGAACCAATTAACTGAAACATCAAATATCATCAATTCAATCTAAAACACAGCTTATAAGGCATATTTTTCTTCTCACAAATGTATTTCATATATATATTTTAGTTATTTATGTATAGATGTGACCTAACAATGGTTGATTTTCAAACTGATTGAATCATTGTGTTCTCTGGCACACCACAAGGTGGCAGCACTAAACAAACTGCTGGAGCTCGCATATAAACTACCCAAATTCCTTTTGGAAAAAGGTCCTATATGTCATTGCTTGAGGGACCTGGTCTAGGATCAGCTTTGACCTACAAAGCTATAAGAAATACTGGCACAGTAATCCTAGATCAACACTAACTCAGAAACTGAATCAGAAGTGCCACTTCAACATATTTGCCATTTGTATATTTACCCCAGAGTGTATTTTGAAGAATGCCAGTGGCTAGTTCAGTATTTTATATGCCTTGAAGGGTTCATGGCTTTCATTACCACAGTACTAGGTAGTGATCAGCTGCTACGCTATTGGCTACGTATCAGTGATGTGAACAGTTCTGAGAAACCCATGGCAGTAAATTGTCTGTTCTATTTAAAGGCGTCCATGGTCATGTGGTCTGGACTCCAAGGGCACATACATACCATATATATATATATATATATATATATATATATATATATATATATATATATATATATACACACACACACACACTATATACAGTCATTTTAGAGGTGTTTTATACAGGTTTGCAATAGACACAAGACACATCCTTCTACCAAAATCCTGTCTATGTTCCTTGTCTTTATCTAGACAAATTAAAGACTTGTAATATCTGTGAAATAAAAGGATTGTGACTTTAATTCAAATGATATTACATCAAAATATCAAATACATTTTATATATACATAAGAAAAATATACATAAATGTGTTTTTAAAATATGATGTAATGTCAGTCAGTCAGTCTGGCTGGAATCTTCATGTGCAACGGAATCATAAATCAGACATCTAAAACAGTTCTGTTTGATTAAAAAGGCATTAAAGGATTTTCCAGACATCTCTAATATTTAAGAAAACGTCATTGTCGAGTGCTCCATGACTGTTGATCTACTGAGGCAGATTTCTAAAAATACCTTCATGTTACATTGAAGAGATCTTTTGGAAGCAAGACCACCGTCTGAGGCTACCTCTGTCAAAGAGAACCATGAGTGTCGAACCACAGCTGCTGGCTCAGATCTGCTAATAACTGGCATTAATATTTGGTTTGCAGACACTGACCGAAAGGCAGATCAACCTTGCATTTCAACACAGGGGCATGCACATTTCAACCACCTGACAATATTGACTAAAAATATTGTCAATATTGGACTGAAAAAAGGTTATTAGCCAAGTAGGGTGTTACATTCTATCTGTGGCAACGCCCCTTGAGAGACAGAGAAACTGAGGTCCTCATTAAGTGGCCTCTGAGAATTTAAAGATCACTGAAGGCACAGACCAGGATCCCCTGTTGCTTATAGTAGCTGTGCAGCACTGGGGCCCTCAGCATGTTAAGCTCATGCAGGCGATCTGAGGACTGGGAGAAGTCATCTGGGCCTTCACCACACCCGCCCTGCATAGGATGGCTCGGGTACCCAGGGTGCACCATCAGCTCCACCGTGACTGGCCGGCAGGAGCTGGGGGTGTGTAGGTCTCCGGCTTGTGAAGCTATGGACGTCCGAGCCTGCAGGGCGAAGCTCAGAGCCCTCTTGAGGCTGAGAAAGGACATGTTTTGCCCCATCGTGCTGAGGCCCAAGTAAACATCTGGCCACCTGTACAACCATCAGTGATAACAGGAGCATGAGACGTTAGGGTTAACTATTCACTATTCACCCTCTTTTTAAATACATGCTTTTGTAATCTCTTGTAATCTCTTCTCAAAACACAGCAAACTCTTGCTAACTAAATTCCTTGAGAAAAAATGCAAAGGATTAAAAAATAAAACAATTGCACTCTACATTCCACATGGGAATTATGAATGATGATTTCTTTTTATTTCTTATAGGGAAGTATCAAACCATGGCGCCAACAAGTCATTAATCTTTCATTTTACTTAATCGCAGATCAAACCCGTTTTCTATGTTTAATACTTAATCAAATGGCGACGGTTCACACATTCATACAGGCGTACAAACCTGATACCATGGCGATGGAAAACCTCCACAGACTGAAGGGCGTCCTTCTCAACCTGCAGGTAGAAGTCTCGGAGATCGGGAGGTAGCACAGAGCAGGAACGGAGTCTGGGCTCCACTGGGACTCGAGTGTAAGAGATCCCGAAATCGGAGAGGACTTGTGCAAACACCTCTCGCACCTCTGAAAGCACCCAAGCACAAAAGACAAGACCTAAGTGTGTCACCTATTAAACTGCATGTATATGCTTATATGCTTAGTGTGAGTTACACAGTAAGGTCACATAATATTTAACCAAATTAAACACTTCCAGATATGTAGAACTCAACAATGGGGGAAGGGGGATGGGCCATATAACACAAACAATCTATGAAAGATAACATCACAGGTGTTCAAATGCACCTTGGCCGCGGTTGTTACCTGGCAACACGTGCACATGCTGGTGGCCATCCATGTGACTGGGCAGGTGACCAGTGAGCTCACAAAAACGCTTAATCTGGGCCCTCAGTTCTGCCTCCACCTGTCAATAACAGAAAAGATGCTAGCATGACATATGAACAAACTAAAATGGTCAGCATGATGATATAATCAAATATTTGAATGTTTTGCGAGCATTTCTAAAGCATGCATATAGAATATTGAAGATTTGGAAGTATTTTTCCATTTTCAAAAATACCGCCATAGACACTGAATTTTATAAATACTTTTCAATGTATCCAACAACTTTGTCCTGGTACACTTCTGTTCATGAGTCAAGAATGAAAGGCTTGAGAAAAGTAGAAAGAGTCAACAGCATCACGAGAACAATATTTACATAACCTATGTCATAGTCTCACAGCACTACAATGAACAACACACTGCAGTGTGATATACTGTAGTTGTAACATATAACCCTACACTATCTTAAAAACAGGGAAGGCCATTTTACAGAGATGATATTATATTATATATATAGAGATGGTACTGCTTGTAATTTTCCTATGTCTGTCTTTTCATTGCTTATTCAAATGTCTGAGGGCAATTTCAGTGCTGTAGAATGTCTTCACTGTGTAATGGTCCTAATGCATTTGTGGGGCTGTACAGGACCCACACTGGAATTATTTATGTATCACTTACATCATATTCATTTTAGTGTGGATGTTCAGCAAAAATGTGAAATGACCTTTTGTTCTGCTCCAGACGTCCTCGACCCAGTCCTCAGGACACATGAGACGGTCCATATTTTAGTTCTAACCCACCTCCCAACATGAGCTCTGAGCTGTTGGGATCTGGGTCTAAGCCAAAATCTGCTTCCAAAATCATCTGGTGGGCCCCTGGGCCTGGATTAAAGAACTCTGTTCTACTGTATTACTTCCAGGATAGTAGAGCACAGCTCTGCAAACATGTATGTCTTTATTTATGAGTGTATGTCTCCGATATGTACCTCTGCCATGTTCATTTGGCCACTCTGTAGAACTTGCCGGAAACCCATCTTGCCATGAAAGAAGCCATCTTTATTGAGGAGAGTAGATCTCTTCAACTGCTGACACACCGGGGCGCCCTCGGAGAGGTTCGCATGGAGTCCAATAGGAATGCGATGTCTGAGGTTTAAAGCGCATAGCAAAAGAACACAAGAAGTACATAAAGATTTATAATTGAGTCATACATATCCGCGCTGCAGCGGCATCCAACTAGAAATAAAGCTACAAACGTACAAAAACATTAAAAACTATTTTTATTCATTACGATCTGCTTCACGTTACATACTGATTACAACACATCCGGTTAGTAGAGATGAAACACTGACGATCACGTCGGCGCGGCGCCGGTACCTTTGGGCCAGCTCGGCCGCGTTCTGCGCGGACGCTGCGTTCACCAGCAGCGACACGTTGGAGATTCCGCCCGCCTGGAAACAATCCACGATCCCCCGGTTCCTTCTCTCGCAGTACCCAAAATCGTCTCCGGTGACCACCAACTTGACTTTGGGCTGTGGCATCTTGACTCCGTGTTGCTGCTGGTACAAACATCAACTGTTTCTCATTGACGTGGTTGGTGTAGTTGGTGTCTCTCAGACTGCTTTAGTCAAACGTCTAGTGCTGCGTTGCGATGTGCGCTGTGATTAAACACCACTTCTTTCAGCGCGCAGTCACGATCGATGACTTAAGCGATATGGCTGATGACTATCTCATGTTGAAAATTTCCCCTTTGTCATATTTCGTTAGTAACACTGCTTCGTATCCGTGTGATCTACGTGGCCAAATTAAGCGAAGTGAGAAGGAACAAATGCACTGCCACCGCTGTTTGGAGACGCAGTTTCGGAGAGAGCGAATGACTCGCCACGACTCCAGGATACTCCTTCTAATTACCAACGTTTCCAGGAACTACAGCCTAGCCTGATCAAACACATCAAGACAACACATTCACCGAAACATCTTCGACAATGATCTCGGTGCATTCCCCAGTATGCTTGCAAACTACTCTAATTTATATTTTGCTAGGCTACAAAAACACGATTAACCCTGTTATCTATTTATAGCCATTTATTACAATTTCGATAGCGGTTCTACCGGAACAAGTGTGTTAAACACTTCATTTATTTATACGCACATGGCTGAATAGATGAAATAGTCACTCACCCATTTTATTGCCAGAATTGTGCCATTAGTGTCCTCGTTGAGTACAGGAGCTGTCGTCCCTGTTCGGGCTGAGCACCCTTCACAAACGAGCGAGCCTACTTCCTTTTCCGGGGTTTGGGCTCCCCCTACTGGGCACGAGTAATATGCGTCTTATGAATTTAAGATTTGTTAACTTACAAAAATGTTGACTTCACGCTTCACTTCAAGTGCAATGAACTAGTAGTTGCAATGAACTGGCGAGATTGTACGGAGAATAATGAGATGTCATTGACAAATGACACATGAAATTCAGATGTGTATTGCCTGATGCTTATTTGTGCTATGGGGATTTTTTGCATGCTCACAGACTGTTGTCCTGTATGAGAATAATCTGTGATCAAACTTACAAACTGTACAAACTTATATGTGACAAATAAAGTTCTTGAATCATATGTTTTTGTCTCCTACTAATGTTATCTCTTTATAGGCCCCAGAGGAATCAAATTTCCCCGTTGCGGGATTAATAAAGGATTATCTTATTTTATTTTATCAATCTTGGAGTTAGTCGGATTTCACATGAATGAATTATTTTGTAATGAGTATTACAAAATAATTTCCTCTGTCGTCCTTAACTCGTTCAGAGTGTCGAAATCATACATCAGAATGCATATTACGTTCTTTTCTTGGCTTTAAGCCACCGAATTGGGTTTATAGCATGCAAACGGGTTATACTCAGTCATGTCGGGTGGGTTCTTATATTAACGAACGAAAGGGACTGGATGAAAGTTATTAATTATCGTGAAAACTCCAAGACATTCGTTAGCACTTGTGCAACCCCATGAAGGTTAAGTAGTCCTGTATTTTCTCTAAATTCTATCTGGAGATACATGTGGAGAAGGACCTGCTCTGTCCGCTGATTAACAGGGCGCCCCTAACTGGTTATCGTCACACACCCCACCTCACATGAGGACGCAGTGGAGGAGGCCAAATAGCTAAATAAATCAATCAATCAATAAATGCTGTACCATTCAGTAATACAACAACATCAGTATCCATGGTCACTGAGCACATTGCAGACCGATTGTAAGATTTTATCTTAGACATGTGTTAGACAAACAGGTCTTTGTAACAGTCATAACGAAGAAAGCAGTTCTATTTATATGAGCATAAGGAGACGTAATCATTTTGACTATAAAACATGTTTTTATATATAAATAAAAATACTCCAAAATTCATAGGACTTTATTAAATTACCAAATGTTTTTTTCTCATTTTATATATTTGCTGACAAGGGCACTTGACACAATACAGGGGACAGTCAAATGTAAATATCCAGTGAAAGTAAAATAAATATTTAAATGTTACAGTAACTGCTGTGATCTGAATGCAACTTCCTTCTATTTGCATATTATATTCATTGTGACGTCAGTGTAATACATAGTTACCTCATTACAGCCTCCACCAATCACGGACTTCCGTGTGTGTGCGAGCACTACTTCCGTGTTTTCGGACTTGTCATGCTGCGATTGGTCAGCACCTCCGGCGTTCAAACAACATCCTCGCGGTTATGTAGGAGCAGACCAGCTATATGATGGATCTGTCGAGGGCTATTCGCGTCTACTTAGATCTCTTCTTATTGTTTTTCCTTCATGCACAATGCCAGGGGCGCGACCCGGACTCCAGTTACGTTACATGTGGATCTTTAGTGAAGCTGTTGAACACCAGGCACAGCGTTAGGCTGCACTCGCACGATGTCAAATACGGATCAGGTAATCCGGCCACACGAGATGCATTCAGCGGCCAGACATTACAATGTTAAATATGGATCATAAACAAGGATTAGCAATACATATGTACGTTTTACTGTGATTAATTGATGGTCGTGTCTTACATGCGTCTATGTTTATCACGCCGGTTAGCTTATTAGTCGCTAAGCTAAAGACCACCAACAATGGCCAAATAGCATTACATTTCCTCTCCGTGGGCTCGGCAGCAGAAACCTGGTCCGCAGACTGGGGGTAATAACAGTGACCGCCGACAAACACCAACTATGTAAGCTACTAGCTACAGCACTCGTCTTTAAGGACAAGGCTGTAAGGTTGTCCTCAGCTCGCGCATGGGACACCGATTCCTCCTAGGCGGAAGGACTGTGCTTACGTATACACAGTTACGCATGTTCTATTAGTCAGATGCCTTCCGACAAACAATTTAATTCTAGATAAAGGCCAGTCTTACGATAGGGTGCTTAAATACATTATACGTAATCTATCAAGACAACTTGGTTGACATTTGGTAAAAGTAAATATGTACGTGAATCTATATCTCTTGCATATATCATTTCTGTCCACGAGATAACTTGTGTGTTGCTTTGCAGTAGTATCCTGACATATTGGACCTGATTTCTACATTCGTGTTAACATAAATTGGTGTTTTATTTTGTGGTATATGGTCACTCAATCCTACAGGTAGTGGTCAGCAGTCAGTTACAGGTGTGGATACCGCAGACGATGCAAACAGTTACTGGCGTATCCGTGGGAAACCAAATGAGATATGTCAGCGAGGTGTGCCCATTAAGTGTGGGCAGGGAATCCGCTTCACACACATGAAGACAGGGCGAAACCTCCACTCTCATCACTTCAGCTCTCCCCTGTCCAACAACCAGGTAATCTATCTCACATTCACTCACAATCATTTACACACAAACACACAAAATAAAAACCCCAGAAGTTGAAAAGAAGGGGGCAGATTCCTTTGATGGCCCCCTCTCATACATTCAGTGTTTATCTTTCTCTCGAGGGTCATGACTGACGTCTCCTAATTCCTTCCTCTCCTATACACCAGATCAGTGGTAGGTGGGTCAGTGGCTATAGGTTGGCAAAGTAGGAAGATGGTAGGTGTCTGCTACAGGACTGCAGGGCTGTTTAGTCTGATAGTTGTTTAGTCACGACTGAGCGGCACTAACCCAGACGTTTCTCATTTTGTCAGTGAAACAGCAAGTTAATGTATTAAAAATGCAAAACTGGTTAAAATAAATAAATAACCCACAGTAATGCATGCTGCCCCAGACTTCACTCACTCTGAAGTATTTGAGGAACATACTCAATGACTCTTTGAATGTTTTTCGAGTTGCTGCGGTCTTATTCTTGCGCTGTGTTTTTGTGTACAGGAGGTGAGCGCGTTTGGGGAGAATGGAGAGGGCGACGACTTGGACGTCTGGCTAGTCCAGTGCAGCGACACATACTGGGAGCGTGATGATGCGGTCCGCATCAAACATGGCGGCACTGGCGTTTTCCTCAGCGTGACTGGAGAGCAGTACGGCCATCCAATCCGAGGCCAGCGTGAGGTGCATGGGATGCCCTCGCCCAATCAGAACAACTACTGGAAAGTGATGGAGGGAGTTTTCATCCAACCCAGCAATGAAGCGCTCCAGCACGACGAGCTCTGAAGTCACGAAGAGCCGTGTGTTCCCTGCCAGTCAAGACTGTTCTGCCATTTTCACGGTTTTAGTTTGGTCATTTGAACTGTTACATGATTGGCTGGGTTTTTCCTTAACATTTTCCCCTAAAATTATTTGTAGTCACTTTATTTTCTGTCTGCCATATTTTTTGTAATTAAAAACCACAAACACAGAATAAATAATACATAAAAGGTGATATTTCTGTATTCTTGCTTCTTGTACTGAACGACATTGTTTTGTTCCTTGTTGAGTATGATGAGCGGGAAGATTTGAGAACAACCTCAGAGTTTAAGGTTTAGCAATGATGTTTTATTTAGATATGTCATTTCAAAATCATTACTGACTTTCAGGGGGGTAGAGGGAAGAATTATACTGTAACAACATGATGTTTTCAGAATATCAAAAACAGTTTCTCTGTTAAATAAAGTTTTGTTACTTTGGTCCATCTAATTCATTTCAAACCTGTAGCCTATTACTGTGCTACTGATGATACATTAATTCGATGTGATGAGAGAATGGAATTACTAGTTTAGAATAAATGTGTGCAGTAAGATAGGACTTGCTTTCGTTGAAAAAATTCACCATTTAACGTCAACGTGGAGCTTAATCCTAGCAAGAATCTGTGGTGTTGCAATTTTGAAAACGTAAAATGTACCAATTTAAAGATTGGAATACGGGTTAAAACAACACAACGTATTTTATTTTACAATCATTTTTTATGGAATAGAAAATGATTTAGTCACGTATTTCATCATACAATCACATTTTATAAATGTGCCATTAAGCGTATCATTATTGAATCCTTTAGCGCTGTAATGAAGAGAGAAAAAACGAATGATCATACATTTGGATGCTAAATTAGTCAAAACGTTTTCGTAGAAACTAATCGCTCTTTCTGAAAAGTTTTAATTCTCCGATTTTGAATGACTGACCTCCACAATATAGCCTAAATGGTTAATAGAACGGTAATTGAAAGTGAATCCATTCTAACTTTGAAAGACATTCAAGTCCGCGATCAGTGAGGCGCAGTGATCATTCCCCATCCAAGCGTTTTCGACCAGAAGATGGCGCAATAACATTGCGCTCAACCATTGGCCATTAGGCAATAACTGCAGGTCCTCCATGTTGTGATTCAATATGACCCGTGCCACTTATATAATGAAGTTTGATTAGTTAATTGCTGACTGAAAATGTTGTCCTATAAATCTGCCACAAAACAAAACAAAACATGGGATTCAATTTTGATTTGTCTTGATTGGGCAGACTCCCCAAATAAACCCAAATTCATCATGGCGCCCAAAGTTCAAAGACAGAAGAATAACGTTTTTTTTATTTTACACATATAAATGTTATTCTGAAACGAATTAGTTAAGTCTTCAAATGTTGACAACCATGTTATGTTTTGTATCCTAGCACTGAAATAAATTCAATAGTCTTCATTCTGTCTATTTTGTTCTGAAAGAAAGCATTCGTGAGTTCTGAGACGCGGTGTGTATAGCGGTGAAAAAACGCCAGCGCAACCATTTTAAACATCTACGTCGCTTTGTAACTTCACAGGGAATAACACTGACTACCTTAACTGCATTACGTACGGGGTAGTCTAAACTATAAACATCACTTTAATTGGTGATTTCACATGTCAGTTCTACATAATCCAAACTATCTAATTTGCCTGAGATATTAATGTTTATCTCTAAAAATCTGTTCACGACACCATAATAACCTCATTTCTGCCTGGTGCTGACAACCCAACATTAAATGATTTAAACCTATTCGTTCTTTTGTATGTCTGCCTCTTTTGCAGATTAAAACATTAACCATGATATGGTGCACATGACCACATAAATTACTTTGCAAAACTCTAAGCACTTAAATATTAAATTAACAGTGAAGACAAATAATGATCCCACAGTTAGTGGGTTACTGAATGAGAAATAGCGTCCAGTTATACATACATTGCAGATATTTGTACTATGGTTAAAACAACATCAGTATGTGTGTCCCCATGACCCATTAAGGAACTTAAAATGACCAGGAATAAATGATGCTGTATGTGTAAGAACTATGGATCATCAGAGAGGTCAAGTGGAAGAGACTTTTAACTCTTGACCCTGTACACTGAATTAACTGCTATTATTTATTTCACCCATACTTTATTTGTTTTTGATGAAAACAATTTAAAAGTGTATTACTGAATTACATTATGATATTCCTCTTCACTGAATGCATAATTACAACAATGCCATGTTCAGTTTGTGAAGAAACTGATCGTGTTTAGATTTCACTGGAACATTTTGTTCCAAAGCCTCAATCTCAGAGACAAATCTCATCCCAAGACAACTTTCAGTACGATATCCACAAGTCAAATAGGCACACACAATAAAAACTATAATACACGGTGAAAAAAATCTTCCCAACCTTTAATGAGACGTGAAAGCATATGAACACAAACAAAACAGAAACACCCATTCCTACACACTACAACACGTGGTTGCATTGGTGAGTGGCAGCTCATCCTGCTGGCCAGCTCTAGCAGTAACACACTCACTTTGTGGAGGAGCAGATGGATAGGTAGACGGGTAGGTAGACGGGTAGGTAGACATGTGTTCTGTCTAGTGGACTGATGCCCTTTCATTATTGCACTGCTAGCTCCATCACCCACAGTAGTGCAACAGAGAAAGAGTATCAGGCAACAGACAACTACTGACTAGTGGATATTCCAGACACACACACACTCACTCATTTCTTTCCCTTTTTGTAGTCAAAGTCATTCAAAAAGATATTACTCAATTAACCTTTTTCCTTTACTTTATGCTAACGATTAGCAAATCCTTTCTAGCCTGTATAAGGTTTAAGTATCCATTAATCTCATCATGTGAACATACTTCTTATGAAGCAGGTTGTCATAAACCTAATCTCAAACCAAAGTAAAAATGCCCACAAGGACCAGAAACTTAGATGACTAAGGTTTTATTCAAACACAGCCTCTGAGCAGCACATGAGCTCTCATTTATACAACATACTTGTGCACCTACTGATCATTTATATTTCATGTTTTCTTGTAAGATGGATGTCATCTCAGCTCAGCCTAACAAGTGTCTATAAATGCATTATACCAAGTCATTGAATTAAGATGATGGAACAATTTTGAAATGGCATGAAAATAAGTTTGTGAGCACAGTAAATCGCAGACTAGATTTTTCAGAATCTTCCATATATTGTTCAAGGAGTTTGAAAACTACATCAAAAAAATAAAAATAATCAAGCAATCCTCTAGCAAGAATGTAGCACAAGTGACAATCGCATTAACTGATAAAGGCTGAAAACAAGCCAACATGAGGCTATTTCAGTGATCATCCTTAGGGAACAATTAAATATAACTGGCTCTTATAAACAAATCCCAGCTGACAATTCTGAAAGATTTACTTCCATCAAAGAACTATGTCTAAATCTTTAAAGTTCTCTAAATAAATTACTATTCATCCATAATCCCAGTAATATCAAAAATGCTAAAGGAAAACACACAATACAAACTGTCCCTCATCATCAGAAACTTTAAATATTGTGGTATAATTTAATATCTGTTTGTAAATTGCATGTTAAATTCACATTTCAGTCACAACCTTTGGAGTTAAAACTAGCAGCTGTCAGAATGTATTTAAGCAAATTCCAAATAAGAGTTAAAAATTCATCTTTACATGTTGAAATCTCTCCATGTTTGTCTACTTCTATAACTTGTGATAAAACCACAGGACACAACAACTTTTGAGCATCATACCGAGCCATTTGTTTCCACCTTTGAGGGGACGAGCTTACTGGGATCAGGGTGTCTGCCCTCTGAAGTCACACAAACCTTGAGCTCTTAAAAACTTTAACCCCTTTACCAAGTTTACCAGAATGTTTTCATGTAATTCAGCTTCTCAACACAACACTGGGACATCATGTGTTGCATATGACATAAGGGAGAGTCCAGAGCATTGCTTTACATCATATTACATTTTTGCTCCAACACTGAAAAGCAACACCAAAGGATCAAAAATCAAGAAGTGAACATTTGATTTTGCAGATATCCCTTGAAGTCAAGACCCTATAAGCAATATTGCACTACTCCAGTTACAGTAAAAAAAGCAGAGGCAATATTGATAGGGTCTCACCTGCAAGGTGAACTGTACCTTGTGAAGGCGTGACACGTAAAGGCATAATTTAAAATAAAAAGCAAAATACACAATGACATTTTTTGTACCACCGATTGGTTTTTAATCGTTACCTGTCTTAAGCCACGCCCTCTTTAACGTCACCCATTATCTATCTGGAACACATCCACTGACTTCAAGCTGCCATATTTTTCACCACCAGTCTGACGAAACAGGTTTTATACAAAGCCTTTTCTGTATGAGAAATAATACATTAAAATTTGGATTCAGGTTCACCCGAACTGATGAACTATCCTATCCCAATCTGTAAAATTCGCTGAATCATAGCATACTCTTATATACTGTGAAAGTATTTACAATTATTTCGACTTTACCCCACCTCTTGCCAAGAAGACATTTTCGAACCAATGCGTTTTACGTTTGGTCAAAGTGTAACACCAAATGTGTCTCTCTTGTTTAAATGCGGATCACAAACCGCATCTCATCGCCATCTCTGCTGCAGGCCCACTGTGATCTTAGTAAGAGACGCAGAAAGGGGAATAAATAAAATAATTTAACGAAAGTGCAAGTGTTACCAGCAAAACTTAAAGGTAACGTTTCCCGTATAATACAATTTATGAAAAATGGACATCTCGAATAATCCTTTGGACTAAATAAATAAATAAGGGATATCTTGGTTACACAGTGATCACAGACAAAGAGCGTATTATTCAACGTAATCATGCCCCTCTTCACCAGCCCGGAGTGTAAGACTCGTCCTCGTATCAATTTACTATTAATTAAGGCAAGAGCCTAAAGCGTTTGTCCTGTCTGCAGCATTTGAGGCTACCTTAAATTAAGCGAAGTCTTTGTAATTACGAAACATATAATGTGCTAATATGTCTTAATATATGACACATGGATCCTGTCAGTGGTGAGCCTTTAGTTTCAATAATCGTCAGATATATGAACAACGTGGGCCAAAACGCCGAGACTCTGGTTGACTCTCTGAGCGTCTGCCTCCTGTAAACTGTAATTCCACACATTCCAGCTGGTCCCTGCGAGCAAATGGCATGTTCCAACAGAGATTTTTTTCTTTGGGGATTTCACATTTAAGTAACATGCATGATCGTACTTGTCCCACACTTGCTGACGAATAGACTTAAAAACGACGCTTTCTGGACAGTGGAACCGTATTAAATGACTGTGGAGCTACGGAAAAGGGAGCTGAAGTCTAAACATTAATGCCTCCGCTCAACTCATCATAAGAGCTAATTCGAACACATGCTCGTGGTGTATCTACAGTGATAAATTACAATTGTCTGACCAGAAGGTCAGTATCGCGGTCAGTCTCCCAAGATATGGTGGGTGTAGCACCATAACATCCAACACCCACGATAATAAACCAGTCTTACACATAGAAAATAATTAGTCCACTGGTTAGGACCCGATTGGTAAATAAATTGCATGCGCCGATTTCCTCTGGTGTGTGGAGCTATTAATTCGTAAGGGATACAGAACAGTAAAAAATTCACAATACAAATTACCTTGTTCACTTACCACTGGGCCTGGTACTAACGCTGAGCCTTGATCACGAGGAGCAAAAAGGTGTAGGCCCCTGCGCGTTTCCAGCAGGCCCATGTGAGAGTGCTGCACATGCGCGCTTGAAAATACAGGCAACAGCGCTGTCATTTCTAACATGGATATACGTGCTCTTGCGGTGCTGTGCGGCCATGTAACACCCCAAGACCACCATGTGCGTGCGCGCGCACACGCGCGCGTATGTGTGGAGGGGGAGGTCTGCTGTTGCCAGGATACATAGAAGGGAGACCATAGCCAGCAAAATATATAGGCTACGCTCACACCTATGCGCATTACAGGATTCTTGGCGCATGCAATTCCTAATTCCCTTTAAAAGCGTAGGTGGGTACGCGCACTCTTAGCATGCTCACATTAAGATGTGATGAAGTATAAGTTCAACTTTCTTAACCTTACAGACACTGACTAAGAATATAAATGTCACCCTGGGATGTCCCTTCCCTCTTTCCCTCCCTTCCTCCCCTCGCACGAGACCTGCCCCCTGCATTCCTTACAAATAGTCCCATCCCCCACTGACCTGCCTCAAATAGGAAATTCATCCCTCCTCCACTCTACTGCCTTCTTACCATATAAACCTCCAAAATATAGTTTTGCTTATTTTAAGCCCTGCGTATCCAGAGGTGTAGCTGAAGGAAACAATGACAGAATGAATCAATTCTCTCTAAAATGGGGAGTGGTGTGTCCTAACCTGCACAGCTCCACGAGCTAATTGGGTACAATATATATTTCGTAAACGGAGGATTCACAAGACGAAATTAGTGTTTTGTGTTAAAGCCTTAGCTATTAGGTTCCCACCAATCTCTGATTTTGAAAAGTATCAATTGACACAGCAGCAGTGAAGAGTGAGACGAAGTCTTCTCACAACGACGAGCTTTAAAGCTTAACATTACCATAAGCGTATCGAGTTTTAATAAGAGGCCGCCACTCTCAAATGTCAGTAGCTACTTCACTCAGAACTCACACATCGTCGACAGAAAATAAGGATCGATAAGTGCAAAATGTATTTAACAATATAGGATTGGGGAAAAATCTAAATAATGGAGTTTAAGTTATTTTTATACCTAAAAGTAAAAAAGATATGGCGTGTAATTAGAAGGAATAATATCTCATGTACTGCTATGTGGAAGCTTTCATAGAATATCTCGTACACCGAAATGTTCAAGATGAAGAACAAAAACCAATCACAAAGCATTTAAATTTATGAGGAACTTAAGTTGTTAAAAGAACCAAGCGATGTACAAGTGGTAGCTATAAATTTGGTGTAACATTATAAGTCTTCTGACGCTGATACGTATGGTATGTTAGGCCTCAGCTATACGTTAGGTTAGAGAATTTCCTCAAACGTGCGTAAAGTTCAGAAACTCACTTCAAAGCATTGTTCAAATGTTACTTAATCTAACACGTGGTTTTCAGTGCAAACGAAGACGACCTCTGAAGTTCTGTCGAACAAAATGTTCTTTCTGAGGAGGCGTGGTTTGGAGGCCTTCTCAGCTATGGGGGATAAATCGCTGTACTATAGATGTCCTATAGTACACACACACGGCGCAAGATCTGTGACACAAGGACCCCAAGTATGGACATGGCTGTACTTACTACACTAGAAGTATGCTTTAGAGGTCCGGAGTCAATGTAATGTAGACCATCATTTAGGCCCTCTCCTGGTACGAAAAAAGATCCCCTGACGGTAAAGGTGAGCTTATACAACGACAAAGAGCACATAACTCCAACACTAAATATATTGTCTCTCCATGAAATATCATTTGAGTTTGCGAAAGCCGAATGCAATGACAATACTATTGCACTGCTTGATTAGATGGTTCAGTAGTGCAACACCGTCAAAGCAAAAGACTTTAGCCCATTCTAATCAGTAGCGAAAGCACCCACCCAGGCCACAGCTAATGTGCACCACGTCCTATACATTAGTCCCTTCCTAAATCCAATACTATAATTTTCAGGCTAGTTAAATCAGGCGTTAAGAAGCAATGTGTCTGTAATTTAGTGAAAAGATGGGACCTCATTCACGTAAAATCCATTTCTTAGGTGGATTTTATTGCATCATAGTTTAGTTTATTTACAGGCTCGCCTTACACACTAATATCCACACTACCTACGCGTTACAACTAATTGGTAGAATTGCTTAGTTTCTGTGCCACCAAAAAAATGGAATACTGCATAAACTGATGAAAAGACTGTAGTTATATACAACTTAAATGCATTCAAAACACGCTCATAAAAGATAAACAATCTACTTTTTAAAAAAATACTGTTTTGAGTTGTCCTCCATTTAAACGCCTAATAGTAAGCTACAAATATGATAGTGTCCAAATCAAAATTATGACCAGTAAAAACACACACACACAAACATTTTAAGAATCACAATTTTGAACAAGAAGTTTGACATTCTGAAGTCGAAGGGGAGGGGTGGACGGGTTTTGTCATCCAATGCCCTTTTAATATTGCACTGCTCAGCTGATTCTACAGTAGCACAACAGAAAAAGGGCCCTGGCGAACAACACGAGAGGAGACCAGCAGAGAATGACAGTCGCAGTCTACTGTCGTGGACTCATTTATCATTTCACAGCCAACATAAGGTATTCGCTTTGAATCAAATGAGCAAGGCAAACTCGGGATTTCATCGTGAAACTTGAAGTAGTAATTATGGGACGTTTTAATTAAGCTAACAGACCACCAAGAAGAATAAAATGCACATATTAAATACCAGTGCACTGTTAATTATAGTTTCATCAATAACATTTTATAATAAAACATCGTTAAGAAAACTAAGATCATTAAGCTAATATGAGGATTGTTATGATGTCAGGAATTCACGAAAAATAAACTGAACTGTTTTAAAAACCTAAAATCCAAAAATAAGTAATTCTTGAAGGTACATGAGCTAAATCATATCAACGATATGAATTAACTTTTAGATACCACACAAGTCACGTCATTTGAACAGGATATGACCAATATCTTTTGTGAAATTAGTGTGAAATTAAACAGTGCAAAAGCAGCGATCTAATAGCCACGAACTCGGCGTATCCAAGAATGAAACAAGGGGAAATACTTAGGGCAAAGATTACGTTCTGCGATACAACACCAGAATGCTTGATTTAATATGTACTATTCTTATCCCTTTTGCCAAAGTGGCTATTTGAAACCCCCCTCCTAGTTGGGGGACGAGGCGAGGGGGCGGGGGCTACCGAAGGTTGTTATTTTCAGTGTCTAGTAGTATAGATTCTGACCACTTGTAAAGCTAGTGAAAGACATTAATATGGCCAAAGACCGTAAGCCTATAGCAGACTCTTATTTGATTAGATTAACCACAGCATTAGAGTTAAATATCTACTGCAAAATCTTTAACGCTTTACACACGCTTTCTCACACACGGGGCATGCGCGCACGCACACACACACACACACACACATTCACACACACAGAAAAATGTCAGAGAAAGCTTTACGGAATTTCAGATGGTACTTTTCCTGGTTTTTCTTTTCTTTTACACTTTTTTGCTAGCAGTTGTGTAGTCTGCACATTTACTCACTGGACCCTGATTCGTGGCCAACAGATTTTGCCTTCAGACAGCGAAAAACCTCCAAACTTCAATCTCTCAGGGAAAGATTATTACGGATCAATGGAATTAACGGTTACAACTGTAATGTTCGAACAGGCCAAATCCAATCACAGTACTCGAGTCTAAGACGTGAAAAATAGCAATTTCTCTTCCACCCAAGCAAGTGCCCCGTCTAACTCCAACAGGGCTTGTTTAGTGTGTTTAGGGCCGAAAACCCGTTAGGCCAATTAAACCTTTTACATAAATAAATCTTTGTATGTACATGGACTACGTACAATAAGCAGACTATGTAGGTTAACATTTTCAGACACAGATTACTGGTTTATGTACCTATAGGCTGGTTTAATTATTTACCTTGATACTTTAGACTAATTGGACCAACAGTTCAGGTATCTCAAGAAGTATGCTTTCAGATACTCAAGGACGAAACGAGACCGATCTGACTGATTGACAAAGTCCTCTCCTGAAAGGCTAGCATGCAGACCACCGCGCGCGTAAGCGAATGCACTGCCCTCCTGCCCTATAACTGGTGGGCTCTGAACATCTGAATCTACAGCCATGTTCAGGGCTTCCAACTAGCGCCCTGCGTGTAGCTCTCCCCACCCAAAGCGAGAAGATATTGTCGTTGTGCCTTCAGCTCCCGCCATTTCCGAGAAATCACCCGGATGCTACTCACAAACAGAAAGAGGACCCCCAAATTTCATGAATGGTACCTGGCCAAGGGAGGGACAATCCTTGAAAGCAGAAGAAACGACAAAAAGAGAAAAGTTGGACCAAACGATTTCAAGGCAAAAAGCCATAAATATTTCCAACCCGCTCCATTGCATTTATCCAGTTTAACACTATGCCATCTTGTCATCCTCGCTCATTCTTTCTTCATATTGTCTAGGTAACGAAAATTGTAATTTATCCATGGCCAGCCTGACGGCCTCTCTGCTCCAGACTCCATCTTTGACTAGTTGACATTCAGCTCTTGCTGAAGCAAATTCCTTATTTGCATGCATGTTTCTGATTGGTCAGTTTCTGCGCTAGTCTTTGCCGCTTGAAGAGTCATTGGTCGTCGTCTGAGGCATTTAACTGTCTTATCATCAACGTGATTGGTCGCATTCCGCGCAGCGTCATCGTATAGTTTTAGTTTAACAATGAACACTCAAATTCTGCTCTCCATTCACAAATTTCTCATTATCCACCGTTTGCGCGCAACGTGATTATTTGCAGATTGGTTTTCTGATGCAGTAACGTACAGATGAAATTATAAAGAAAACTGCAAAGTACTCAACTGTTATTTTAAACCTTGTGTACATAGAAAATATAAGTACAAGTACTAAGATCAAAGAAAATAGTTAGCCATTTTGGACGGGTACTCGCATAGCTGATATTGAAAAATAGGTCTTTACAAAAGGGTATTTAAATATTAATTACGTTATCTTATCATAATTATACTTATAAAATATACTAAATCGCTTGTCCACCCGTACCATGGGAGTACAACAGTGTTGCATAACTGACACTGCGAAAATTCATATAGCTCACTAAAATTGTAAAGTTGAAAGTTCCAGTTTTTTTTGTAATTCTTCTTGTCTGTTGGGTTATTATACATACATTCAGACGACATTCGCTGATTGAACCCATAGCACTTACTACAATGAAGGTTGTAAAATAATACCAACATCCTGGGTAGATAATTAGTTAGTGGATGGTCTAAAATTGAATGGAATTGATGGACCACAATTGAAAGAAGGTGACTGAAGGCCTGGAAATAGAACTGTAGAATGCACAGAGAAGACATTCTGTAGGTCGCTGTGACAGATATTCTGGTTGAGGGAAAGATGGTGGTGGTTGTAGGGGGACCGGAGGCGGACGCTCACTGGAGGCGCTTAGGCGGACGCCTGGAGGAGGGCAGCGGCCTGTAAAATCCAGCATTCCTGACCAATGGAGTTGAAATAATGGCATTGTCCAGCGGAAAAGAACACGCCTCTCGCTACCTCACTCTCCCGCGTTTACTGCGGGGACCTGATTGTGTGGCTAATCGGTATAGACCCTTTGATCTAAAGCAGAGCGTAAATTCAGTATGCTGCGGACACAGTGAGGGACACTCAATCTGAAAAATTCTGTGACTATCTGTCTCTTTTTCTCTCTCCATTGAGGGTGCCACACTTACGCACACATTTTTGCCAAATAAATAGTTATTGATATCCACACAATGCATTATATGTAGTGTGTGTGTGTGTGTGGGGGGGTTAAATCACAAGCAATCTGTAGCAATAAGAAGATTGCTGTAAAAACATCTATTTAAAGATATGACTTAACACACTTATGGGGGCCATACACTACTTCCTTTCTGTATGCTACGTTAAATACAATTCGTGAGTCCCCCAAATCAGCTGTTCACATTTCCTCTCTTTTTCAGAATAGCCTACATAAACTGCATGTTTTCGCTTACTGCATAAGAAGACTATAACCCCTCGTTCCTTGTGTCCGTATAAACTGGTTAATGTTTAAATTATTGTGCAATAATTTTCGTTTGCAAATTCACCTGCTCTCTCTCTGCCGCGGAGCAGAATGGAAAATGTTGCATGCACAGATTTCGCTACCATTGGAAACAAACAAACAAACAAACACACACACACACACACACATACACACACACGCGCGCGTACGCACGCAGGCTATACCCCACCCGTCCACCCCTGTGTCTGCAACAGATTCATGACTGAAATCAATATTTTCAAGACAAGAGCACATACGTACGCAAACATGCAGCCTATATTCAGTGGCCTATACTTCCACTGCCACAGCAAGAGAAAAAGAATCCGAATTAATTTTCCTACCCAATCCCCGCCCCGACTCCGCCCCTATCCTGGCACGTGACGCTACACCCTCGGTAGCAGTCCCTCCTGTCGCGGCGTGAAAACTTTTGCAGCTATTTGCTTTCGCAGAACTACGATTCCATTTACATCTTCTCTTGCTCACAGACACAGGAATGAATTTTCTCTTGCGTCAGAGTTGTGTGAGTTACACAATATATATCAAAACATGTGTGGACAAATTGTTTAGTAAAACATAACGTTTATAAGAAAGCAAATCTATCGTTCTCCTTATCGAAAATTATTTATGAAATGCAAACATTTATTTTAATATATGGATCTGAGCTACTTCCACGTAAGATACTTAATACCGTTCTTCCGTTTAAAGTAAGGGACCATTTGGTGGTGTTTCGTTGATTAATTCTACAAATATTTGACGATTCATGCTATAGATCATCTAATCAACACATTTTATTTATGAGGAGCAATTAATGTGTTATAATTGAATCAGACAACATTAATGAATTGTCAATTATTCATGAATTGAATCATCTATCTAATCAAAATTATTGAAACGTAAAATAGAAGCTTTAATTATAGTTTTTCCTTGAGTTATGATTTTGACTTAATAGGTCGTAGTACGTCTTAACAAGTCCCACATAAGATTTTGGTGATCTGTGTCACAGATTAAACTGTGATGTTATCCATGTCACAGATCCATGTAAACTGCTAAAGATGACCTGGCAAAAGAAAATGTGGCTATCATACATGCATTTCTATTCTATTTCTAAGTGAATAAAGTTGGAGCGTGCTGTCATTTTCAGTTCAGTCGAAGCACTTCAAGGTTTCTCTCTTACTGCTGTGAGTCATGGGTTTCCTTCCGCTAGCAAATGGTGCGTGTGGCTTCCCCTTTCCCCACTCTTTCTCTGTTCCCCTCCCTCCCTCACACACACACACACACACACACACTCTCTCTCTCTCTCTCTCTCTCTCTTTCTCTCTCCTTCTTTTCTCTTTCCATGAAATGAAGCCTCTATCCTTCACCTCTTCTTTCATTCCTAACCCTTAAGTGAAGACCCCTCCCCTTTGACTCTTTAAGCAGACTGCAACCCCCTCTTCCAACCCCGCAGCCCCGGCCCCGCCCTCTAACCCCGCCCCCTGACCCCGCCCCCAATCCCTGCTGCAGTCTCCCTTCTCTGCATGCATGACATTCCAACTGAGTGGGTGGTCAGAGCTGCTCAAGCAGGAGACACAGTACACAGATTCACACTGTACCTACTGATACTGTCTGTTTCACTAAACTACTGAAATAGTCTAATAGTCTGTCCGACACACACACACTCACACACAGACACACTCACACACACCAGAATAATAAACACACAGAGATACAATATGAAAAACACCTGCTTATAATACAACCTAACAATAGTTTTAGCTTTTATTGCACAGAAATCTCTGTCAAATAAGTGAAATTAGAAAATGTAAGTGTATAATCGGCATGACTTTCACTGTTCTGCATACATCTGCACATTTCTTTAATAATAAATATGTACGCCCTCTGATATCTCTATGATGAAAATGACAACCATGTGTTAGGTTAAACTGTCCTTCATTGTTGTAAATCAGAAGTACACCTGCACCTGCTCCTAACCCAAAAATAAGGAGCATTGCCGTTTCCTGCAGTGATACCCAATTTTCTACAAACCTGATTAGTTAATTAGTTTAGGTTTCTTCTGGTGTTTAATGACAGCAAATCATTACTGAGAGAGGAGTGTCTTTAATAATACCAAAACTACTGAAATAGTCTAATAGTCTGTCCGACACACACACACTCATACACACACACACTCACACACACACACACACACACACACCAGAATAATAAACACACAGAGATACAATATGAAAAACACCTGCTTATAATACAACCTAACAATAGTTTTAGCTTTTATTGCACAGAAATCTCTGTCAAATAAGTGAAATTAGAAAATGTAAGTGTATAATCGGCATGACTTTCACTGTTCTGCATACATCTGCACATTTCTTTAATAATAAATATGTACGCATCGTTTTAATGATTTCTCGCCCTCTGATATCTCTATGATGAAAATGACAACCATGTGTTAGGTTAAACTGTCCTTCATTGTTGTAAATCAGAAGTACACCTGCACCTGCTCCTAACCCAAAAATAAGGAGCATTGCAGTTTCCTGCAGTGATACCCAATTTTCTACAAACCTGATTAGTTAATTAGTTTAGGTTTCTTCTGGTGTTTAATGACAGCAAATCATTACTGAGAGAGGAGTGTCTTTAATAATACCAAAAAACAAGGTGACAGCATTAACACCAGACACTCTCCTCTGGTCCTTCTTTACATCGTTACAAGTTTCGAGTGGGAGTCTCTAGACTACCCTATTCATAATGGGTATAGCACATAAACATTTCCATAGGGGTTTTTCCTTTTCCTACCTCCCCCTACAAACCCCTTTGATTTCTGTTCTCTCTCCTTTGCGCTCTCTCTCTCTCTCTCTCTCTCTCTCTCTCTCTCTTTCCCTCTCTCTCTCACACACACACACACATACCTTACACGTCTTTTAACCTTGGCACAGGAAATGCTTCCATGAATGGAAATGTAAATAATAGAAATTCACCATTATTGCCAGATGTGGGTTAGGATGCCATCAACATGTTTTCTTTCTCATTATGGTAGAGTCAGTCTCTCTCTCTCTCTCTCTCTCTCTCTCTCTCTTTCCACCCCCTCTCTCCTGAAAGAGGAAACTATGGGACCTCCTGGTGACCTTTGACCCAGCAAGGTCAGCATCCACAGAATTCCCAGATGTCAGAGTTCGGAGCTGCTGGTTGCAGGCTCAGGTTACGGGGTGGGTCTGAGTGGCGCCAGGACGCTTGCCTCTTGCACACGGAGCTCGGCCCACACGTGCGACCCAGTCCATAGCCTCCATGGCCCCACTGCTCTGCAGCCAGACTTCTCTGACTACTGGCAAAGTCCCTGAGGTTCTGGAATGTTCACAAGGCTGCCATTTTAATCACCTTATGATGTCACAATGGAACTGATTAGTAATTGTGACATCATATGCTCAGAAAACAATTAGAACCTGTTTCTGTGATAATAACAATGTTGCTGATTCTATAAGTGCATGTGTTTACATGTTTGCAGTTTCTTAAAATATATGACTACAACTAAAACCAAAAGACCACCAGTCAATAAGATGACAGAATCTTTTTACTTCGGATGGGTTTTAATTACACAATGTTTAGATTTGAATAATCATGCTTACAGAAGTGGAAAACTTGCATGTTTTCAGGACAAACATTGTTTGGATTCATTCAGTTAAATTACAATCTACACTACTTAATAATATTATTTTAGTGCACTAGAGATTTTTGTATTATACACAGTATGTTGCCCTGATCATGATGATATGTATCTAAACTATAAGCAAATATCACAAAAATCATGTACTTCTAATAACAGCAACCATGCATAGAAACCATATTATTCAAAGCTTCTTCGGCTAATCTCACCCACCCCCACCCACAAGCCTACAGGCACCGCGATGCCTATGGTTTCAGCCAACACCGATTCAGAAAAACAGATTAATCTATAAAAAACGGAATATATTTCCGCAAGTTTGAATACTGTTATACAGTCTTATTTAAACATTTCTTAAACAAGACATATTTAATGAAATGTGTGATGCTTCAGTTAAAATCCGTTGTTTATGATTTTACATTGTGTACATTCTCAGGGAATGTTCCTTATTTAAAAAATATTCGAAACCGATCGGGAATTTGTGTTCAGACTAAATTGTTATCAAAGTAATCCATGTAGTTATGTTACGGACTCACTATGAACATACTGTTCATACTTTTCAAAAGTTAAATTTTACTTGTACATGAATGTTCTCGTCTAGAGGAAATATTATGTCAAAGAGTTTCAGCTTTGGGTATTTGAATATAATTAAACATCCAGTAAATAACTGGAACGCAGAGTGGGTGAGCGAGCGTTCAAAGGAGGCGTGTCCGTTCGAGTAACCGTATGTCGTCAGACTTCGTGCCTCTGGAAAAAAATCCATCCAGTTCTATTTATTACACATCGCAGCGCATTTATCCCGCTTCATATCGAATGTTGCTTTAGAATTTCGTTCATTTGAGATATTGTGTCGTTTTTGGAACTCATTTAAAAGGCGACATTACAGCCTTAATGGAAAAAAAACGGTAATGAAAATTAAATTCCTGTCGGGAAAAGACGGAAGTTAATAAAAGCGAATTAAAAGATAGCATTTCTCGTGGGTTTTTCAAGTGAACCTCATTCATCAGCACTGCCAAGTTGTTTATTCCTGTGGATAAACGGATATCTTGAGTCTATCTACTGCAGCCGACAATCTATTTACGCAACATAATTAATTCCACATTAATTTGGTAATTAAATAAACAGAAAACGAATAATAACGTTTAATGCACTCGACAGAAACAGTTTTAACGAATCATTGCTTGTAAGACAAAATTAAGAGACGAATGTATAGCAAACTAATAAAAAGACACATAGGAGAAATATCACAAAAGATTCCCCCACTTTTATTAAACAAAATATTTTAAGCAAGACATATTTAAGAAAGTACTTTTGCTCTGTCCGGTATCTGCCTTCATTTGAAGAATTTTAGTTTATCATTTATAATTAATATTTTGAAACTTTTTTCTGAAAATGCAGTGCAAATGTAGCCTAATCTTTATTTTACAGAAGTGACCTACCATTTTGACAATGGTGTGTGTGTGTGTGTGTTTTTGAACACAGTGTGATGTCAGCAAGCTGTGATGGATAGGTTAGCTTGATCAGGTCTCAAGACAATTATTGTGTCCTGGTGCTTCTGGGAAGGATTCAATTTAACATTCACATGCTCGTTTAGATACAGTTTAAATGTTGTGTACTATACAGATTTTTTGTTTGCAATATTTATCACAAACCTTATAAGAAACAGGTAACAAAATCATTGCAATATTATTATATGATTACTTATACAAGAGCAAAAAGGATATGTACAAACATACCTTTTCCGTAAACATTGAGAAACATCTCCCGAAGCATATGAAACATCTCCTGAAGCCCTTGGAACACCTCATGAAGCCCTTGAAACCACTCCTGAAGCATTTGAAACATCTCCTGAAGCATATGACAGCCTCTTTTTCATCTTATGAAGACCAAATGCACAGCTCACGTCCTCTGTCACAAGTGCACACTCAGATTTTAATTTCAGGGTGGCCATTGCTTACAGTGTAAGAACTGCAGCATGTTTATGAGCTGAGAGTTCCTAGTGTCTTCACCATTATGGTCCTTTGTCCTCTAGGTGCAGATGTTATGTGATTCCTCCTCTCGTTCTTCTCTTATCACCTCTCAGGCAGTCAGGAAGAATCTCAATGACAATAGAATGGGAGAAATGATGCAGAGGCTTGAGTGATTGATTACTTGTGCTATTGATCATCTCTGTGATTGATTGGTTTTCACTGGGGGAGGACTAGACATGTGCTCTGTGTGTGGTGTAGTCCTCGTCAGACTACTGGGATCTGTGATCTGAATATGTATGTACACATGCATTTCACAGAGGAACATTTTGTGATAGAGTGTTATGAAGTGAAAATGTGTGACCAGATTTGATAGTATATCTGCTTGCTTGAGGTCATGTGGTATAAACATTGAAGAAGTTTCCTATATTTCTGTGTGGTGTGTGTGTGTGTATGTGTGTTAGGTTTGGAACATGCTTTGTCAGTGTCTCTGGCCCCACAGTGGTCTTCCGTATTCAGTGTGTGTGTAAATACCCAGGTTCCACTTCAGACGAATTCCAGGCCTTTGAGGTCTCAGCACGCATACCTAATGCAGCAAGGGTCAAAGGGCAATAGCCCCCAGCTAAAGGCAGGGCCATGACGAGAGGACCCTGTTCAAACATCGAAATTCCAGGTTCCCAGCTCAGAAAGAGAAAGAAGAGAGAGAAGAAGTGGCAGGAAGAAGAAGGAAAGGAATAAAACAGAAGAGAGGATAGACAGATAAGAGAGGAGATGAGAGGAGGGAAGAGGAGGGGAGGGAAGGAGAGGAGGAGAGAGGAGAGGAGAGAGGAGGGGAGAGGAGAAGAGAGGAGAGAGGAGGAGAGAGGAGGAGAGGAGGAGAGAGGAGAAGAGGAGAGGGGAGAGAAGGAGAGGGGAGGAGAGGGGAGAGGAGAGAGGAGAGGAGAGAGGAGAAGTGCATTCAAAAAAATGTGAGCTGGATGGGACAGATGGATTTTTATCAATTTTTCTCTCTGGTGTAAAAAAGCTGAACTGAACTGTCAGGAAGATGGAGGACATCCTCAATTCTGTCCAAAACATGAAGAAGACAAATAAATGAGGAATGAACAGAGAGAGTGAGAGATGAAAGAAGGAGCGAGAGATAGAGAGAGACAGAGAGATAGATAGATAGATAGAGAGAGAGGCATACATGTGCAGAGGTTGCCCCTTTACACCTTTTCAAAATCCTCTCCAAAAAAAACAAAAACCGAACTCAAAAGCAGGCAGGACTGGAGCCTGGGGAGAGGCTACAGAGACCAGCACTTTACACTGAACACTTCAGGATGGATTTTTATCTTTAGACTACACAGAGAGCTGCAAGATACAGCAGGTTCAGCAAAGGCTCTCAGGAACTGAATGATCATTAGTGCGTTTAATAAATGAGCACAGGACGAACAGGAGGAACAGACTTCAACTCAACCTCCAGTTTTGCTCATTTCAACTCTAATACAAACTCTTAAGACAAAAATAAAAACATCTAAATGGATATAAATGTTAGATAGAGTTGAAGCTCTTTAGCTCTATAACCTGGGTGTACACATGAGGTATGCTCATGACATGTAAACACTGGAGAGTCTGATGGTCTTCATGTCCACGTGATTTTGCATGACAGTTATTCATTCAGATTCTGAATACCAAGAATTTCTCTCTCTCTCTCTCTCCCTCTCTCTCTCGTTGTCTCTCCACATCTCATTCACCTCTCATTTTCAGTCACGCTCTGACTGTGTGTGTGGCTGTTTTTCTGGTCTACATTTCCCTCTGTGACGACCTGCACTTCGTTTCACCCTGAATTTCACAGAAGAGTGTGAGAATGTGATGGTGCCTGTGTTTGCCCAAAGGCCAGATGAACTCACAGCTCCGAGTGAAGAGATGCACAAATGTGCAAGAACCCATACATACACACACACACACACACATGCACAACCACAGACACACACATGCACACATACACACACACACACACGCGTGCAAACACAGACACACACACACGCAAACACACACACACACACACACACACACACACATACACACACACACACACACACACATACACATACACACCTGTGCGTGAGACCCGCCCGCACACGTGCACACGCGTGCCCACACGTGCCCCCCCACACACACATGTGAGCATGTGTCCACACATACACATACCCATGCACCCACAAACCCACAAACACAACAACACACACACACGTGCGTGCACACACAGAGACGCACACATTTATTTTCACTTTACGATCTTGAACAGGATGTAATCTCACTCAGTTGAATAAGCAAGCAGGAACTGAGAGAAACAGGCAGGAGAGGAGAGAGGACAGAAGATGCTGATGGAGAATGAGAAAGGAAAGAAAATACAAATATCCCTGATTAGGATTAGACTGAACACATCATTAAATTAATATGCTTGAATTATAAATTACTTTGAGTTTTTCACCACAGAGACACAGATGTATTTTTATTGTCTGGTTCTCTTACATACAAAGCACCTTTCCACTGTATAGGCTCTGTCATTTTATAACTCACACACACACACATACATAAAGAGTGGCTGGGTGAAACTAATTTTCTTTGACTCCTAAATTCTAAATTGTAACCCTAGTCATTTGAAGAGAGGAGGATAATTCTATAATTCTACAGTTCTTGCATTTAATCTGTTCTATATGGCACCCCTGTCTCTGTTACCTTCTGCTTTACATTTCATCTCTACTGTATGAAATGTGTATGTGTTGAGCATCAGCATAGAATACTGATGAACTGGAGCCTGTAGATCAATCAGGTATACCAACCATGACTCATCACACTACCCAACAACAGGACTCTCTCTCTCTCCCCCAACCATGACTCATCACACTCCCCAACAAGCAAGTCTCTCTCTCCATCTCACAGACATGCACAGGGGACAACACTTGCATACCTGTATACACACTCAAACAGTGCTCATTTTGTATTCATTTTATTTTCACATTGCATAATCAATTTAATTGCAATAATTACACATACACATACACACACACACACGTCCCACAGAAACCCACAATATTGTACTCATTTCAACCAAAGGTGCTGTAATACAATGTTGCAAAAATATTATTAGGAGGAAACCGACCAATAGGACTGGACAAAACTAAACCACACACTATATAGAAAGAAGTTGCAAAGTAAAGTGCATGTTCAGGCATTTAAAAGATCCCAAAGATCAGCACCTTTACAGGCTGCTGATTGTGGTAACAAACCAGATTGGAGATCACTGGCCCTGCCTTAACCATGTAACCATGGCTACAACTCTAGACAGCATATGGGGAGTGACATAATTTTAGAATTGTAAACTTACAAACTTATATGGCTGACATGGTGATTTAACACTTCTAAAAACGTTTGTAATATAGTAAAAATGTAGTAAACATGTTAGTTATAACGCCCGTCTGTTATTGTGATCTAAGATGAACATGTAATCAATTCAAATTGTGCCGCCTAAATTAGCTTTCAAAGTAACATAACAGTGGAACAGTGGAAGGAGGTTAAATTAGTCCACGTAATACTCTGAAAATTTTACATTTCTGACACGATTTGCAATTGGTTTATTTTACCGTCGTGGATATTCATGTCGAGTCTTCAGGTGCTGAGCTGTTAATTTCATTGCCTTGCTGCCATCTAGCGGACGAAACATTTTACTAACAGGTTTTACGGCCAGTGTTAAACTAGTTCCTGAAACTGTGGCTAATGTTGAACGACTCATTATTATTAGTGTTTTATGGGATACCATCATTTGCGTTTCTGTCTGTTTGCGTTTCTGTCTGTTTTAATTTTAATTTAATCACGAAAGATTTACAATAATTTAATTCCAGAATTAAATAATTCTAGAAAATTAAGGCAACAGTTTAAAACTACAAGCGTCGGCACTAGCGTGTCATTTCTGAACGGGGCTCAGAAAATGAGCCACGTATTGATCAAAATTCATGGTTTCGCGTAGTGTAATATCAGTATAGTTAAACAGTACATCACAAACAGTACATTTGAAACTTTCATGCACGTTTATGCATCCATTGACTAATTACTGTCTAAAACATTTTCTTTGGAAACCTTTTGTACCTTTTGTATTAAAGGCACTGTTTTATTTGTAGGATGATACAAAAGCAGCAAATTAATTCTTGTTGTCTTAACAGTGGATCGTTTATAAAGATTTCCGCAAAAACATTATTATCAATTTAGAAATATAACATTTTGAACACGTAACCATGGAATAAAGATTTTCAAACTTTACTATAAGTTGAAAGAAGACACATCTGCATTGTACCATTATATTAGCTGCCAAACAGCTGCAACTTTTATTTTGTTGAACAGTGACCCGGAAATCGAAAAGCATGCTTCTATGTAGTTAGCTATCTAGGCAGGCTAACTAGCAGGTTAGGCTGCTAGTGAGGTTAATATTCTAATCAATGTTTGCAGTATTTTCAGAAAATAAGCGAATTTTATAACTAGCTAATCGAGCCGTTGCCCCATCACACGTCCGTGCGTTTGAGCGCCCACACAGCCGGAGATGAAGACTGTTTTGATGGTGGCCGAGAAGCCTTCCTTGGCTCAGTCCATCGCGAAGATCCTTTCCAAAGGTGGGACGCACACCCGGCGGGCGCCGCTCACCTGCTCACTTACACGCTGCTTTTCATTTAGCTCATAGCTGTCGTACCTATGGACGTTTGTCAATGCATTCCTGATTTATTCTGTGCATAGAAGTGATGTTATATTCGTAGCCAAGTGTGCCTTCCTGAGCAGACCTGTCTGGGAAAGCGGTCCTGGCGTAATACAAACGCAGCTATCGCTATGTAGTGAGGACATCAACGGCGTTGTGCTGCACTTCGACTCCCCTCGTTTACACGCACATAAAGACGCTGTAGATGATGTTCGCCATGTCCGTAGATTCTATGCATAAGTAAGAGCTGATTTTAATTATCCATCACAACAAACGGTGCAGCATTATCTATATGCAAACAAAGACACACTGACTCAAGGGTGTTAAATGTTTTTAATAAAATGTAATGCACTAGGTTGGTTGATACCGTTACACTCAGGGAGATCGGATGTCTTTATGCTCAGAATCACAAACAATTTACATGTATTTTAATTCTCAGGCCTGGAGCAGTAACATATTTACTATACCGAAGTTCACCTCTGACCACGGGACTTCGCAGTATTACTTTGTTCCTCGTTATTACTGACAACCTTACATCTTGTACATCTTACGGACAACCTGACTTATTTCCTTTTTAATACGATATTGGACACATTCTCCCTAATTATGTCTAATTCTCTAGTTAGGACAAATCTAGAGTGCTCTATGAACTAAGTTATAATCACAACGCTACAGGGGTGTCGGATTCTGCACAACAACGGACGGTCCAGGGAATCTCTGAAATCAAGCAAAATATGGCGGAGAAAGAATTCCTACTCGTAACGTGCTCGGTCAGAAACTCGCACCCGAATCTTTAACCATAATCTAAACAATGTTTTGTTAAATGCAAGCTTTCATCAGAATATGAGTAACACAGCAACACTGCAAGAGCTTTCTCGACGATGGTTTTTAAATAAACAGTGTAATGTGAAACGCAGACGTATCTCAACAGCGGCCCGCCAGGGCAGCGATAGAGGAGACGAACGCTTCAGTTTTGTCGGGCTGTTGCACATATGCAGGCGATATTAATGGACTCGAATTCGATTGAATGTATTTGGCATTCAGTGTTGAGACGGAGCACCGGCATCTTGATGGCGAGAGGGACGCTTTCCACGCGCGACGTGCTGTCCACGCCGCGACACGAGTGACTCGTGAGGCACATGGCTTCATAGATGACCTGCGGCACGCGGTTCAGGTCAATGTTCTCCCTGTAAGTCAGAAACAAAGCAAAACCGTCCGGGGTATCACTACCGTTGCATTTACGGAAGAAGAAATTGCAAAAAAGACGTGTTCATTCTAATCGAAGCCTTGAGATTTCTCGTCTTTAGGTTAAGGGGCTCCTGGATCCCCTTTCTCCTAATGTAGTCCCAAAACAATCATGCATTTTCTATTTTGGCTGCAGAAATAAACGTTTTGCCTTTCGTAAATCCTGAGTAGATCAGCGCTGTCAACGAGGGACTATAGTGGAACGCGCACGGTATATAAATAAGCGCCATCTTCGGCAACACACACTCACGCGTAGGTCCACGCAGCCAGACTGCGCTCGTTGAGACGGTTGGGCAGATTGGTCGCTTGCGCGTAGTAATCCTGCAGATTGGGAATGCAGAGAGGAGTAGACTCCTGTTCCACACACCTGCCAACAGTGGGATTACACTGACCTGGGTTCAACACCAGCACAACCAGGCTGAGAAGACTCATGAGCTGAAAGAGGCATGAGAGAGAGATTATAGAATGAGTCTGTAGTTAACTACTCACTAATGCTGCAGATTATTTCAGCGAATTGTTGCTTTTTATCTGTATGTTAGCTTGCATAGTTTAAACATTTATCTTCTCTTTTAAAATGGTAATACAAAGGGTTTTTAGATAAATATGTATGCCCACCAGATTTGTCAGATCAATTGAGGATGAAACATCAAGTTTGTGTTTGCAAAGCAGTCTCAATGCAACAAACCACAAACAGAGTTATGAAATTAAACAGGGATTAAGATGTTTTAGAATGTCCTAAACCTGCTTTAAACCCGACATGCATAGCTGCATCTGAGTGCTGTGGGCTCCCCAGTCCTGGTCCTGCACCTCTTCCTGTCCTGAACTGTCCTGACCTGTTACGGGACTGACCTGTAGCGGTGACATGCTGTCCGGTATGCGCTGAAGATGCGCGTGGAGAGGCGTGAAGCATGGGCAGCTGGAGAGGAGGTGAAGTTGGTCCTCTCCCGTCTCCCAGACCCTGTATTTATATTTACGTCAGTCTGGGGGCCGCGGGGCCACAGGGAAAGAGCCCCCTGTGTGCAAATGGCATCTCAGCCTTGAGAGAGACGCACAGTGGTGCATTAACTTGGGGGGAGGGGGGGTCTAAAGCCCGCCTTCCATGTGCCATTCAGAAGGTCTTTCATTCATTCATTACTTTCATTCAGTAGTTCTTCCATTCGTTTGCTGTATTTCTCTGTCCTCTGATCTAAATGGGTAGCAGGTAATGTAAATGAGCTAGAGATGACCTGAAATCATGCAAATTTCGGCCTCTCTGTATGGTAATTAAACAGAGGCTGTAGCCATTCATAGATTCATATGTCAATTCAGAATATATTTCAGTCTTTGCCATTAGAACTCTGAAAGCAGCACCTATTATGGATTAATGTTGTTTTTGTATATTTGTCACGAATGGTGTGACCATGAAAAATGTTTAGCCATATACTGTATTACTGTATAACTGTATTACTGTGTTCTACTACTTTATCCTTAACTCTGGAGGTCCTGGTATTTCTGAAATTAAGTCATATACTTCTCAGCTTGCCAAGATCTGAGATAGGAAGGAGAATCTGTTGAAAACATGATTGTATTTTACCATAAGAATAAGTGACGATGATGATAATAGTGACTCGCCGGTTTACAACAGCAGGTCTGACTCTTCGTCCCGCAACATCACACCTCCTGAATCCTTATTTCCCCCACAGCTCCTTCAGCACTTCACAAACACTCTGTACTTTCATTCACACGTGGTGACTGGAGTGAGGGGCACAACCCTGTGGACTCAATGCCAATGGAAATGAGGGAACAGGCAGAAAAGATGTCCGACCCCCTCACGATGGGCCTTGTCACAGTCTACAGCTGGGCACCACTTAGGAACCTGTGGTCCCGCGCCACTCTGCCATCGCTACAGCAACATTGCTGTCCTGCATGTTCCCCAGCCCTGTCACCGCCGACACGTGTGAACATAGTCACCTAGAACTATAGAAACAAACTTATCGCCGTGTATGTTTTCATACAGCGTAAGAAGCTCAGCACTCATCTCGCCATCGAAAAAACGCACTTTCTGCTGTTGTCTGGTTTGCCTTCGCTGGTGCATGCTGGGAAATGCAGTCAGCCACACCTGAGCTGTGCGGACCCATAGCTTTCTGAATCTCACATGTTCTCTGCGTGTGTGCCGCGATTGGGCCGTCCTCTGTAGCCAGCGTGCTCGCGCCGTGATTGGACCGCTCCCTAGCCAGCGCGCTTGAGCACATGCCGTGATTGGTCCTCTTCCTGTGCTTGCAGGCAGTTGCTCCAGCCGCAAGGGTCTGAATGGCGCGTGCTCAGTACACGAGTACGCCGGCAGCTTCCTGGGCCAGACGATGCGCTTTAAGATGACCTCGGTGTGCGGCCACGTTATGAGCCTGGACTTCATAGGCAAGTCTTTCGTCTTCATAGGCAAGTTTTTCAAGTGTTTAAAAAGGCAGTTTACCGATTAATGACTTCCTGTCCTACAACAGGAAAGTACAATAGCTGGGATAAAGTGGATCCTGCTGAGCTGTTCAGCAAAGCACCGACGGAGAAGAAGGAGGCCTACCCCAAACTCAGCATGGTGAAGTTCCTGCAGGTGAGTGCGCCCCCTACTGCCTGTCATGTCTACGGCATCGTGGTCCTAGTTTATTAAAGCCATTGTAACAGATATCACAAGGCTTGCTTACAGAGCAGGTGCTTTAGTGATTTTAATTGTTCCTGAAATAAATCACTGACCGCAGCTTTTAAATGATAAACAAAGATCAGCTATTTGGTCTCATGTCGCTGTCGTTCGCAGGTTGAAGCGAGAGGTTGCGACTACGTGGTTTTGTGGTTGGACTGTGACAAGGAAGGGGAGAACATTTGTTTCGAGGTGGGTCCCGCGCTGAGCTGACGGTGGGGCCTCTTGTGCGGGACACCCGCAGGCCGCAGGGGTCGTGGCAGCCGCACTCACGCACTTGTGTTGCCCTCCAGGTTCTAGACGCCGTCCAGCCGGTGATGAACAAGCCGCAGGGCGGCGAGCGGAACGTCTACCGGGCCAAATTCAGCTCCATCACGGACACGGACATCTGCAGCGCCATGGAGCACTTGGGGGAGCCCAACAGGAACGAGGCGCTGTCTGTGGACGCCCGGCAGGAGCTGGACCTGCGCATCGGCTGTGCCTTCACGCGGTGAGCAGAACCGCGGAACCGCAGTACCGCCCGTCTAGGCCCAGGGGTCCAGAGTGCTTCTGCGGTGGGGTGTTTACAGCATTTTCATTATGCCACACTAAGCATTATACATTTGAGTGCTTAGTAGAAGCATTAATGGATTGAGTCGTTTATGACTTTTACTCAGTAGTTTGTTTTGTTGTTTTGTGTGTATTTGTGTACAATGAACTTTTTTAAATCTTCATTCAGTCCCAGATCTGTGACCCTGATTCACTTCTTGACGTCTCCCATGATTTCAGGTTCCAAACTAAGTACTTCCAGGGCAAATATGGAAACCTGGACTCTTCTCTCATCTCGTTCGGCCCATGCCAGACGCCCACGTTGGGCTTCTGCGTGGAGCGGCATGACAAGATCCAGTCCTTCAAACCAGAGATGTACTGGGTCGTCCAAGCCAAGGTCCAGCATCAGTGTCCACGTTAGATTTTGTTGTAAAAAACGTGAATCTGTGAAACATTTGGTCCTTTTGCTGCTGATGTAGTTTTGTCACTAAAAAGTCTAAATGAATCCAGCCATGCAGAACCAACATGATACTCCAACTCTAACTCCAATTCAGTTAGATCAGTAGTTCTTGTCACTCTGCAGTTGTGTTTGTTCACTTGTTCATCCATCTTTGTTTTGGTTGGTTGTTTTTGGATTCAGGTGTTTAGAGGGAAGGAGACCCCTCTCACTTTGGACTGGGACCGCGTGCGAGTCTTTGACCGTGAAATTGGACAGATGTTTGTCAATATGGCCAAGACAGCCAGAGTAGCCCTGGTGTGTCCCGAACATCTTTGCTTACATCACAGAATCAAAATAATTTAAAATCTGTAATTCATTTTCAGTTATTATACATATACCCATAGCTGTAAAATCAGCTTCAAAACCAAGCCAGTGGGAGACGTTTGCAGAAGCAACGGTGCTGATGAACTCTCCCCAGGTTGAGGCGGTCAGTAAGAAGGAGAAGGCCAAGCAGAGACCTCTCGCCCTGAACACCGTGGAGATGCTGCGGGTGGCTAGTTCTGCTCTAGGTTAGGACCTTCCTCCACTTCCAACTCATAGTTTCTGTACTTAAATTAACAGCTTTACCCAGTGTGTGTGTGTGTGTGTGTGTGTGTGTGTGTGTGTGTGTGTGTGTGTGTGTGTGTGTGTGTGTAGGAATGGGACCTCAGCATGCCATGCAGATTGCAGAACGCTTATACACACAAGGCTACATCAGTTACCCTCGCACAGAGACCACACACTACCCTGAGAACTTTGACCTTAAGGGGACCCTTAGGCAGCAGGCCAACAACTCCTACTGGGCTGAGACTGTGAGCTACATCTTCATCCTCCTCATCCTGCTCCACGGAGCCATTCTCTGATTCGTTGGTGTGGTCGCTTGCTGTATGGCACCATAGTCACCCCCAGTGATGTGAGCCCCATTGTGAGAGATTTTGTGTGTCTGTGTGTGTGTATACAGGTGAAAGCTCTGCTCTCTGAGGGACTTAACCGGCCTAGGAAAGGGGTGGATGCTGGAGACCATCCTCCCATCACCCCCATGAGGTCTGCCTCTGAGAGTGAGCTCGGTATGACCCCGCCCCTTCTCCCAGCCCCGCCCCTTCTCCTGACCTAGCTGTAGATGGTATCAGTGGGGACGTAGTCACCCATATATATAAAAAAAAAAATCCTCTGAAGTTCCACTTGAGAAAAGATCGTAGATAATTATAATGTGGGTAGCTATCAAAATAGTTATAATATAGGTATTAAGATAAGTATGGCGTAGTTATTAACTACACTATAATTATATTAATTATAATGTAGATGTTAAGGTAATCATAACTTCTTTTTTTTATTTGAGTTATAACATTACTGATATTTCATGCTAGGTAGCTTGTTGACTATCATTTGGCTGTGGGTTTGCTAATAGCAGCTCAAACTAGCAAATCCTAAACTGCCCACAGTACACTAATGTAAGTAGAGTAATAATTACACCACTCCTCATCATTGTTAATCTTGTCTTTACCCCACATTTAAAGCCTGTAGCTTAGATGGAATTTTAAACTCTCTAGCAAAGTCAATAGCTAGCCATTCTTGCATGTAATCCACAAGAATAAACATTGTACTTAATTATGTAATTAACCGGACATTAAAGTGTTTTTTTTCTGTCTTGACTCTCGACACACATAACTTCTTTGCGTGTGCTGCTAACTTGGCTAAACAGATTGGCTCAGTCACTCCAAGAGCGAGAATCCCTCTGTTAGGCCAGACTGCTTAGCATATCACAGCAAGGTTCACCTGCCCCGGAGGTGTTGGTTCCTAGTGGAGGAGTGTGTGTGCACTAGCTTTGCGTGTCTGTGCAGGGAGTGACGGTTGGCGTCTGTACGAGTACATCACACGGCACTTCATCGCCACGGTGAGCCATGACTGCAAGTTCCTGCAGACCACCATCTCCTTCCGCATCAGCACCGAGGGTTTCTCCTGCACTGGCAAGACGCTCCTCTCACCCGGTACGTGCCGCACCCTGATCCTGCCCCCGCCCTAGTGAGAATTGCCTTGTGAAAGCGTGTGTGTGCGCATTCTCCCTACACCAGGCTACACAGAGGTGATGCCGTGGCAGGGTATCCCGCTGGAGGAAGCCTTACCAACATGTGAGACAGGAGACACCTTCACCGTGGAGGAGGTCAAACTGCTGGAGAAACAGACCAGCCCACCCGACTACCTGACTGAGGCGGAGCTTATTACGCTCATGGAGAAACATGGCATTGGTGAGAGAGGGAGGTGGGAGGAGTTAAGCACTAAAGCAGGTGTACAGGGAGTGAGCATGTGTGTATACATGTGCTTTGTATACACAGGTCACATGACTCTTTATTTGAGCATGTTGGTTTTATTTCGACTGTCGTGTGGAGTCGTGATTGTGTCTGGCTGATTCTCGCCCTCCTCAGGCACAGATGCCAGTATCCCCGTCCACATCAACAACATCTGTCAGAGAAACTACGTCACGGTGGAGAGCGGCCGCCGCCTGCAGCCCACCAACCTGGGCGTGGTCCTGGTACACGGCTACTACAAGATAGGTGAGTGGGTGGGGTGCAGCTCTACCCTGGGGGTTGGGGGGTGTCTGTGGTTTGTCTTGGTTCGTTGGCAGACGTTTGGTGTGTGTGTGTGTGCTTGTTGAATGACAGATGTGGAGCTGGTGTTACCCACCATCCGCAGTGCAGTGGAGAAACAGCTGAACCTCATTTCTCTGGGGAAAGTCAACTTCCACCAGGTCCTACAGCATACATTGGACATCTTTAAGAGGAAGTTCCACTACTTCGTCGACTCCATTGCCAGTAAGTATACCAAAAATGACCAAAACTGTCATACAGGTTATATAACATATACAAGGTGTGTTTTGGAACAGTAGGATTGCTGTTCTGTCAGCAGTGGTGGTGTAACATAACTGGCCTTGCCATCGGAACACGCATGTCCACACCGATTATACCCATTGTAATATCACCCTTATGATGAGTTGTTGACATTCGCCGTGTGGTGCAGGTATGGACGAGTTGATGGAGGTCTCCTTCTCCCCCATCGCTGCAACGGGGAAGCCCCACTCACGCTGTGGGAAGTGCCATCGCTTCATGAAGTACATCCAGGTCAGACAGGGGTCACTTCTGACCTTACGGCGCTCGTAATATTCCCTCAGATGCTTTCAGCATGTCATTAGGTTGAGCTGCAGAACTACAAAATCCCTTCTGACTGGTTCAAACATTCCGTTTGTCTTTCGGACACTTATGAATGCATAGTACCTGTGCAGTAAACTTTCCTCCTATCTGTGAGAGATCTGCAGTAAAACCTGTGGTACTTTTGACTAAGTTTCATCTTTTACTTCTGTTAATGTTTCCAATAATGATGAGAAATACATCATACCTTTCTCATGAATCACTTCATCAGAATAGCAGTGCCGCAGGATAATGTCATTCGTTGGCAGTTAGAGAACTCTCCGGATGTTTGACGTGTCCGGGGCAAGAACCGCCCTTCAGGCGCAGGAAGTGATGCATTTAGACGTGTGACTCTTGCGGTAGGCAGCTCTGCTGGACCAGGTAGTGCAAGGTCCCAGGGGACGCACACACACTGCAGTACCGGCAAACACCGATGTCACGCTGGATAAGAGCTTTAAATGTAACCTAAGTGCATGTGAAGAGCTACGGTTCCGCTCGCCAGAGAAAAACCAAGAAATAACACGTTTTCATTTCTCTGCTCATGAATTAACCATCATGCTCCTCTCTGGCTATGCTTTCGGCATTTGGTGATTTAATTTGCCCATTAAATAGCAACGCACTGGATCAGTGAGGTTAGATGTGAGTGGTTGTAGACCCTGTGACTCCGTGTTTGTCTCATCCATCGTCCGTCTGCCGTGTTCCTCCCAGGCCAAGCCGAGTCGTCTGCACTGTTCACACTGCGATGAGACGTATAGTCTGCCCCACAACGGTGCCATCAAGCTGTACAAGGAGCTCAGGTGTCCTCTGGATGAGTTTGAGCTGGTGCTGTGGACCTCGGGCCCACGTGGCAAGAGCTACCCGCTGTGCCCGTACTGCTACAGTAACCCGCCCTTCAGAGACATGAAGAAAGGTACTGCAGCCAGACCAGGCTTCCGGGGCCGCATGTTAAAGCATCGGGGGGGATGGGGGGGCTTTTTACAAACCATCAACATGTTTGGAAGCTCAGAAATGCACATGATCCAACAACAGATGACTTAGTATTTGGTTGCTTGGTTATTCAGTCTTTCTCAGTCTCAAATCTCTCAGGCCCAGGAGCCACAAGGTTCACTTCCGCCATCTAAATGCCTTCCTGTCTCCACCCGCTGCTCCCTCCCGCAGGTACGGGCTGTAACGAGTGCACCCACCCGTCCTGCCCGCACTCCCTCCACTCCCTCGGGATCGGCCAGTGCGTGGAGTGCGAGACGGGCGTGCTGGTGTTCGACCCCAGCTCCGGGCCGAAGTGGCGCATGGCCTGCAACAGGTGCAACGTGGTGGTGCACTTCTTCGAACACGCCCACAAGGTGCAGGTGGCGCAGGACAGCTGCGAGTCCTGCGACGCCTCGCTGGTGATGGTGGACTTCCACAAGGCGCGCTCACCTCTCCTCGAGGGCGAGACGCAGCACACCGGCTGCGTGTTCTGCGACGCCGTCTTCCAGGACCTAGTGGAGCTCAAGCACGCCACCATGCGGCACCCTATGCACACTCACCGAGGGGGCGGGGCTCGAAGGGGGAGGGGGCGGGGCCGTGGGAGGCGGCCTGGTGGACGAGGGAATCCTAAAAAACCCAAAGATAAAATGGCAGTTTTGGCAGCGTACTTTGTCTAGTATGTGTCTGTAGAGTGTGTGCTGCACTGAAGGGAACTGAAACCAAAAATTATACTTTGGGTGTTCTTTATAAAATGGGCAGTAACATCAATAAACATTTTAGTTAAAGTGCACGTATGGATTGTGTCACTTTCTTTTTCCATGTTCTGATATCTGCTGGGTTTTTTGTGTTTTGGAGTTTTTAGCTAGCGCAAGAATTTTCTAACAGGGAAGCCTGGATACTCATTCAGGTTACTATTAGAAAACCAAGCATGAGGGGCCCAGATTAAGAATGGATTAAGATTTCTGATCATGCTGCAGTTTCACTCTGTCTCATTTACCGTGAGGGTCTCACTGTGGTAACTACAGCATGTAGCCCTGTCATTTCCATGCATGTGTGTGCAATAAAACCATCTTCCTCCAAAGTTGGATCTCCTATTGATAGAATGTCTTGGTGCTGAATGAACACTGGTTAGTTTCGCATCCACAGACCATCTCGGACTGCAGGAGGGTTTGGTTGATGTTCTGCAAAATGTATATAAACATTCATGTCTAAGAAAAGCTTATTGAATGTTCCTGCAAGTTCAGTAAAGCTACAAATTAGATTAAGATGATATAGGACGTTTCTACATTTAAACTTCATACCGTTTTCTACATTGTCTTGCTTTCTAACGTGGACTAAGTGTTAATGCAAATTCAGTTACCGAGAGTGACCACAAGGAGCAGGATTTCCGAATGACCGCTGGTCGCTCCTTGCTAGGGAGAGACAACAAAACAAATATTGCAACCAAACCGACTGTCGTCGTACAGTGTTGACTGTCAGCTGTGCGGTGCAAACGTGAATCCGTTTTGTATAGAAAGTTTTTTTTTTTTTTGCTTTGCATTTCCGCAAACCGACTTCCGCGTGGGCGCTTTTGTTGTGCAGTGCAGGGAAGGGCGTGCGTGCAGACACGAGCTCTGAAATCCGGGGCCGTAAAGGGAGTGTCCGCGGTGGCTTAAACGCTTGCGAGGTATGTATAACGGTTACGCATATGTTTAACAACCTGTAGTCTTTTCTGCACCATTCGGTGATCGGAAATTAGTGTAGATCCGAATAGCTATTGCGGAATCTAACGTGAAACTTTGCAGGCTTTGAAAGGCCTAGACTAGACTATCATGTCTCACATGCCGACAGCGTATGTTGTTGTTGCTTTGTCCATGTATCGAGTGATACTGAAGTGATTTCATAACTTCTCGTGTAACTGCGCACAACGTCCTGCCAACGTCCTGTAACTGTGGCTGAGGTGTTGTTTTGACCCAAACACTGGATGAGAAAAATACATGGTCGGAATTCCGTCCCCGCGTACACAGGGGCCGGAGAGGTTCAAACTCGCACCATGCATCTTCGTTTGAACGCCAGTGGGCGGCCATGCTCCTGGCCCTGAGGTTGAGTGTTGATTCTACACTTAAGTAGATTTGTGTTGAAGGAGGAAGCTCTTTACAACAAATGCTGTACACTGCTTGCCTACACTGCGGCCTGTCTCTTTGTGTCTTTGAACCCCCATCAGCCTTGAGACGTGTGCAGAAGTGAGTTGCTGAAGCAGGCAATACCCCGGGTCCACAGCCTGGTCCTCAGCCGAGCAGACACCACGTGAAGTCACGTGATGGGGACAAAGGAGCAGGACGAGGTGCAGAAGTTCCTGAAAGGTTTCGTGGACGAGTTTGCCCACCCGCTGGGTCCAGGGGACCAGCTACCAGTCACCCCACTAAGTACCAGCCTGACTCCGCAGGAGGTGACGGGCGAGAGTCTTGATCTCGGACTCAGGATCCTTTCTGCTCGGTGGGTGATGCCTGTATCTGCACTGGTGTTTGAAGTTCTGACACTAATTTAATGTGACGTTTGGCACACGCTCATGTAGGATAACTGGAGGGGAAGCATTATCATTCTTGTAGACTATTGTCACTCTGTCCCACCTGAAACTCCGTCCTGCCTGATTAGAGGAGGAGCATTCATGCATTCCTGTCATTCTTCTCTCTCTCTCGCCCTGTCACACACACTCACACTGAGGCGAGCAGGTATCCTTTACTGATGGCAGGAGCAGGAGTGGAACATGTTTCAGTTCCATATTCTCTTCACAGCTCATGCAGCAAAACACACTGATGTCACAGAATTGGACCAGTGGTGTTTTTATGACATCTGTGATAATTATTCTCTCAGTCTTTGTCTGCCTCGTTCTGTCTGTCTCTCTCTCTCTCTCCCTCCCTCGCTCTTTTTTCTGGTGCATTCCTCAGGGCAGACTTCCTGTCCGTGGAATAAGCATTGTTCTACCCACTTCCTTCCAATCACAGTTAATTTCCTCTTGCCATAGTACAGCGTTGTGTTCAGAGTGCTGCATGGATAAGAATATGTTGTTCACGATCTAGCTGGGAACACGTTTACTAAAGATAGTACTAAAGTTTTAAGTGTGGTAAATTGGCAGGTTGGCTGGTCATATTGATATCGTGCAGCTTTACAGATGAGGCCCCATACCCGCCTGCCTCTGTCATCATGAATGTGTTTGATTCACTCTGGGTTCCTGCGGTCATTCTGTAGTTATTCTGCGATTGGATGTTTATGGAAATGTTGCTTTGTGTTTGGGATTTGCATGCATGTCTGGCCATTGGGAAGCCACGCCCCTTACTGGCTGAGTGCATCCATGTGTCACGCTGCCGTCAGCGAGCTTCTGAAAGATGAGCTTTCACCCTTCCACTGCCCCAGAGACCCCAAGCAGCCTGATGATGAATCGGACGTAGTTTGTAAGTGAAGCACCCAGGTCTGTGTGTGTGTGTGTGTACATTTAAAGTGCAGTACGCAGCGTCCATGAGGCAGCAAGGCTGCCCTCTGTTGTTGTCCGAGGGTACTGCTATCTCATCGTTCAACAGGCCCGTTACTAGAAAAATCTCTAGAGAACACAGGCCCTGATTGTACATGGATAAAAGCAGCTTTGTGTGTGTCTTTTGATTATTTACTTTTAGCTAAGAGATCTTTAGGCATTATATATTCTGTTATATAGGGATGTGAGCCATGATGCCTGTCTGATGTTTGATTTTCCAGTGTTCTGGTTTCTGATTTCCTCCCTCTGTTCGTAGTGCTACAGTCTCAGCCTCTCCAGCGTGTCTTTGTCAATAAGCTAAGAGAGGTGGGTGTGGCCTGGCAGAAAGCGCTGCCCAATCAGGAGCCTCGCTCCACACTGTCCTGCCTCTGTTCTGTCCATGCCATTCGAAACACACGCAGGAAAATGGAGGATCGGCATGTAATACTGACACACTTTAACCAACTTTTGGGGTTACAGGTAAGTCCTTTAGGCTGAGTATCAAATATTCCGATACTTGTTCTGATTGGTCTGATTTTTCTTACTTTAACTTACTTTCTTACTTTTTTCTTACTTTAACTGGTCTGACTTTAACTTGATTGGTTACCAGAGGGTGACTTGTTCTTTCCTCTGCTATAGGATGGCGTAAAGCGCGAGTACTACGCTGTGTTTGATGGACACGGCGGGGTGGATGCTGCCACCTATGCTGCAACTCACCTGCATGTCCTGCTCAGCCAGCAGGAGGTGCTGCAGAGCGACATCACCACAGCCTTCAAAAACGCCTTCACACAAACGGACGATATGTTCAGAATCAAAGCCAAGAGAGAGGTAGAACGTGGTGGTTGGGGAGGGGAGATTAATCAGTGTAGATCTTTTGAATTGGCAGTTAATTGGCTCAGTGGAAAGTCCCACCTAATCGAATGTACGCAAATCTTGGTCTGAAGATTATCATACCCTAAACAGCTGCGTTTCTTGAGGAGAATAAATACAGACATTCAGGAAGGGCTCATTTCACGGCGGAGTTCTGTAAATCTATAAATCCCTTCATTCATAAATCTCTTGGCACATCTTGTAATCCACTAATCTGAAATTTAAAGCTATGCAAATGATGACGTATTCAGTTTTGAGAAGAACAAGTCTTCGTAGGAGTTCTGAGCAAAAGCAAAGCAAAGCCCTCCATGGAAAACGTGCCATGACACCTCGTTACGCTTGACCGTAAACGTACGTGAACATGCGCTGCCTGTGTGGCGTACTGGATTAGATAAATTGCTTTGCGCGTTGCAGCTAAAATGTGTGCGCAGGTAGAGATATTAGTCAGCACGGGTTTGTTGTTGTGCCGTGGGCAGAGAACCACAGAAAGAGAAAGTTTGAGTGAGATGCCTCAATTTTAGTCATCGGACGTGTCTGTGCCGCTTGCTGTTTCTGAAAGTGAGACTGCGTTGGCTCACAGTCCTGCCCGATGTGTCTAGCGGATCCGCCGTTGCCATGGCGTTTGTTTAAGCACGTGTTCCCCTCCCCCACAGCGCATGCGCAGCGGCTCCACGGGCGTGGCTGTGTTGCTGGCTGGTGATTGGCTGACTGTGGCCTGGCTGGGCGACTCCCAGGCCATGCTGGTGAGGCGGGGCGAACCAGTGGTGCTGATGGACCCTCACAAACCCGAGAGAGAGGTATCACACACACACACCACCAACATTCCCGACTGTGAGAGGTATCACACACACACCACCAACATTCCCGACTGTGAGAGGTATCACACACACACCACCAACATTCCCGACTGTTAGAGGTATCACACACACACCACCAACATTCCCGACTGTGAGCGGTATCACACACACACCACCAACATTCCTGACTGTGAGAAGTGTCACACATACCACCAACATTCCCGACTGTGAGAGAAGTATTACACACACCACCAACATTCCCGACTGTGAGAGAAGTATCACACATACCACCAACATTCCCGACCGTCCTTCTCAGCCGTAACCGAGATTGTAGTGATTATGTTGTGATTACATTTATTAATTGTATCTAGTACAATTTGTATCAAACAGCAGATGATACGTGATTTAATACAGTAATTGTCCTGTTCTGCTTTAGATTAGCATGAACGTCACTAGAGACTGCTGACCTGTACCACTCTGACCTTTGGTGCCCTGACCTGTAGCGCTCTGACCTTTGGCACCCTGACCTGTAGTGCCCTGACCTGTACCACTCTGACCTTTGGCCCCCTGACCTGTACCACTCTGACCTTTGGTGCCCTGACCTGTACCACTCTGACCTTTGGCCCCCTGACCTGTACCACTCTGACCTTTGGTGCCCTGACTGATGCGTAGTGCTGATTTGTGTCCCTGCTTTGCACAGGACGAGAAACAGAGAATTGAAGGGCTGGGAGGATGTATCACTTACATGGGCTGCTGGCGAGTTAATGGAACGTATGCGGTGTCCAGAGCGATAGGTGAGGAACAGGAAGGAGAATAATGACATCTCTTTATTCTTTTATTTTTTAAATACAACTTTGAACTATGACTTCTTTCTCAGTGATTGTTCTGGACTCTTGGTACAGTATTGGATTTTGGTACCTGAATTACGCATAACAGTCTTTGTCATTCCCTTGTGAAAGTTGACTCATTTCTTTAGTATCTTATCTGCACTGACTTGCATTTGTGAGTTTTTTTTTTTTTTACGATTATACTGTCAACATGATGGCGTCTCACACGTGTGGTTATGTATGTAGGTTTTGTGGTGTTTCTCTTGGTCTGTCTCTCTCAGGGGACTTCGACCAGAAGCCGTATGTGTCCAGTGCGGCTGACTGCACCTCCCTCCAGATGTGCGGGGACGAGGACTATGTCCTGCTGGCCTGCGACGGCTTCTTCGACGTCCTGCGTCCTGATGATGTCCCCGGCCTGGTGCTGGCGGGGTTGCGGGACACTGACGGCTCGGGACAGGACATCGCACGTAGCCTCGTGGCTGAAGCCAAGGCCGCCGGCTCTAGCGACAACATCACCGTCCTGCTGGTGTTTCTGCGGGACCCGCAGGAACTGCTGCTCGCCAAGTCATGCCAGTCAGCAAAGAACTGAGAGGCTTAACTCTCCTAACTATTGTGATTCTTCAAGATTCCTGTAATGAGTCTTACGGGACTGGCATTTCTCACTTTAATACGTCATTAGCGCTTCATCCGAGCATGAATGACATACGGTTGATCATCCACTGGGGAAAATGTCAGGGAAATTTTAGTGTGCAGTGTTTGTCATCATATTGAGATGCCGATTTCAGTTGCTAAACAGCCTTGATTTCTATGACGCCGTCTTCTACATGGCAGCATTCCATAAAGATATTTTGCCCTTTTGGGTGGAGGGGGGATGGTGCTGTTTGCCAGAAGCTTCTACAGCATTCCCAAAGTGTGCTCCTATATGACTGCCTTGTTTTTACTGACTTTTCAAGACTTACAGGTGCTGAGTACTTCAAAGAGATTTTGATGCACAAGGTCTTTTGAGAATCGTTGTTCAAAAATAGAGGGTTATGAAAGGGATTCTTTACGTCCCTAACATTGGCTAAAGGTTAGTGGGAACCTGTATGTTGATATCTACTGTTTTTCACACAGTGCTAGCAATATTCGCTATTTACCTTATTTTACCTTTAGAAAACATAAGTCATCAGAGGATCCTCTGTCCAGCAAGACTTTCATGACTGTTACAGTATAACTGTGAAATAGAGGGACACACCCATCTTAAATATATGACTGTTAATCTGGTCAAGGCACTGTATAGCCTTGTCTTTTTAAGGTGGTCATTCAGTATTCTGGAAGTTTCATTCTTTATTTTTTTCCGTTTGTTTTATTATGTATTTTTGTGACTTTTTTTTACCTTTTTTGTAATCTTAATTGTTAGAACCTCTCTGTGCCAAAACAAAGTATGCGTGAGCGTTACTTCAGTACTTATGTATAAAATAATTGAGTAGTGTGTTCTGAGTTCTTTTTGATAGCCATAGTGTTCTCTGGCAACCGAACGTAACAATTTTTCTCCTCTTATTTTATCTTTGTGGCTTTTTTTAACATGCTGTGTTAATAACAGTTTCCAGGTGCAAGTTAAAACTAATCCCAGTGCAAGAATGCTCCCTGGGTTTAGTCTGCATCTGCAGAACTGTTCGTACATGCATGTCTTTAAAGGACAGATTGAGGTGTGGGGAAGGCGGGGGTGTTGTATTAACTTGCAGCCAGGCCTGCTGCTGGGCCTTGGGTCCTGCCTGTGGTGGGCTGTCTCACATTACTGCCTGCTCAAATGTCATGAATATTTGAAAGACTTGTGACATGTGGCTAATGTGATTGGACTGTGGCTCTACCTCCAGTAGGCTAAGAATAGAGCCTACTGTGGATTGGACCTGAGGGAGGTGAAGGCTGACACAGCACTAGAGGCTCAATTTAGTGATTTGAGAAAGAAATTGCTGAGGATGTAGGCACTGATTCTCCACAGGTTTCGAGATGAATTTTACAATTCCCTCACAAGTTCAAATCCATAATGGTGACACATTTTTGTATATGAAAAAGTGATTTCGTATATTGTTACTGTCTAAGTAATAATTACTTGGGACTTAAAGCCGTGTTCCTGTCATATGACAAATCCTAAGATTTTCCCAGATGAAAGTGATGGATTCGCCAGGCCTGTTGTCTTTTTAGTTCACTCAGTTTCTCGGTCATCGCTTGTCATTTACATAACGTGCTCTCTGAATCTGGTCTAGTCGTGTAGCGTATGGTCCCCTTTCTGTGGTCTGAACTCACCTTTCCCATCAGATGACCTAATGCTGACATCACTGAGTGGATTATGACATTACTCATCGTTCTGGTTGGGCGCTACTTGCTTTTAGATGTTCTGCCCAGCTGACTACAACCATCCACATCTGCTCTACGTTTTGCGTTATGCGTAGTTTTTTGATGTTGACTCCACTGTGTGTCATCTTAATCTTTCTAATATACGATTGAATGTACGAGACGAATTGAAGCATTTAAGACTGGTCTTAAAAGAGCTTGTTGCCAGTGTGACGGCAAAAGTAAAAGGTTCAGAGTATTGTACTGTTAGGAGGCCAACGTGCGCGTAACATTTCACACTGGACTCCCTGTTCGTGCCTTAGTGTGTGTGTGTGTGTGTGTGTGTGTGTATGGGGTCTTGCAGATAGGAACATAGAGCTTTTCCTTTCACACTTAAAGCCAGTTGACATGTAGATGGTCTGACATTTTTCTCTATTGACTTTGTGTGTGATATTGTCTTTCTAAATGTTTATAAACTTTTATACTGGTAAAAGCTCTGAAGTCACATTATTTGTACTGTGTAAAGACATAATGGGGTTTTGATTTTCATTGCATACATGAATGATGATATCAATAATTAAGAATTGATTCAGATTTTCTGCATGAAAAATCAGGATATGTTTATGCAATGTTTTGGACGGATTAGAAAGTAATACGTTTACTTTTATTTCATAACAGCTTTGCATTCAGTGACCAGGAACGTTTAAGTGTAATGCGTCAAAATATTAAATAAACAACAAACATATTACCTTTTGGGGCATCAGGATTATTTACCACAAGGGACATTTTAAGATATTAGTCTTTCTTCTTTAACAGTGTTCTGTATGTATTGTGCATATATAATTAGGTTTCAAGGGTCAAGTGTGACAATGGCTTAGTTGTACCATGCACCAAAATGAGCTGAAGCAGCTTGAAAGCAAACTACTTTATACTACCTAGGGAAGAGAATTCTGTATTAACTTATAGTTTGACAGAAGGCAAATTCAGTAGACATTTCGTGGCTTCGTTTATCTTGCGTGGTAACAGAAGAGATGACAAAATAATATTTCTGGAAGGAGCATCTGAAGTAAATATGAACTCTAGATATGCAGATAAATTTAATTGCATAAAATTTGTCAAATGTAGGTAGCTAAACATTAAACAGACTACTTTTCAAACATAGTGTATAATTGCTACCACGTCCAATACAAAAATAATATATTACAGCATTAAAAACCCAGGTCATATCCAACCTAGAAAGTCTATTTTAGGCATCCAGGATGTTAACGTGCACGGGGGGGGGTGTACACTTTATTTCACATACAAGCTTCTAATGTACTTGAAATAAGTGGCTTGCTTTTTGCAAAAAAGAACAATAGTGTTTGCAATTGCAAAATAAACTAAACTAGTTACTTTGTGATGCAGTGGCATAATGGATTACAAATTATGCCAGATATTCATCTTTGCGAAGCAGAGTTGTTTGTGTGGTTTAAACGTGAGACATAGAAAGATGGTTTATATGCATGACTTTGGCAGTACAACTCCAAACGATGATGAATGTGACTGTAACGCGCATCTTTGATCACGTGATCTACCCCGTTATTTCCTGCCTGCAGCGAGATCTGCTCGCGCTCCCTTGCTCCCCGCAGTCTCCGCAGGCACACGATCACGCGCTCGGCGTAGAGTAGTTTTACTGTATGCCAGCCAGCGAGGGTTTTTTTAATAGTCTCTTAGCTACTCGCTTTTCCGTGCCGGAAATCAACCTTTTTTTCCCTTAAACACTTGGAACTACATTCTGCGCTAAGCTAAGACGGGTGCACAAAAGCGCCTTGTTAGTTTATTATCAACTGTTGAGCGTGTGCGCGTGAAGGCAGCTCGATTCAGCAATGGCGACAGCGGCGGTATCCGCGCCCGCGGGCGGCGGCCCGAACCCCGGATCCGGTGCCGAGCTGGTCCGTGGTCAGGCCTTCGACGTCGGCCCCCGTTACAGCAATCTGTCTTACATAGGAGAGGGTGCTTACGGAATGGTTTGGTAAGTTGTATTTGGACATTTGCGTAGTGACACACGTTGGTCTTGCTGCCCTGTTGGGTCCTGACGTTACGAGTTGTTTTCTTTATTAGTAATCACGGTCATTCAGTCCACGCAGTGAAGTAGGAGGTGAGGGTGAGACGTGTGTGTGTGTGTGTGTGTGTGTGTGTGTGTGTGTGTGTGTGTGTGTGTGTGTGTGTGTGTGCTGGCCGTCCAGCTAATTCAGTCGCCTGCTACAGATTTGCATTCCTGACTAAACTTAAATGCTGTTTCTTTGCCTGCGATCAAAAATTATTAATTTCTGAAATAAAAAATGCATTTGGCTTAGTAAGTGTTCGCCTCTGTTTAAGTCGCGACGGTACTGTAGCTTAAAAGGACAAGTCTGGCTTTTCTAAGTTTGCATTGCTTGTTGATTGCAGAACAGTAGCTCGCTGGCGTTTTTTGTACTCTAAGGATTGACTGCCTCGCTATTATGTTACAGGCGAGTAACTTTAAGCAGGAGCACTTTTTGTCTGATCTTAGGAAGTTATCCATCATGGCTAATGTTTAGTTGTTTTTTTATATTCAGCACATGTATATTTAGCACACACACACACACACACATATATATATATATATATATATATATATATATATATATATATATATATATATATATATATATTGCGGCGCTAGCTAATAACACTTAAACAGTTGTAATTTTAGTTTGAAAATATCGTTATGTAGGTATGGGTTGTGTTAAACATTAACTCAACAAACGTCAATTCACCGTTAAATAAGGCGTCCCGTATTTTCTGCTAGACAACACCACTTTAACTGGTGTATAACGAAGATGCACGCACCGTTCTTCAGTTTTATTGTTGGATTAATTGTTGCATCAGTCTGTAGTTGCAACAAATACGTATAATTATGCAATCTCGACAGACCAGCTGTCGCGCTAGTTTTTTTTTGTGACAGTTGGTTCTGTGTAGCCTGCCTACCATAACATGTAACAATAATCTTTTCTGTGCTTGCACCAATAGCGTACGAGTACAATAGGTTTCCTGTAATGTAAAATTTGCCCAGCACTTGGCCAAGGGTGCAGAGGTAAAGGAGTGTTGGTGCTTGCAAAGTGCTCCCCACGAGCGCGTGGGTGCTGATGGCCCGGGGTTTGAACACAGCCGGTGGAAAAGAACTGCAGTCGCTCGCGGTTTCGCTTTTACATAAAGGACTTGCATTCGAAAGCACACGGAAATATTTTTTCTTCGGGAAGCAAAGCGCGCCTGCTCGATGCGGTGGTCTTTAATGTTATACGTCATGCTCACCTGCACCAGCTCGTTATTACAGTCTTGACTTACAGTTTTAATATGTCATCTGTATACAGGGAAATTAGTTAAGCGGGTAAATCCCAAAGTCCCGTTCTTTTTCTGCCAGACTATCTCAAACGTTTCTCCTGTAGTGAGGGTGTAGACACACATGGCCTGACTGAGAGCTGATGCTACCCATCTGCTCCTGGGTAAAGTAGTTGCGGGATGTCGAGGGTGATCTCATCACTGGGACGGGTCTACTCCTGGCTCCCGTGCGGAGAGCGATGAATGAGAACAGGCCTCTGGTTTAAAGTCCCAGCACCCACCTGGGCCATCCAGAGCGATCGCGTGCAGACAGACAGGTCAGGTTTAGCACAGTGGCAAAAAGGCCAGCATGAGGTTTCAAGAACTGGGCATGTGAGTGGAGAGGCTTCTTCACCTCAAATTCTGACAGATCCTGCTGTTCAGACAAGAGTTTTGCTCTCACTTTTGACACTGCAGCCCAGATTCCTCCAGCGAGTGCAAAAGCTCCATTTCCTCTTGTCTCGTCTCCATCCCTTCTGGATCATCTGTGGTCAGAACATGGGCTGTACCACTGGGTGGATGTTCTGGCCAGCTGGTAATCCGTCGAAAGAGCTGAGCTTTTACTGTGTGATTAAGGGTTCCTGTCATGGAAAACTGAATTTTCCGTTCTTTATTGAAATGAAGAATTTTGAAAGAATATATAAAGATTGTTCAAATTTCAAAGAACACCATTCACTCCCCCAGTTCAAACAGTCCATATATGAAAGGCTGCAAAAACTGCCTGTCACTGTTTCTGTGATGTCACAAGAACAAATTCATTTACATATCTCCGCCTTCTCCCACTACAGCAGTTCAGCTCCATTCACTTACACTGCAGTCTCAGCTCCCAGTGCTGAGGCACAATACAGAGCTGCCCAATCAAAACAGAGCTCGTTTATCTTATATCCTTCTGAAAGGTGCAGTAATAAACAGGCTGTTTAATTCTATGAGATACATGGTTGTGTATGAATATGTAATGAATTGTGAATGTTCTTGGAACATAGAGCCACACAAACATTGTAAAGGAAAAATCCAAAGTTAAGGAATGTTGGGTTTGGCCTTTGTAGGCCTGGTTGCGGACTCATGAGATGCAGACTTTATGATTTGAACGCTGGCAACTCAGCCAAATGGTCCTGTCTAATAAGACTGGGTTTCTTACATTCCAGTGGTCGGCTGCTGGGACCCTGCCTGGTTTGCCTCCCATGAGACTTCAGCTAAAGTACTCGTGTAGAATCAGCTGTAACAGGAAATGTGTAAAGGAAAGACCCATCTCAGGTTCAGCTGTATATTGTAGAGATAACCAAAGGTGTGTGTGTGTGCATGTGTGTGTGTGTATGTGTATGTGTGTGTGTGTGTGTGTGTGTGTCCCTTGCCCATGTGTCTCCCTCGTTTTGTTGGACTGGTGGGCAGCTGTCCCATTACCTGTCCTGCAGGCTCCTCCCCTCACAGGCCCCTCCCCCTTACAGGCTCCTCCCCTCACTGGCTCCTCCCCCTTGCTGGGGGAGTCAGAGCAGAGGGTTTTGTTTTTGTTCAGCTTTTTGTTTTCATTTGGGCCTTCGAACAAAACAGACAGGTCTCTCTCTCTCTCTCTCTCTCTCTCTCTCTCTCTCTCTCTCTCTCTCTCTCTCTCTCTCACATACACTCAACTCTCTCTCTCTCTCTCACATACACTCAACTCTCTCTCTCTCTCTCTCTCTTTCTCTCTCTCGTGCACACTCTCTCTCATGTGTGCTCTCTCCCCCTCTCTCTCTTTCTCTCTCTCATCCCTCTCATCCCACACTTGGTTTCACCCTGCGTTTCACGGAGAATAATGTGGAGAATCCTCCGTCTCTCTATCGTTTGTCCTTACCCGTCTGTTTTCCTCTCTCTCCTCTCACCTCTCTCGCCCACTCGCTCCATCCATCACCTTGGTGTCCAGCTTGGTGACTGTGACCAGAGATGGTTATCAGTGCCCTATAGTAAAATGTGTAGCAGAGGTCTGTGTGGCTCCACTGTTAATGCAGCAGACCATAGAGAGGCCAGTCGTTCTGTTGAAAGATGAAAGTGTTTTGCAGACAAGATTCTGGATTAGATCCTCATTGCACAGTTGGTGTGTTTACATTATTGTAGCAGCTACAGAGCAGGAGCAGTTGTGCTGCCCTGTGAGGGATATAAGGATCCTTCCTTGTTGTTGTTTTACAGTTGTTGTTTTTGTTGTTGTTTTTGCAGTTTTGTGCTTTGCACACTTGCACATTGTAAAATGTTTTCTGAGATCTCACGCATTACCTGTTCTTGCCTCTGTACCCTTATCTGTGTGTTACTACACAAGCGTACACATGCATGTGCGTGAACAAACACATACACACACACACACCACACTTTCTCTCACATGCTTTTTCACACACGTTCTTTCTCTCTTGTCTACTGTCAGGACTGCAACTCTGTGCCACACTTTGCTATGGTGCCAGTCTCCATGGCAACCCTTCTGCCAGTGACGTCAGTCTGCCGCCATTCAATCTGAGTGTGTTGGGGTGGGGAGTGATAGAAGGAGTGTGTTAGGCTGGGGAGTGATAGAAGGAGTGTGTTAGGGTGGGGAGTGAGAGAAGGAGTGTGTGGCAGTGAGTCTTATTATTCCTCCAGAGAACGTGTTTGTGTGCGCGCGTGTGTGTGTGCACGCATGCGAGAGAGAAACTTGTTGGGTTTTTCTATCCGTCGTGGCCATTGCAGTGGTTTAGCTCGAAACACTCTAAAACTGCAGTAAGATGCAGACACACCAAATGCCATGGTGGGGATTTTTAAACATGTTAAAGAAACGAGTCTCTGTCAGTTTTTTCATATGTGGGTTGGTATCCAAACAGGCACCAAAGGAAACATTCCCAGCCCAGTAAACAGTGCAGCCTGAGCTTTGTTGTGTTTGTTGTGGATGGAGGTGGTGAGCTCGGCGCTCTTGCCCAGGTGTGCGCACCTGTCTGCTGGGTTGCTGTGAGTAGCCACCATACTCTTCTTCACCACAGGCCGTCGTGCTTCAAAATCCATAAATTACACATGTCCTTATCTGTTTATAGATTTCTTTATTATTTTGTGTTCTATCTGCATACATTTTTTTAGTGTCTCTTCTTTTGGTCTCTCTCTCTCTCTCTCTCTCTCTCTCTCTCTCTTTCTCTCATTTTCCTTTCTCCATCTTTTTAGCCCGACCTCCTCAAAGGTATCGGCCAATGTCGGAGCTCTGTTCACTACCAACGTTCACCTCTTCTCAAACCCCCCTCCCCGCTTTTATGTTGCCATGGCAACGGCCTGTTGCATAACTCTTCTCTACAAAGTCTTGCCTGTCCGTCTCCGTGGTAACCATGTCTCTCTCTCTCTCTCTCTCGCCCTCCCCTCTTTCTCTCACTCTGTCATGCTCTTTTTCCATCTCACTCTATAATTTTGTTCCATCTTCTCTTCACACTTGCGATTCCCATTCTTTCTCTCTCTCTCTCTCTCCCTATCTCCCTCTCTTTCTCTTATCTTTCTTTTCATTTTTGTCTTTGTATGTTTGCCAACCACCACAACCACTCTGTCTCTCCAGACTCTTCATTTCGGAGCGTGTGCATGGTGACTGCGTTAGGTCGGAGTGCTAATTGCTAGGCTAACTGTCCACTCCCAGCAGCAGTACCACATTTCATTAGCTTCATGGCTCCTGCGTTCATAACCAATCCTGGCTTTCACACATGCAGCTTTGAGAGTTTACTTCAGATTTAAGTGCTTTACTGTCGAATTGGATTATATTTTATATTTGTGCCCATTCTAATAACAATAAATAAATGTTTTTCATTTATTGTTTTTTAGATGTGCTGTTTAAATAGGATATTTTATAAATTCAAATAAAAAGAAAAGAACCATGTTGGCAAAAATATAAACACTTTAAATACAAACACATGGATTAAAGTGTTAGTGTTAGAAGTGTGTAACTTTATAGCTCATAAGAAGTTATACACCACATCACACTTTGAAGCAAGAAAAGTTGAATAAACCTTTTTCCGTGTGTGTGAGGGGTGTGTGTGTTTCACTTCAACAAATGTGACCTGCTGTTTTTGCCTATGTGGATAACAAATTAGTATAAGATCCATAAAAGCTGCAGTAAAATCGCTCTTTGAATAAAACCAAGATGGCGCTTGGTACTAGTCTGTTCTGCTACAGATAAGGGCTGCACAGTATATCGTTTGTCAGCTGATATCTCAATACTGATCTCCTAGATACTGATATCACAGAGGGTTGTTATATGCAAATGACCTTTCAAACACATCACATTTGTTATTGTGTACTGTGAGCATCCTGACCAATCCCAGACACTGCACCCGTGTTCTCTAAAATATTTGACCAATCACATCCACATGATCCAAAAAATTATCAAAAGTTTGAATTAAAATAAATAAATAATAATAAATAAAAGTGCAGAATAGTCAGATTGGACTTGGAATCAGTAGTGCATGATTAATGTTGCCTATTTTAACCATGAACCTGAATATGACTTGTAATGATGTGATGACGCATTATTATTATCATGATTATTATTATCATGATTATTATTATTATACTACTTCTTTGTTTACTTGCCTTACTTGCCTTCGTTGCATTTGGCCCCAAACATCGTTGGCTGGTTTGATGAACAAACTGTAGGAAAGTTCAGCAATGATGGGTAACGTTACACAATCTCAGATGGTTCTGAGAGGTCGAGGTGTAGTAAGAACAAAGACAAAAGTAAGAAAAAGATTTAAGGAGGGAGAGAGGGATGGAGGGAGGTAGAGGGAGAGAGCGCTCTGAAGGTTTGCCGTGACCGGGTGTATGCGCATGTTTGTTTACTGTTGATTTCAGAGAATCACTATGGCGACACAGACCAGAGTCTTTTGACTGTAGTGAGACAGGCAGAGAATGGAGGGCAGTGACGCCTACTCACACACCACCCCACACACACCACACCACCCACACACACACCACACACACCACCCTTACCTCACCATGTGCAGGCACTGATTAACAGGCCCTTTACCCGTGTACACCTGAATTTATGCCATTAGTAAATAAACCCGTTTGTCGTTTTTTTGTCTCACTCCCGCCCTGCTCAACTGGGACGCCTGTGTGTCGTCTGCTTTTCTCAGTTCGGCGTATGACCGGGACAACAAAGTTCGAGTAGCCATCAAGAAGATCAGCCCCTTTGAGCACCAGACCTACTGCCAGCGTACACTCCGCGAGATCAAGATTCTGCTGCGCTTCAAACATGAGAACATCATCGGCATCAACGACATCATCCGAACTCCATCCATCGACCAGATGAAAGACGTGTATCCTTTGTGTACCACTAAGGACGCATGCGCGCACACACACACACACACACACACACACACACTCTCCTTCATGGTCACTCAAGCTTGTGTGTGTGACGTTTTCAAGGTTGATTTAATCATATCTGTATCTAATGTCAGTCAGAATACCATTGTGGATGCTGAAGCCTGTGCTTGACTCCGCCCCCTGATTTACATTTCTCCATCAATCAAAGGGCTGGAGTGCTGCCTGTTGCCGGCAGCGATGTGCCGGACGCTGTAATCCTGCCTTTCGCCTCCGTAAGCTGCTCAGCCTTTTTTGTTTTCATTTTCTCTGCAGTGTAGTGGCTGAGTAGGCAGAGGACGCCATAGTAAAGAGTTAATTTTAGCGCAGAAGGCTTCAGTGGGCGGGGTGTGGGGGCGGAGCTGCTGGCAGCACGGAGGGTCTTCTGGAGAAGAGCGTGGTTGTGTGTGTGTGTGTGTGTGTATGTATGTATGTGTGTGTGTGTGTGTGTGGAGTTTCGTGTTCAGGAAGTTGCAGCTTGGCATTGCGAGCGTCTCTGATCCTGAAGCATGCATGCTGAACGTGGGTGGCTGAACGGCTCTGGATTGCTGCTGTGTCGTTACATGCCATCAAAGTGGCTTGAAAACACCCTGCATGTTTGTCACGACCTTGCAGGGTGGGCAGTGGTCTCTGTTTGTTGTTTGTTTATTTGTTTCATTACATTATTCATTACATATATTAATCAGGCATTAATATATGATTTGCTGACTGATTTGAACAGATATGAACAGAATGCAACAGCTTGTTTGTTACATCAGCATCAGTTACATCAGTACAGTCAGAAACAATCGATGAACGCTGGATAAGGTCAAGCCAATATGGGCCAACATCCAATCAGATTCATGTTACTATGCAGGCATTGGTTGTCAGTGTTACATCAGTGGTTGGTTGTAGCTTTTATGAAGCATGCGGCACTTTCAGCTCTGGATGTTCTGTCAACACTAAAATTCGTATTTTTACATAATTCATCATGATTGTAATATCTGCTACTACGGGGCTGCATCCTGATTCCATAGACCAGAATCTACCATAAAAGCAACCATGGCAACCACAGCCTTGACTGTGCTGTAGATACATCGTACAGGACCTGATGGAGACCGACCTGTACAAACTGCTGAAAACGCAGCACCTGAGCAACGACCACATCTGCTACTTCCTGTATCAGATCCTACGTGGGCTGAAGTACATCCACTCAGCCAATGTCCTGCACAGAGACCTGAAACCCTCCAACCTGCTGCTCAACACCACCTGCGACCTCAAGGTAGGCGGACGCGCACACACACACACACCGGACACACTGCTGTGCCGCATCGTTCATCTCTCATCACTCTGAGATGATCTGAGCCACCTCCGAGTGATTAGACGTCTGTTTAAAAGCACAGTGCTTTGTACTGACCGGTCACGCATGATTTTTAAATCCTGCGATCACCGGTGCCATTCAGGACTTCACATGCCTTCTCCCTGTACTTTATTTGCAGATCTGTGATTTTGGGCTTGCCCGTGTAGCTGACCCAGACCACGACCACACTGGGTTCCTCACGGAGTACGTAGCTACACGCTGGTACCGGGCACCGGAGATCATGCTCAACTCGAAGGCAAGGCACATTTAATCAGGAAGATATCAGCAAATCTTGGTTAAACTTTTCTCATGAATACAAGAAGTGTGAAAGAGATGTTGAATAAATGCCAGAGATGTCGTTTGAAGGTGCCACACAAATGTTTGGATCCAAATTATGAAGTATTTAAGTTGTATAGAATTATGTGGAAATGTGTAGGAATTGCTAATTATTCCCCTAATATATGTTTGCCTCTTACAAATCTGAGGTAAATGCCATCAACATTTGCTACTGTGGCTTTTGAAATTCATAATTAATGCCATATCTCTTGCAGGGTTATACCAAGTCCATTGACATCTGGTCAGTTGGCTGCATTTTGGCAGAGATGCTATCAAACAGACCCATCTTTCCTGGCAAACACTACCTGGACCAACTCAACCACATTTTAGGTGGGTAGTTCTGAAGTGGAGAGAATAAAATAAGATTTGTAATGGTTAAATATCAAGTGTGCAACTCACTTTTCAATGGAAAGCAGTTCAGTCTAAGAGGGTAAAGTACCAAGTACCCAGTACCCAGGCCCAAACATCTCAAACCCAGGTCATTTTACCGTCCTGAGTGACGGTCTCTGTTACAGAACACTCTTGTTACATCATAATATTGTCGTAATAGGTTTTATGAAATTACATTCATTATTGCTTTAATGATGAACTCTGATCATTCCTTGGTGAAACTGTAGTTCCACACACATGGTCTTTGCTCGTTCAGTTGAACGATTTTTGTAAGGATGCACTGACTACGATTTCTGACTGACCAGAAGAGTTTCTGCCTTGGGTCTGAAATGAGATGCCTCTCGGTGTGACTTGCGCATAATTCAGCAGATCAGCGTCCGATAGTTATAGGCTGAGAAAAAATGCAAAGTTGAAGAATCTGACAGCTTATTAGAAATCTGATCAAGCGTCTTTGTGCTGATCAGACAGGATTGCCATCTTACCTTACGAGCCCTAAATTGTGTTGAGTGATCATCACATATTGTTTGTTGCTTTGCTGCTTCCCACACATCGTTGTGTATATTGGCCAGTTGACTGGATCACCTGTCCTTCATTTTAACTGTACCTGAAATATTTCCATACTTGTGATTTCATACTTTTTTGATGGAGAGAAAGGTTTAGGGCTCACGTGTACTTCCACTATACACCGGAGTCACTCTGCTGTTTATGTTTCTCTCAGTGATGTGTGATGCAGTGATGCAGGATCAGGGCCCTACACAGCAGTGCGAGAAGTTATTGTTAAAGCAGGCTGTGTTGTGTCTGTTGTTGGGGGGGGGGCGTGTTTTTTTAATGTTGTGATGGTAGTCATTGTCCATAATAACATTACTGTGCATCTGTAATATCACGATACACAGCTTTCCCGCATGCCTGGGCATGTGTCTGCGGTGTGTGTCTGCAGGTGTGGGTGTGTGTTTTCTCTCTTTCATTTATGTTGTGTGATTAGTAGTTTCTAAGTACAAAAGGGCTTGGCCTGATCCTGGCAACATCTAAAGTCCCTGTTGATTGGTTCTCACAGTCCCAACGCGCAGAGCCTGGTTGCACATGACCTTTAGAAGCAGATGTTTCCCTGTTGATAATTGCCCCTTTGCCTTATATGGCTTGTCTGTGTGTGCCGTCATGAGTGTGACATGGTCCATTGTAGTGCCATCACACTCTGGCCCCTCTGAAGGAAAACATAAGGTGTGGGTGTGGCGTGTGCATTTCTCTGCTGTGTTATAGTAAGCACTCTGGGAAGGGTGGAGTCCCCTTAGTTACGCAAGCACAGGAAACAGGAAGCAGAAGCCCTTGCCAGTTTGCCACATGATGCAAAAATGACGCCTCCCACTTTTTTCCTTATTTTTTTGTTCGTCCATTTCTCCTTTTAATTGAATCCATCTTTCTCCCCCTCTCTCCATCTACCTCTCCCTCTCTCTCCCCCTCCCTCCCTCTCTCCCCCTCTCCCTCTCTCTCTCCCTCTCAGGTATCCTAGGTTCTCCCTCTCAGGAAGACCTGAACTGCATCATTAACATCAAAGCCAGGAACTACCTGCTGTCCCTCCCACTGCGCAGTAAAGTGCCCTGGAATCGCCTCTTCCCCAACGCTGACCCTAAAGGTCGCAACTCGCCTCCTGCTCCCTCATACAGGATTGAGCCATGTCATGCCCGCTACCATACGTCATCCAAAAAAAATTTACATTTCAAATATGCTTATTTTTGTTAGATTTTGAATAGAACTAATTACTAATGTATGTTCCTCTGTGTGGTTTGCGCTACAGCCTTGGACCTATTGGATAAGATGTTGACCTTTAACCCCCATAAGAGGATTGAAGTGGAGGCGGCCTTGGCCCACCCCTACCTGGAGCAGTACTACGACCCCACTGATGAGGTGAGTGTGGAGCGCTACACACACTCCTCCGTCTGGCCATCTGGATCACCTGCTCTTGGTACTGCACAGTTCTGCTCACATGCATGTGTCAGAGGTCATGGGCATCTTTAGCCTGCTGGTCTTGGTTTTGAGAAGAGTGCATCATCTAAAGAGTGTGTGTGGGGGGGGGGTGTTGTGTTTGTTACCCAGCCTGTTGCCGAGGCTCCGTTTAAGTTTGACATGGAGCTGGACGACTTGCCCAAAGAGACCCTAAAGGAGCTCATCTTTGAAGAAACAGCACGTTTCCAGCCTGGTTACAGACCATAGCCTACTGCAGGTACACCACACCTATTGCAGGGGCTGTACTCCTGGGGTCAGGGGACACTTATTCCAGATGCACACACACACATTACAGTTCAATTAAAACCCTGCACTGAAAACTTAAGACCTAGTTTCCCTAAAGTGCTTTAACATTGATTTTTCTAAAAAGAAACGTAATGTTACAACGCTAATGAGGCATTTCTGATTATGTTTGTAGGTGTTGCGCTGGATTTGATTGTTCTGTCCTCTGTCTTCATCATCATCCACTTCTACTTGCTGAACCCAAGACAAAAACTACAGTTACCAGAATCCTCATCTCTTCAAATCTAAAACCACCACCTCAGTGTTTCCCTGAGTCAGGATTACATCTCCTCCCAGTTTAACCCCTCCACCTTTCTGGTGTACCTAGATCCCTCTCCTCAGCTTCAGTTTCGAGTTATAAAGAATGGTGTGTGTGTGTGTGAGGTGGAGGATCTGGCGAACTGGCCAGGCACTTGTGTGGGTGGTGCTCACACTGGGCTCTCCACCCATGCTCCACTCATGCTTTTTGTCTTAAGCTTTAGTAAAAGTCTTTGACGGTTTAAACACTCTCTCCTTTCAGTTCTCGCTTCTTGTCAGCCGTACTCTTACAAATCTGCTTTTTTCTGTAAAGCGTCTGTAAAGCCATTTACTGAGTCCCCTGAGGCCACATTCGGGCCTTCGCCATGGTCACATGTGTGCAGTGGACACGATTATCCGCAGGGTGTGAACTCTCCGTCCGCCAAGGTGCCATTCACAGGCTTTTAATTAACTTCTCCACTATATGACAGTTACATGCCAAGTTCCATTCAAATATTTAAATACAGGAACCTGCCCCAACATCCTACTGTTGTGTTTAGCATAGTGTAAAGTTCCTGCATGATGGTTCCAGCTGTCTCCAGGCCATGGAAAGGTAATGTACAGCAGTGACTAGCATTGAGTTCTCTAAAGGATTAGATTAGCACATTAGTCTCCTGATCATGTTCTAGTTTTGATCATATTCTAGACAGGTTTCCAGTAGAAAACAAATCTCTTGAGCTCAAGCACCAAAGAAATCACTCTTATTGAAGTTTTGTTTGACTCCTTGGGCAAATATATTTGTTCATATTGTTGTTAGAAGTTGGCCCATACAGCAGAGCTTAGGATGGGCCGTTAGCTTAGCTGGTGGCAGTCAGGGAGGAGTGGGGATACTGGTGCATGTGAGCTCTGAGTTTAGTGGGGGTTTTGTTTGTTTGTTTGTTTTTGGGGGGGGGGGGGGTGTTATAGAATTTTCTGAGGGTAGTTTGTGGCTGTGTCTCGCCACATGAAACACTTAATGACCTAAAAAGCACAGTGCCTCATCAGTGACCTCCCCTTCTCCCCCCCCCCCTTCCATCTATCCCCTCCCACCCACCTCTGTCTCTTTTGCCTTCTATCAATAAGATTGTCCTTGCATGACTGTTAAAGCTTTCTATACAAAAAACAATAGAAGTGCCACATGTCTGGGGTTCCGCAGTGGGACTCTCAGGTATTTGTTACAGCCTTATAACTTTACACAGTCCCACATTTCCTGTAGAGTGCAAGTTACTTATTTTGTTCTTTTGATTATTTCTGGTTTCAAATCACTTGTATATTTTGGATGTGCATTTTTTCCAAGCCAAGTTCTTTTCAATCAAACAGCAAAGCTACTTTGAAGATTAAATTTGTACGAGGGAAATTCGGCCCTAAGAATCACGATATCCGTTTCAGTCTTCAAAGAGGACAGCTTGAATTTGGCAACCTTGTGCCATGTTGGCGTTCACTCCGGGAAGACATGCACCTCCCATTTTACTGAGAGCCAATCACAGCTATGCTTTCCTGCCTGCAGTGCGCAAATCACGTGCTTTGTGCCAGAAGATGGCAAGAAACAGCTGAGGTCCAAGTAGGTTTTGGCTGCAGAAAGAACACAAAAGAAATTTTGCATAATAGCACTTATCAACGAACTATTGCAAAATGGAGGAGGAGAATGAGGCGGATTGCAGTGGGTAGATGAATGCAGTGATGGGGAAGAGAACCCCCCCCCCCACCCCGGGTCCCTCACTGCTTCACAGACCTTTAACTGCTGTTGCCTGAACATGTAATACATGTACGATTCCAGTATGGTGCCACCCTGTGGTGGTTCAGCAGGGTCTGGCACTTAAGAGGATTCTGGGCATTTCAGCAGAGAGTGGGCTGGGTTTTGTTTTTTTCCTGAAATAAATCACTGCAGTCCCCTGTAAATTAGCTTCAGCCAAGTGTGTGTTCTGTGTGTTCAGCCTGTCTGATCTTTGTGTTCAGCCCGTCTGATCTGTGTGCCTTTACTCATGAATAAACCATTTATTGTGCAGCTTTTGTTTTTGTTGGGATCAGTTGTGATATTTGCGGTATATTCTTAAATACTTATATATTTAAAAAAGGACAATAAAACCAACAAAAATATATCTTAACTGTTGATTTCTGTAATTTTAAGTCCACTTTGCCAGAGCTTTTTGTAATTTTGTGGTTCAATTTGGGAAGGTTTAAAAAAGGGTTTTTAATTTCATCCAAATTTTCATGATTTAATCCTTCGTGGCAATTTTTGGAAGTTTTGTGCAAAACTTTTTCTCCCACCTTTTTTTAATGTAAGATGAATGTCATGTTTCTGGTGGTTATTAATCTTGTTATTGAAATGTTTCCATGTATTAAACTCCTCTGTAAGTAATATTCTAATCAATGCGAACCTTTTTGTTGTGAATTTTGCTTACAGGTTTAACACCTCCCCTCGTCAGGTTACCTGCGCTTGAGGGTTTGTTTTTTTGGGGGTGGGGGTCATCATTTGGGGACAATATAATCATTGAATATTAAAACATTTAAAATTATGTTGCACCTTGAAGAAAAAAGTTTATAATCATTTCTGAGGTTTCTCTTTGCTGCTGATGGTCATATATACATGCATCTCAGTGAATTAGAATATCAAAGTTAAATCGTCAGTAATTCAATTCAGAAAGAGAAACTCCGATTCATTACACGCAAACTGATCTATTTCAAGTGTTATATGTGATTATAGCCTACAGCCAATAAAACCCAAGGTCAGTATCTCTGAAGATGAGAACATTACACACAAGATGACATGGCTGCCTAAACCATCACTGTGTAAATTTCACACTAGACCTGTTGGACTATGTGCATCTCCACTCTTCCTCCAGACTCCAAGACCTAAATGAAATGCAAAATTTACTGTAATCTGAAAGTAGGACTTTGGACCACTGAGCTACAGTGCAGACCTTTTTCTTCTTGGTCCAGGTAAGACCATTCTGACGTCTCTGGGTCATGAGTGGCTTGGCTGAAGGCACCGGAGGTAGGCCCCGTTCTGGACACGTCTGTGTGTGGTGGCTCTTGAAGCCCTGACTCCAGCAGCAGTCCACTCCTTGTGAATCTCCCCCAAAGTTTTGACTGGCCTTAACCATCAAGGCTGCAGTTACCCCTGTTGCTTGTACACTTTTCTACCACACGTTCTTATTTTCCATTTATATGCTTGGATGCAGCAGTCTGAACAGCCAACGGCCATCTGTGTCTTCCCCGTGATCGTATAGCCTACTGAACCAGACTGAGGGACCATTTAAAGGCTCAGGCAACCTTTGCAGATGTGTTGATTAGCTGATTAGACTTTTTGATTAAAATTCCTGACAGATTAAGGACATTCTAATTTGAGATGCACCTGTTCTATATATATATATATATATATTATATAAGCGTCTGCCAAGTCATTTAACCTAGACACACCAGAATAAAACACTATCCTATTTTGCCTCTTGTCAGTTAATTTTTTTGCATGTACTTTCTTTGTGAAATGCTCAAGGATGTGCACTATGGTTTTCATGGGAAGCTGACATCTGACCTAGTGAACCGTTTCTGCTGTGTCTGTTAACTGTTAAGGACATCCTCAAAGAGCGTGATGTTATCTGTAAGGCTGTTGTTCCTGGAGACCGGTTGCCATAGGAGTTTGTGACCCCAGTTTAAAGGCTGACCTGTCCATCTCTTTCGTGATTTTTTTTTGTTGTCTGCAATGGTGAGGGGATGGTAAGTCTCTTGGAAATGTGTGGTTGTTGTTTTAACAATAGTATCTGCAGATTCAGTGGGGTCACATATTCTGATGGTCAGAATTTGTGACCCCAGTTTAAAGGCTCACCTGTCTGTCTCTTTCATGATTTTTATTTATTTATTTTATTTTGAAAAAGTGAAGTGATAGTAAGTCTCCAGGAAATATTTTTTAACAGTAACAAACCTGAAGATTCAGTGCGGTCACATTTTCAGATGGCAGCTGTGTTAAATGATGACTCGTGTGCAAGGATGTATGTGCAAAACCCAGGCATCAGCGTAGTTTACGTAGCGTTCGTAAAGCGCTCGTGCCTGTGAACAGAAACTGCGAAATAGCGCCCTCTGTGGTCACAAAACTCGACGGTCACAGAATTCGGTGTAACACCGGCAGTCCCACTGTAATTCGCACGGAAAACCAAACAAGTCATTAAGGGCAAATACAATGCAGTAGTAAAAAGCATAGTCAATATCAATTTGTTTTTACCTTGAAGCCAAATCAACCGGCTCAGATCATGACAATCACGGTATGGTGCAGTGACAATAAGACTTTCTAAATAATAAAAATACAACAATAAAGATCTTCCGAACGCCAACTACCACATGCGTCTCCATCGCACGCGCACACATACCTCAAAGCAGAGCGGCGACCCGGAAGGGGAGGGAGAAACCCAGAACAGCCTTGATGGCCTCAATTGTGACCCTTTTATAGGAGCCTCGCAATTTAAAAGACTAAGTTACAAGGTTATAAATACCAATTATATTACGCCCACTACAACCAATCAGGGGTCGAAAAGAATAGAAACCACCAACCCGCTACATGTAGTTTCTCCAGTGTGCCTTATCAAGATACATTCTGAGTGTATCGTATATTAATTCAAAATATATTACGGTGTAATGTATTTTAATATAGTTACATTAAATTATCCAGACATCAAAGTATTCTGCCATTTGTTGTATCAGTTGTTTTTTATTTAAACCTCAAATGTCATGTTAATGCACTGGAACAATTTTAAGAGCTGTATTTTTTTTAAAGCGCCTCGTCCACTAAATACACAAAGTACTTTCAGGTTTTGGCCACCAGATGCTGCTAATGTCCACTGTGTTATGAAGCTCCGAGTAATGCATCTTTGTTCGATACAGTTCGGAAAAAGGCTTCAGTGCTTCAGAAAGCCTCGGTTTGCCATCACTACCATACACATAATCCAGAAGACAAACACTCCATACACAATCCAACAGCACACATACCCACCAAGGACCATCACAGCTCTTCACGGGCAATCCATACTCGTGTTGAGTAGAGCTTTACTAGTCTCCCGACTTCCCATCATTACCCTCTTTTCAGTATCACGAGGAGCTATCTTAATTGTGCACTGCCCTCAGCTGTGTTACCCTACAGTCTTTCACCCTCATGCTTACCGTAATTGTGGTAATACCTGCACCACTACAGACAGCGGAGAGGCTAAGAGTTCTAGGCTCCGAGAAGCATGGACATATTTAAATCACATTCAGAATTTGACCCAGAGACTGGGAATAGAAACGCTTGTTCTAAATACTAGTTCCAGACGAAAATCAGACAAGCTGATAATAATATACAAGTATATAGCCCATTTATAAAATCCATATAGCAAGGTACTAAATTGCAATCTTAAAAACATTACGGCAAGTTCTCATTTCGGGGTCACAATGAACAGTGCACTATTAATCCTACCTGCAATATGTATTCAGTACAAAAATCTGGAATCACTACTTTGGTCTAACGTCTGAAAACAATTGGCCGTGTGAACAAGATGAAATGCAAAATTCATACTCGGGAAGAATTGTAACAACTCTAACAAAATACTTCTTAAAGTCAGTATGTTAAAGACGGAACCGAGCACTAACATCCATGGGTCTACAGACGCACAATGGGCCAGTAGTTAACTAGAAACAGTTTCTAGTTAACTAGAACGGGAACACGGATTATTCCAGAAACAAGCCATTTTCACGGAGGAAACATCAGGCTACATTTAGAAGATTTTCACAGTGTACTTAAACAAATAATTCCGCGAAAGTAAAGTAGAACTGGCAGATTATTAATATTTTTCTATTAGTATATTTCTCCAATAGAAAAGCATCTTAACATTCCATTGCCAAACCTTGGAGAAGTTTGTCATGAATTCCTTACACTTTAAAATAACTAATTTATTATGAGGTTACTCCTTTATTATCTCGATAGATGGCGACAAAGCACCGCATTACCTACTTGCATAGAGCACATTTTTTCATCAAAGACGATTGTAGTTTTTTTAGCCGTTGACTAATAGACAGTAATTGAATAATTGAATCAATACTTAGACGCAGCCACTATGTACGTAGTATTTTATAAATGCTTTAGATATGTGGATAAACGGAGTTCGTGAGTAAGTGTAGCCCTCTAGACTGAATAGTCTAAGAAAACTAGTCAGACTCATCGAAGTAACAAAGAGCATAATTATTCATTAAGAAGGTAACCAGAAGGATGCTTTTTATTTGCTTCTCCCCAGAAAACACATAACTTAAAAATAATAATAAAAAACATGAGAATACGGTATGGATTTATACAGGTATGGTTTTTAAGCTGGTCCGTGTGTAGACTAAATTGTTTACCTCTACCACGTGTCTTGGTGATGTGGACATCCAGGAACGCGCCGCGACGTCAGCACGTGTCTTCGGCGGTCGCGCGCATTATCAAAAACAGGCCTAGCTGTGCGAGCGCGGTCCTGCGTTTGTCTGGACCCCTTTGGGCCACGGCGATTGGCTCTTTGAGTACGAACGAGGAATACCATCTCACCAGGAGATTGGTTGCAACCTAAAGTCTCTAATTCTGATAGGTTCGTACGGCAGTGGAAGGGCATGTCGTCAATGACATATTTTCTCCCAACAGGTTCGCAGGAAGCGTTAATGCGGGTGGTACCAAAACAAATGGTCCAAATAACCTGAATCAGTCCGCGAAGGTCCACAAGCACTGGTGAATAGTGTGGTCCACCGTGGGAAAGAATAAACCTGTCATCACTTTTTTGTTAATCCTCGACTTGACTTCAGACAGAATAGGCATGACACGCCGTCATTTTTGCAATATCTGAAATCTTGGACAATACAGCGAAAAAACCTGTAAATTTTTCTTGTTTGGTGGCAGCGTTCGGCTCCATTTTGGAGACTGCTACGCAGCTCTCGGAGAGAGAGCAAGTTATACATCCTTTTTGTGCTTGTTCATGGGACTCCTGGCTCAGTGGTCGGCGATTTTGCTTGCGCAGCCTGAAAAATAACTTGTGAATGAAGCCCGAGCGCTCTGATGCTGGTGCGAGCCGAGCGCACACTGACAGCACCCTGCGTCTTGACGTCGACGCGTAGCCAAATCGGTATCTCACTGAAAATCCGCAGAGTCGGTTTTGAAATGTAAGAAATATGATAAGACGCTGAACAAACAGAACCGTCGTGACACATGCGGGGACTTCATCGCTCTTGAATGAGAAGAACCCTGCCGTGGGGAAATCAATTTCTCCAAGTCCTCCCAAAAGGTATTCGTTATTTTGCCCAAGGACTTGCATTAATATTCATGCACAAAACACAATTTCACGTGTTTCCACTTATATTTCGTCGATACAAATAAGAATCGACTTATAATAACGAAAGCACTTTGCATGATTTCCTTAAAATTAATCGCCTTATCGAAGGTCACACAAACGCGCCTAATTTCTTACAATTGCACAGTATACTTTCATAAGGACCCAGCTGAATGAAATGTTGCTTCGCAGTGTTTGCGTAATGCTGTTTGTTTAGAATATTAGTTATTGTGATGTGGCAATGTGGTGAGAAACTGTTATGAAAGGGACGCGGAATGAAAACAAATGACATCATCAGGACAGTGGCGGCGACGCGACAAGCCTCCTTATTTAGCCGAACATAATAATCCACGTAGTCTCCTGTTCTCTGATACCTTCAATTATATTTACACTGGCGCGGTGTAGGTAAAAGTAGTCGCTTCTCGTTGATTTCTCAGTTTCAAAATTATATACAGCGTGGCCAAATGATGAAACAATGACAGTGTCGACAGTAAACGGTACGAAAGTTGCATGTTTTCAAAACAGAACCTCTTCAACACAAGCTATAACAATGTGAGAAAATTATTTTTTTTACTTCCTACTAAAATATTCTATAGGGTAGTTTGCAGCTGTACTTTATTTTAGGCCTCCTTATTTATTAGGTGTAGCAGATGCACTCTGACGCATAGAGATGCGGGACTGTTTTTCATTCCACTATGGACGAACGGATTGTAATACTGCCATAATTTGGATATAATCTGTTTATCTGGCATTGTTTCTATAACAATGAGATCTTAGTACTTTTAGCATAAGACTGGTTTTTTTTTTATTTTAATCTTAAGCGTCTAAGAATAGTCTAACACAAACTTCAGTGACATCAGAGGAGGATCTGCACTTAAACATGTATATTCATTAGATTAAAACAGACACTGAAATCGAGCCAAGTATGTTTTCTGGAATTACTACAAGACTAGGCTACATGTTAATTGCAATTTTATTTTTACTTAGCACGCTAAATAAAATACAGAGGGACAGCACTGCATTGTGTTGGCTGTGCTATATTGTTGTGGATATTCATCCAACCATTTGATAACAAAGCAGTGATCAATATCTGAACCTATTTGATCATCGCCTTGTATTTATTTACACATCCGGGTTCTGGTTTACCTTGGGGCCCTCCTCAGCAGCTCCTTATTGGAGCTTTTAAATGTCAATCAAGCCACGGACCGCCCTCCCCATGACGTTTATCATCACAAACACAAAGAGTGCAACAAAGACCACAGAAATGTACACGATATCTGGCACAGAAGACACAGTGGCAATCTATTCAGGGTTTAGGCAGGGGACTATCTCAACTGAGACAAAACATTGATCCAACAGCCTATCGCCTACCGTGAAAACTGTTATCCAGCTCAGTAGTGTAAAAATATATGCCAAGTTTTACATTGGGGGATCCTCGGCAGGTGAGACCATTTGTTTTTTATCTTTATTACATTACAAAGCTTCTAAAATTAAACGAACAGGGCAGTTGTTTATATAGATGTTTCTGTTATTGATGTAATGGCAGGTGATTCGTGATAACTGTACTTTTCCCAGTCGTTTGACCTGGAAAGAGGAAATGTTTAGCTAGTTCCATGCACATTAATGATCGTTAGTTATTACACTCACAGAACGAAAAGAAGTGGTTGGTAATCAAGTCCATTGGTACTCACTGTTAAAATAACAGTGCCAGGATAAATATAGTTTCACGCTCGTCGTATCGGCAGTACCCACAGCTCAGTTCTTCAGCTGCAGCACTGCTGTTTCCTCTGCTTGGCCAAAGCAGCACGCGAGAAGCCTTTGTTTTGCATCCTTGTGCTCTGCGTTTACCCTTTGTGTGTGTTCTGAACGATTACACGTCCTCCACAATGACATATTCAGCCTTTGCATCTTTATTGTTATGTAAACCGAATTTTCGTTAGTATATATTGTCACGTAACTGGTTGTCACAAAGGGAACTAAAGCACGTAAGCATAGAGACAAACCTTTAGTATGGTACAAACAAGGAAGTTTGCACAAAAGTAAACACGGTTAATGGAGGCTGCTTAGACTGGAGCTTAACTCTTATTATTTTTGTGCTTTCGTTTATTCGAGGCTTTCCATAAATGGTTGGTATTTTATCCTTTGTCCTAATTCAAGCATAGCAGTTGTAAGCCCTTCAGAAGATTAGCCTTATCCTTAGACGCGTTTCCTTATGCGTGTATGGGTTAGCACGCTGCCTTGGCGAGCGTCCTTTGTTCTTCAGCGCATAGTGACATGCTTAACTTGGTGGCAACCTCGTCAGCTATAGCCCATTATTGTTGAATTTAATAGCCTGTAGTTGTGGTACCAATGTGGTGTTGGGGTTTTCTGCACGATACAAGCGCCAGAACGTTGTAAATGTTAATAGTGGATAGCGTAACACTGATTTTTTCCCCCCTTGGAAATAAGAGTTGCTGTAGTTTCGATCGGTAATTTCCTTCGTTTTCGACAACCTCTGGTGCAACCACATTCAATAGATTGCACTCTGAAAAAAAACACGCGGTTAATTAGGACCCCGCGTGGATTCACTGTTAAAAGCTCAGCTAGAGCCTACATTCGTCCCGATCATAATTTAGTGCGCTCAGTCAAATAGGTACAACAACTTAAACAGAAACACTTTCACTCACACTGCGATGCGTGACATACACGCGCAGTGACCGCGCGCTTCAGCCTTTCATGCACTCGCTGGCCATCAGCGCGCGCACTTCTTTTGGCGTGCATAGCGGTAGTCAGACTTCCTGTTCTGTTGCGGAAGTGCCTTTGTTTTTCTTTCGCATAGCGTTATTGGGCTCCATTTATGGACTCTTGTAACTTTCCTGTTATTTTCCCATTGTCTGCACCAGGATGAGAATTATGCTGTCAGCTATGAATGGAATTGCTCATCCCACATCGTTAAATGTTTTGGGATTTGCACTTAGCCACAATTAAAGCCTGAATACCCACAAACGGATAAAGAGGACGCACACACACTGATATAAAAGTTATATCCAACCAGCAGTGCAGAAAAAGTCCACTCAAGGATTAGAGGTCATGTCTGGAGAAGGCCATGGTGACCAGCGGGACATGACGGCTCATTATCTGCGGTGTGTGAAACGTGAAAACGAGTTGACCTTTGCAATCCTTTACGGATCTGTTTCATTCATATTTCAAATGGTCGCCACGTCCGCAAAGGAATGTAATGGAAGAACATGTGTCTGGTCATGAGCAGAGCATTGTGTAGGGTGAAGCGTACCTGGGTCTGCTCATGCAACCGGAGAGACTGTTGCCACTTTAGAAGGAAAAAGTTCCTAAAAAGGATTTAGAGTCAGAGGCTGAAATATGTGGTACTTACTGGAGAGGGGAAAAAACTATTATTCACACATCATTAGATTTGCACAATGACATCTTTGCCTTCCAGGGCAATATAACTTCAGTATGAAAGTAGGAAATGATTAGGTTTTCTTGACTTCCTGGTCAGGCTTTGAAGCTAAGGTTGCTTCACAGATTTTTGTAAGATTTTGAGACTGTTAATGCATTTTTCCCAATTTGTATTAATCATTCTGAATTCATTCTTATATAAACAGTGATTTAATGTGTATTCATCTTGGGTAACAATTAGCCCTTGACCTCTTGCAAGATCAGGCTATGTGTAGAACTTTGGAGTGATCACTCTTTTTCTTCTTCCTTCCCCCTCTCTCTCTTTCTCTTTCCTTCCATCCCCCTTTCTTTTCTTTTTCTTTCTTTCTTCCTTCCCCCTCTCTTTCTCTTTCCCTCCCTCTCTCCTTCCATCCCCCTTTCTTTCTTCATTCCTTCCACGTCTCTTTCTCTCTTTCCCTCCCTCTCTCCTTCCATCCCCCTTTCCCTTTATTTCTTTCTTTCTTTCTTCCTTCCTCCCCCAGTCCTCTGAAGGTTTCTCCTCCTGTGGTGTCTGTGTGGAGCCCCACACACCCTCCACAACAGCGACGGCTTTTTCTTGCATTCTCCAGTGTTTCTTCTGTCAGCAAGTTCAGCGGAGCTGCAGCTCGTCCAGCGCCGAGGAGCCCAGCGAGGAGAGTCGAGACTGTGAGATGGTGAAGATGACCAAGTCCAAGACCTTCCAGGCCTACCTACCCAGCTGCCACCGTACATACAGCTGCATCCACTGTCGAGCACACCTGGCCAACCATGATGAGCTCATCTCCAAGGTGGGCAAATGGCTGAGCAACGCACACACACACACACACAAAGCCACTATGTATGGAATGACTGACATACATGGGTTTACACAGACATGTACAAATAAAGACACTAACAAATACACACATTGTAATACTCTTCTAGACACCACCAGGCCGTACATTATGCTGACACTCCGTCTGCCATAGACCTTCCTTAAATGGGTGTTACAACTGACCTGCCCAACTTGGCAGACCTGCCTGCTCATCAGACCTGCTGGCTACGCCCGGCACTGTCCCCAGTTAGGAGAGTTCGTTAGCCCTGTAGGTGCACATGATGCTGCCATACAGCTACGCCAGTAACACCAGCAGGCTCTGCATGTCTCCGCCTCAGTCACTCCTGGCCAAAGCATGAAGAGGGTGATGGTTCTGGATGGCGTTTGCTTGCCTATTTGTTGTTGAGCCACCTCTGTATCAATGGTCAACTTTTACCTTGTTTACGTGAGAAAGAAAATGTGGAACTGGCACAAAATTGTCATGAATTGTGACTGTACAAAACAAATGTGAAAGTGACACGCAGAGGGCGCATGCCCTGTGGTACTACTTCCTGTGTGTGGTACTACTTTCTGTTCCACAGCGAGCTGTTTGTTTCGAGTCATCTACACGATTCTGCGGTGAAGCTGAGTGAACACTGAACTTGTGAACTTAGGGAAACTAGACTTTCTATTGCTACTGTATGGGAACCTGAGGCTGAAGCATGTTGAGCCTGTTCTGAACATTCCTCTTCACAGTTGGCAAGTCATGCTGTGGATTTAATGCTGTAATTTTGCGAGTGGCCGTCGGAATGACGGCAAACTTGTTTTCTCTGTCTGTTAGAAAGTGACTCTGTCCTTTACTGATTTGTTTGAATACTGTGTTTTTGTCCGGAGACTCTATTTTTAAACGTGCAAACACATCTGTGACATTTTCGAAGTGTCCTGCGCCCGGTGTGACCCATACGAGCCCAAACACAATCCGCTCCATTCAAACAAAACAGCAGCTCTGTGATCACATGGACCACAGCTGCCTCCTCTCGGCTTGTCGCGGAGCAACAGTCAAGACGGCTGTAGAGCTGAACAATCCCCACAAATGCACCTTACCTGAGGTTTAGCGGTGGCCTTGACAACCGAGACACAGTATGTTGGTGTTTATCAGCTGGAGTTTAACAGTAATAGCGGCATGTTGACATTCAGGCTGTGCAGCTTGGGCTCGTTCTAAAGACACCTCCCCTCTCATGTTCTCCACTGCTGTCCGTCTCTACAAGCTCACTAGTAATGCAGAAGTGCTGAGGATTTGAGAAGCTGTGTGAGGCCACGTGACGCTGGAACGTGGGTCTCTCATCAGCCCTCTGAACCACTAAGGTGTCTGCAGTACAGAACAACACAGCTCTTTTGTTGTTTTATCATTATTATTTTTGTTAAACGTCACAGCAGACTGAAAGGGGCACTGGCGTGTTGGACATCACCGCCCACGCGTCTGCTAGAGCAATGTGATGTGCTTTTAGCACTTTAGAAGTTCTGCACGCTTTCTGGATGTGAGTTGGAGTGTGTAGGATGATGAGCAGCTGCCATTAGCACACCCTGCCCTCTCTGGTCATCTAGTCCTCTCGTCTCCCAACCCCTCACCTCCTCAAGCCAGACATTGCCCACACGTTCATTGTTAAGTTGGGAAGATGCTAAACACTGCGTGTTAGTCGGTCCAGTGAGAGAGCCTCTTTATTTACTCCTGTACTGGAGGAGTTAGGAGGGTTTCTTAAGGGCAAAAACTGAATTTTACACCAAGACAACTAAGCAGCTAAACAGCTCTTTATTACAGGACTCGATACTTAAATGACCATCCCTCCTAAATGACCATCCCTCCTAGACAGGTTTTATCCCAAATGCACCCTTGGTATGCTACATGTTCGGAGAGCTGTGTTTGTTCCTGCGTAGATTATTTCCTGTCCTTTTACCAACGCCAAAGTGGGGTACCACTTGTTCTGGGTGTCCAAATGGTGGTATTGGCTGGTAGCAGCACTAAGATTTTGCATCACCTTGCTTGGTTTTGGCTTATGAAGAGTTCCTGTCACCATACTGGACTTGTGCAGTGATACAGGAACGTGGTGCTGTGAAGCGGCTGATGCCTCCACTCCACCAGCCTCTCCCCATGGAGGCCAACCATCTGCTTCTCCAGAGATGGAGGAGAGAACACAGCCCCCTTACAGATCCCTGCTTACAGGCACATGTCACTGTACAACTGTAGCACTGAAGTCTCAGAGTGTGGTGCAGATGGAGTTTATAAAGGAAGTAACAGGTTTTGGTGGCTGTGTGTATGCGAACCCTAACCTCAGAAAGGTTTGATGGGATGTTCATAACTTAAGTGCAAAAGTCAGTATTTATTTATTTGAAGGCTGCATTTTGACCTTATTCTGTTGTGATTTATTCTGTTGGGTTTTGGGCTTCGCTGGCCTGACTGAATCCTGTTACTTGGAATAGTTGCTCTCTTCCTTCTGCCTGTGCGCTCCTAACAGATGAGTCGCCCCTGTTTATCAGATGGAGGCTTGCAGCTCCTGAACTGCACCTGCAGTCGTGCCCCCGGGGGGAGGGGGGGGGGGCAGGACAGAGCTGTTATTGAGCAGCAGCACGCGGGGCAGGAGGCCTTTGACAGCCACTGTAAATGACCCACTTGTCCTGTTTTAACAACTCAGATCTCAGGTTGCCTGTGCTGGCCAGCTGCACGGGGGGTGGGGGGTGTTGGGAGAGGTGTGGGGGGTTGGGTTTTGGTGAGAGGGTGGGGGGGGTGGGGGTGTGTGTGTGGGGTGTGTGTGGGGTGTGTGGGTTCCACAGCAGCACCAGCATGAAGCCATGCAGCAGGTTGCTGGAAAACGGCCCCTTGTTTGGCTGGTGGTCTGTGCTTGAATGCAGACACATAATCCTCATCATTCTGTTAGACCTGAAATCTCAGACTGGCTCTGATTTCTTATTAATCTTCAGAAGGGCAGATATGACTGCTGGATTTTTTATTTTTTTTAATGACCCAGACTTATTTTTATGCCTTAGACCATGCGAATTCTTTGTAGGTGACATTATGGTGTTATTTTTACAAGCAGTGCCATATGCCGCCATCAAATCATAATTATTTAGAATGAAATTAATGGGGTTAGGGTTAGGGTTATTTTTTGACCCCGTTGTAAAATAGATCTTTTTGTTAGTGGCTCAATCCTGCAGACTGCTGTGCTGTAAGGCACCAGTTCCATGTTAAACACACCTTGATTAAATAGACCAACACTGCACCCAAGAAAAGTTTATACTTTCTCAAAGCGCAAGGGATGTGGAATTGGTCTTCATCACCTCATTTGCACTTCGCTTGGCCCGGACAGGAAGTGAGTTCATCTGGTCCACAGGAAGTGAGGTGGCTGTATAATAAAAGTGTAAGAGTGGGTGCGTGAGCATGTGCTTCAGCGGCCAGGCGGTTGAGACCAGGCGTGTGGAGGAGGCCGAGCCCACGCGGCCCAGCCGGGTGGCACTCGTGCGGTCCGCCCCGTCCCAACGCACGGCCTTGTCTCTCGTGTCCCCACAGCGAGCAGCTGCGGCAGGTCGGCGTCTCCAGGCTGGATCAGATGGTGCTGACGCCAATTTAAAGAACCTCCTTGAAGTAATGAGGATTTTTTTTTATCTTTTTTTTTTTTTTGTCCTGGGGCAAAACGTCAAATCTTCTTTGAGTAATGATGTGCTCTGCTGAGCAGGAAAGGTGTGCCTCTGCCTTTAGCTAAGGTTGGATCACATGACCTTTGTGGAGGAGGCCTATTGGCTTGGAGCCTTACTGTCTTTTCAGTGTTGATATGCAAAGAGGTGCATTTTGGTGTTTATGCGGTTTAGTGCACTCTATTTGTAGCTGTCTGTGTATCAGACCCCGTTTATTTTTTCAGTTGTTTTGTTTTTGGTCCTGCCTTAGTGAAGCAGCCAGTAGGTGCTGAGGGCATGTTCACACGGAGTCCTATGGTCTGCGTGTCTGTGTGCACACGTCTGTGTGTGCGTCCAGGTGGGAGGAGTGGCTCGCTGCATTAGTGTGTGCTAAGCTCATGGCTCTTCTTCCAAATCCTATCCAGTGGAAAAAAGTAAAGTGTGATTGGCCCACTGAGGAGGGCGGGCTGGCGAGCCTCATTATGGGGCTACCATAGGGATCCATCGCACTGCTGTGTATTGTCTCTCTTGTGGGGGTAGGAAGTATAGCCACAGTGGTTGGGGCCTTTCAAGGACCTTCGAGGTGATTCCTGTGGTCTTTGCGGTCTGGGTAGCCGCAGGAGGAAGCTTGCACGACCGCAGGATGTTTCTGATTGGAGGGCTGTGCACATGGTCCTCTGATGCCCTGCTGCCTACCCATAATGCATTGCTCATTGAAAGCCCACAATTCTGCCCCTCTCACTGTGCAGTCTCTGGGTGGACTTTCAGTCAGTGTTCGCTGTCTGCCATTATGTCTCTGGTTAACACATAAAGTTTGATTTCAGAGGAAAATGTTTACTTTCCATAATATATGGAAATAATCAGCAAGACCTTTATCATATCAATGGGGCTCATCCAACATTTGTCACTTATGAGCTGTGGTCCAATCCAATCCAATCTCATGTGATGCATGCATCGATATTTTGCACACATGCATGCACATCAACTGTCATTTACAGTGAATTTTGTCTCCCAGCAATATTTATTCCCTTTGCTGGTTTGATTAATCAATTAGAAAAGCAACTGACAGTTTACCTTTGAGCGTGTGTGGTGTGTGGTAGGTTCAGTCCCTCCTGCAGCGGTTAATGCATGCTCCAGAGATGTGTGTGTTTGGAGGCGGGCCAGATGGGAGTGTGCACACACACTTGTCCACACACTGCACACACTCATGGTGTTGGCCAGTTTGGTGGGTGTGTGTCAACACACCGAGACAACTAAAGCCTAATGCTTCAAAAGCTCAAGGACTGTGAGGGAGAGGAGGACAGGGAGGAAGGGTAGAGAGTGAGCGAGGCTTACAGGAGAGGGAGAAGTGGAAACTCCAGAGAAGTGTGTGCCCAGTGTGTTCACCCACCAGCCAAACACTCGATTTATTATAGTTTTTATGAGTGGTAGAAAGGCACTGGTGTTGTCTCACTCCCCACCCAGAGCACTGGGCATGCACAGAGCTGTAGGATCACACACGCACACAAAGAGTGCAGAGAGTAATGTAAATGTGCACTAGTATAACATGAACTCAAACCTCTAGACAAAAGAGCTTTTTCATAGTAACCCACACACAGACACACGCACTCACCCACATGCACATTATGAATTGATGAAATGCATGTGTTGGAGCCCTTGAGCTGGGCAGGCATGGTTAGGTGGAGTTTCCATGAACATCAGCCCTTTATTCTCTTGGCACACATACACACACACCTGTACAGCAAAAGTTAAACAAACACATACAAAACACAAATCACACAAACACAGCCAAGGTTTTATGAAAATACCAAATACACACAGTCTGTTGGTGTACCTGCATTTCATGGTTGTCTATACCAAATTGAACCTTTTCTCTCTCTGTCTCTACAGTCATTCCAAGGCAGCCAGGGACGTGCCTACCTCTTCAACTCCGTGTGAGTGTTAACGTCCACGTCCACCTGTCCACCTGCCCTCAAAGTCCATACTCAGCCTGACCACCTGGACACTATAGATACAATAGACACGATAGACATAATGGCTGTTTACAAATGAAAAACACCCAGGTGTGAAGGGGGAGGGGCATAGGTGTGAGGACGCTGGTTGCCTGGGCAACATGTAGGCCTCATCACCCTCCTGCCTTATGCTGAGTCAAACAAAACATGAGCATCTGGGTGTGAAATTGCTCTGCGTGTGTGTGGGAGTGAGAGTGTGTAAAGGGAGTATATCCCTTTAGTCAGTGCAGGCCAGAGTGTGTGCATGCATGTCAGCTAAGCCGGGTTGACATTCTATTTTAGAGGCAGCAGTCACAGGGATGAACAGCTGTTGGTAACCAAAGCTGCTGCTTTCTCTCACTAATATGTGAGTGTAGTCGTTCTGTTCTAAAGAGCAGTGCTAACTCTGGTCCTACCTGGCAACATGTAAACAGAACTAAATGTGTGAGCTAGAATGACAGAATCCAAGTAAAAGAGACAGAAGTGGAGGAATCGAGGGAATAGCCTTTCTGTTACGACCTTACGAATCTCAAACAGCCTAATGGTCCAGAACCATATAAATCACGTCTGTTGTTGGTTATAGATTAACATGCTTTTTATTTGGTGGTGTCAGCATTGGACTATTGGCACATGCAGTAATGTTCTCTCTCTCTCTGTCTCTCCCTCTCTCCCTCTCTCTCCCTCAGCGTGAACGTGGGTTGCGGTCCAGCCGAGGAGAGGGTTCTCCTCACAGGGTTACACGCTGTGGCCGACATCTACTGTGAAAACTGTAAAACGACTCTGGGCTGGAAATACGTAAGTTCTACTGCTCTTCCTCCCTCCTGCTGCCCCAGCGGGGACGTGTCTGTGTGGATAGCTGTTCACTCAGCTGTGCTTTTGCTTAATCTACTGCTATTTAAAAATCTCACGCCAAACCTGGTCCTTATACACAGGATTGGTCACAAGAATATATTCGCCCTGTAATGCTAATGTTGTCAGTAATGGTGGAAATAATAGGGCCTCTCTTAGACTTGTAGGAAAGACTCATTCTTATTGGTCCCTAGTAATGACTGTACATTAGTAGCCTTGTTAAGTGTTTGTTCCCATTTAAATATTGTATATTGATGACACTGATACAGAAACACAGTTTAAAATAGTCATCATCAAAAAAACAAAAAAGCAATTCTGTCTGCAAGTGTAAAACATGTCCGTACACCCTCTACGACTTAAACTTAATTTTTTCAAGATCTAGAAAAAAGCTGATCTGTCAGCCACAGGGAGCGAGTTGAGTGGAGGGAGAGTAAAACATGCAGCTGAGAGGGATTCTGCACATAGCCAGCAGCAGTGCAAAAGCAGTAGAATGGTGTTCTCAGGACATCAGTGTAGAATCAGCAGAAATGCCCAAAATAGCCAACGGGACAAATGTTTACTCTCCCACTTAGCTCCAGGGAACATTAAAAATATTATAAAGCATAGCAATGACCCCTTTTATGTCAGCATAAACTATCGTTAAAAAAAAAAAACTTTCACAAGGTAAAATCTACAGGCAGCTGTGTAAAAGGTGGCTTTAGCACTGAAGCCATGATGCACACAACCATAGCAGTGTGGAGCAGACCAGGGGGCATCTGACAGATCTTCTGGTGCCGTATCGAAGAGAAGAGGAGAAAAGACAGAGTTTGTGCAAACATGACCTGAGGGATCTGGAGAAAGCCATTAGATCCAGAAAACCATTTGAATCACCAAATCCAAATCAAAATCATCATACGATGAAATTAAATAATTGCTTCTAAAACCTTTGAATACTCAGAAGTGTATAAAACATTTAAAATATATATGGATACAACAGAATAGAGAGCACCTTCTAAGTGTTCATCCACTAGTTTATCCATTAGTGTTTATCAAATCATTGGGATGGTATGAACTGCAGAAGATGGGATCTGTATCCTTCTTTAAAAGGAGGTCAATCTTGGCTTGGGTCTGAGTTGAGGTAAACAAATGTTTGAGGCTGTCAAAACATTTGTTAAAGACAACAGGGTAGACGGACCTCAAAATATGTTCTAAACATTTGTTAAAGACAACAGGGTACACAGACCTCAAAATATATTCTAAACATTTGTCCTGAACCAATCAGACCCAGGAGATTTACTACTGTTCACAGCTGTAATAGCTGTAGACGTTTCCTGGAAGGTGATTGGGCTATCTGATTCCTTAAGTATAGTAGAGTCCAATGCTGGAAATTTTACATGATCTAAGAGATGCATGACAGCAGTCTTGACTGGGCTGTCTGAGGTGTAAGGGAGGAACAGAAAGGTTAAAAACTGGAAAGTAAATAGTCATAGAGGATGGTCTCTCTGATGCCTAAAATCCATCAATGGGAGTGCTGGAAATAACCAGAGACAAATAATTAACCTGGATGATGGACTCCAAAAAAAGTCGATTGAGGAAATGATCAGTGTACTAGAGAGAAAAGGGAAATGGTCTGGATTTAGGATGAAGAGCTCTCCCGGTATCAATATCATTGACAAAAACATATGAAGAGGGGGCCATTTTACAAATTGAAGTCAGCGTTGAGGTCAGTGTTGAGCAAGACGGGTCAAGAGCTGATTTCGCAGTTAATATCGCTCCTAATCAATATTAGTGTGTATATGGGTATGTGATGCGTGTGCGTAAGTAGATTGGAGACAATCGAAATAGGCTTGTTCTTAAAATTCAGAGTTTGGCGCTAAGCTTTATTAACCTGTACCACTTAGTCCTGGAAAATAAGGCCTGTTAAAATAATATATCACTTATTCTAATCAAATATAGTATCTGAGGTAATAAAATATATCTTCTTATTGGTCAGAATGTCAGCCCCTGCCTCAAATGCACGTTATGATTTTAGTGGACCACTTGATCAACCAAGGATTTAGGCAATCTAATGTGTTTAGATGCACTGAGATAAATGCGTTTCCTGGAGAAAAACTACCCCTGTGATTAGTTTAAAATTTGTAAAAAGTGCAGGCCATGACTGTATGCCCTCAATATTCCATGAGATAAATCTAGTAATGTGTAGTACCCCTCCCAGAGCTCAGCATTAGGAAACAACCCCCCTTGCTCCTCATGAGAACTAGGAGTGACTGAAGGGCCTTGGTTCCCCAGTCTGCCTCTGAGCAGTGAGCCCTCACACGGATGTGGAACTGCTTCTCAAAGCTTCCCCGTTAGAAAGCCCATCGACTCCACACCATCTATGCTGTCCAGAATTCCGACAACTCGCAAATTACACCTACTGAAACGTTTTTCCAGATTATCCAGTTTCTCTGAGAGCACAGAACTTTTTACCTTGAGAGATTTACATTCTTTTTCCAGCTAGACGATCCTGTCACTGTGGTCTGACACAGAAGCCTCAAGAGATTTAAGTGTTCCCATACGTGAGGCGACAGTCTGCTGAATTAAGTCCAGAGTGTCACGTATGGGCTACAGGGCTTTGGTGAGAGTAGGTGCATGTTGCACAGTTTAAATCGTCCAGCGCTGGTAGAAGCCACGGTGGAGTCTCCTGCGCTAGAGGACAGTCAGCCTTGGGCAAGCTAGGCTGCTCTGGGGACCTGGGAGTATTGGCAGTGGAGCTGTTTCCAGGGACTGTGTGGGTCAGAAAGCACCAACATACTGTCCTGAGCTACGTCCAACTACGCCCAACTGGCTACACAGTGCAGCCGGAGCTTAGGTCACATCTCTTATCAGGGATTTCTACAAAAACAAATTTCAATCATCTAAAATGATAATAAATATGTCACCACGAGCACCACATAGAACCCCAACCTGTGTCAGCTTTGCCCCAGTCTGGAGGGCTCTTTCAAAACACGAGGGTTGGTGACTTTTGTGTTTGGTTTTGGTTGCTATATGTTTGACACTCAGAGTGTCCTGAGCACTGCTGAGTGAAATGGACTTAGTTCATTTGATCCTGTGTGTGTGTGATATCATATATCTGAGCTTGTGTGCTAAACACTAATAGATTAGTAGGATATGTAGCTTGTATGATGTGTCTCATACAGCATTTTTTGTACACTAGCAGTAATTGTGATGTGTGGGTTGTTTGTTTGTTTATCTGCATAGTTACGTCGGTGAATGAGAGACTGATACGACATCCTCTTGTTTTGACAGGAACACGCTTTCGAGAGCAGTCAGAAATACAAAGAGGGCAAATTCATCATTGAGTTGGCACACATGATCAAGGACAACGGCTGGGAGTGAAGCACCGCCCACTGCCCCGCCCACTGCCCCGCCCACTGTCCCCTCTGCTCAGTGACCTCTTGGGCCGCTTTGTTGCGGACATTAGAGTGACACCCCTCCCACACACACACACACACACACGCACACACACTCGCTACCCTTCTCCTGAGACATACAGACTCTACCGGATCATTCTGAAACTCTGGAGATGGACGGGAATGTGGGATGGGGAGTGAGGGGGGGAATCCCCAAGGAGATTCCAGCTGGCTGTCTGTGGTCGCCATGACTCCCCTCTCTGACGTACACATCCAGACTTGAAGAATTCCTCCGCCTCTCTTCCTGGTTCCTACTGGTTACTGGTCATGGTGTGTTTGACCCTAATGTGTCACCTCCTCGTGAGCTGTTAGCAGTATCCTGAAGATACCATCTCACTCTTTCTTCTCTTTGTGGATGAGCAGAGAATGATGAGGTGTGTGTGTGAGAGAGTGTGTGTGCTTGTAATGCTTCTTTTAATGCAGGATTCTTGAATCTCCCCGCACCGGACTGAGGTTCCTGTATTTTAGTCCTCCGTCTGAGACGCGTCTTTTCGAGTGTGCTCATTCCTTCTGTGTTGGGATGGCAGCGGGAGGGTCTGGGATGTGGGACGTCAGGGTACGAGAGGCAGATACGATTGATCGGTTAGACGGTTGTTTAGGTTGGGTTTGTGGGAAAGGGCGGGGCTATGTAGCAGGAACATGAATTCCACGGGGTGGGAAAACAGGCGGAGTTTACGTGCTGCAGTGGCATTTTGCATTGGTGATATTTCCCTATACTCTGTTGTACTTTGCGATTCTTCTCCTTCGCTTTCCCCTCTTCCTCCACTTCACTGTGCACTCTGTGTGCCCTGCGCTCACTGCAGGTTGAGCCCGGAGCAGAGCCGGTCCTGCCCGCTGGACCACCTGGCCACCTGGTGCTGTAGGCGCAGTGGAACGTGTAGCTTTTAGTTGTAGTGGTGGCATTTGTGGCAGGTTCCATTTTTGCATCAGTACTAATAAGTAAACGAAGTTAAATTTGTCTATTTTTTTTTATGTCTGAACGCACCATATAGTGGTGTGGTTGGGGTGCTGAAACACACCTCATAACACACACCGCTACCTTTTGTCAAATGAATCATGTAGTTTCTGATGGATAAAAGTCTACAGATATTGTTATTTTTGTTTTGTTTTGGTTTTATTTGGCTGGTGTGATTATGCGCGTGTGTTTATGCACATGTTCGGACACACGCATGCATGTCCACGCACGGATGTGCTTCACGCGTTACGGTATGGCATACTTGAATGTCACTTTGTTTGCACTTTGCAGAGGCCTTGTTCGTGGGTTTAGAGGCAAAATGTCTGTCTGTCTGTCTGGTCTTCATTGCCTTTGGTGGATATTGTATTACATGCTTTGAATGAGGGTGATTAGCTGGCATGATCATCTCCCGTTAGATTATTAACTCCGCTGCTTTAACCTTTTGGAATCTGTTCACGAATCGGTTAACGGAAGCAGGTTTTAATCTGTTTTTGGTGCTTTTCCTTCTAGAGCTGCAAGCTCGTGGTGTATTTTGAACACACTAGTATTTTGTCAATTTGATCAAGATTGTGGATGAGAGGCAGAAATTAAAACAATCTAAAAATCAAAGCCCTTCTTTAAAATGGGGGAGGGTGTAACGAAAACGACGTATTGCAAAAAACAAAACAAAAAAATGTGCTGCTATTAAGAACAATCGCAATCCGTAGGTTTCGCTTTCACAGACACCTTTTACACCACCTGCACTTTACCCAGCCGTGCAAGCACGCACGCGAGCGGCTCTGTCCTTCACACACTCCTCCCCATGCCTTTGCCTCTAAGCATCATGAATCTTGTGCCTCTTCAAATGAGAAAATAATCCCTCTCCTCTGTTGTGCAGTGCATGACTCCATAAATCTCGCACATCTATTGTGGCCCATTTGGGCCAGAATAAAACAAATAAGAAAATAAATAAAACTAATCAAAATGTCACAGAACTTTTATCCACTGAAGACTATATTCAGAAGCATATGATCCAATATTTTTTGTGGTTCTACATATCAAAGTCGGACTTATTATAAAAATTAGTGGTTGTATTATGCCAGAGCATTAAAGGGGGTGTGTTTTTGTTGTTTGTTTTAGTTATTCTAATGGAAAGGGTGGGGCTTTCTTCCAGTGTTTAGGAGGGAAGGGGTGCTGTATAGGGCTGTATAATGTAGATTTCTATAAATCCAAACGGATTATTAAGATGCTCTGGGAGTTGGTTAGATTAAGGCAATGAATCAGTGACAAACCCTCAGTTAGCGTTCATCGCCATTAAGGTCAGTCCGGTCACATGACCTTTTAATCAAAGTCAATGCAAACAAGATATTTGTAGAGATATCCTACTTGAAAAAAATAACAGCAAGAGTTACAGACAAGACATTGTCCCTGTCTCAGTTTTTGTACATAAAGTAACATATTTAAGATTTTATATACATATTTCTACTGGGTTAGTTCCTTTACTTCCCTGACTTGAAGCACTTTTGTTGACTGTACTTCTGGCTTTTTGTGTGCATGAGTGTGTGTGTGTGTGTGTGAGGATGAGTTTGTGCAGGTGTGTGGTTGGATTTTCTCTCATTGTTTGTGATGTTTAGTTGTTGCTGACTAGCTCCTTCCTGTCCTTCTTTATGTTCTTTTAGTTTTGCTTCTTTTGCCGTCTTGTAACATGGTGAAACGTTTTATTTTTCTCTGAAGAGTTGCTTCTTCTCCGTTCTGGTTCTGTTGCTGAGGCCATGACTGCTGGTCCCAGTTTAGTGTCGTATAGTGGTGAGCTGGATTCACCTGACAAAACTTTTGCACCAGGAGAATCAACAAACATGCAGACAGACGCAGACAGCAAGCGAAGACAGTGTCGCCGTCACTGTGCGCCAAAATAAAAGCTTTTGTTTAACAGTCCTTTAGTTCAGAGCTCCGTTGTGTGTCATGTACAGTCGCAATCATGGAGGTCTCAACTGCTGGAAATTTAACCACTTAGAAAAACCAAAAAGTAATTGTGATATTCTTCAGTACCAGGTTCTGATATTTTTGTTATTGGTTGCTTATTTATTTTTCATTTTCGTTTACCCCCACTTTGCTTTGGTAGCACTGGTTTCAAACTTTTCAGAAAGCTTCAATCTTCAGACATCGTCATGCTAAAAGATATGTAGGTTTATTTCATCATAAGTAAGCACAGGGATGATTGTAAGTTTGAAGAGTTATTTTCTTAGGACTGTTAAAATAAGGTCTGAAGCATGTATCTCTAATGGCTATATTATAAATTGTGCCTGTTTTTTTCCTTTCTTTCCATTGCTTTTTCCTTCATTTTACTTGGTTACACTGCTTTGCATTCTGTCCTAGTAAAATGTCACGTTTGTCTGTTTTTCACTGTATTGTAGAAACTATCATATCACAAATAAAGCTTACATGGCATTTGAATGGCTTGGTTTAACATGTTTTTTGTTGCCATCAAACATTTGTTTATGGATAACACCAACGTTTTAATGATGGGTTGATATTACTACAGGTAATTGCTAATTGTAAAAATATTGTCTTTGACCATTATGTGATATCAACAGTGAGGTTGTATCAATAGCAATAAAATGCTACTAAGTACTAAGAAATGGGTAGAAATCCTTGAACTCTGCCCTTTGCACTCCATTGCCAGGTTGTGTTTAGGCACTGTTGGCTGGTGATTGGCTCAGTGCATGAAAAATTTTCCCTCCGGTAATTATCCGACTTCCTTTAGTTACCTTAGAAACCAGTCTGCCGTGGATAAAGTCCTGTCGTATGGGTAATTCATTTAAGGTGAAGTGTTTAGAGTTTATGTCTTCGCCAACAGTTCACGGGTGAGCAGAGAGCTCTTCTTATGTAATGAACTTTATAAGCATGTGGGTCAGTGGGTCAAGGTGTCTAATTCAGCATGAGAATCTCCTAGCAGTCCTGCTTCAGTAGTTCAGCAGTCCTGCTTCAGTAGTTCAGCAGTCCTGCAGCTTATGCCATCAAGCCCAGCAGTACGGTAGAACAGAATATCCCCACGTTTGGCTGCTCTGCTGGGGTCTCCATATACTGGTGCAGACTCTAGTTTCAGCATTGTGGAAGGTCTGTCACACCCCTGCAGTTCATCCTCATGTGGTCACCCATAGACGTACTAGGTGGTGTGGTGCTAGGATTCTTTTATCATGTGACCTTCTGCATCCTTCATGCTATTAGCTGGGACCTGGATGACCTGGATGATGATACAACCACTTGGACCTGTGTCATCTCTGAAGCCCTGGAAGATCTCATCTTCCATTTAATACGTGTGGCTCACGATAGATCCATCCATCTGAGCTAACAGACAAACAGGCAGTCAGGATTTGACCAATAGCAATGAAGAAGTGTTATAGCTGTTATAGTCATACACGCTGCCGTGACTCCTACACCACAATGAATGGGCCCTTCTGTGTGTGTGTGTGTTTAGCTGGTGTGAGGGGTGTATTTTGGCTTGCCAATTTATGTACAGTGAAAACACACAAATTTGCTATAAATCTATTAGCCCTACCCCAAACTGTTTGGCTGGCAATGTAAAGGAGTGTATCTGGTATAAACACACACACCTAAATATGTTCTGACCCCAGTGAAGGGCTTTTTGAACAATGGGTTGAAACCACACAGCTCCCATTGGAGGGGAAACTCCCTCTTTCTGAGTAGGGGAAACAACTCTCTCACTTTCTCTTTCACTCTCTTTTCCTATCTTTCTCTCTTTCATTCTCTCTGTTACAATGTCCTTAACTGATTTACTAGGAAGGTAAGTAGACAAACAAACTGTACAGAATACATGTTCGAACTGGTCTAACAGACAAGGCAGCCTTCACTATGTGTTTGTCTAATACTCTGTAGAGCGTAGAAATACGCTTCTGTATTTCCAATATGGCAATTATTCATAATACACTACCAGCTACCGGACTGAAGACTGCATGAGAGCACATCTATTTTTTGGTAAGTTATGCGCACACACAGAGAAAGACAGATTCATACACATAGATAAACAACAAACACAACATTAGTTTCTCTCTTATCAGGATGAGTGCGGTCAGTTCTATTGTCTGGCATCTGAGGTCTCAATTGGCTTATCATTGCTGCTTCGCCTCTACTGACCTGACCACAGATCAGTCACAATGAACACACAGGACTACTGGACAAAGTCTCAAGATAAGACCAGATAAGACTTGATTGTCTGTCTCTCTCTCTCTCTCTCTCTCTCTCTCTCCATTTAGAACAACATCTCATTCTCTCTTTGTTCTAAGAATATTCCATGGTTTCCTAGCGACTGTAGCTGTGTTGCCATGTGGTAGGGTTGCTATTTGAATGTTGTTAGTTACAGGCTATTGGACAGGCCAGTGGCTTCAGCAGAAGGGCAGTGAGATAACACAGCCAGAGGGCTGCCTATCTGACACACTCAGCACCGCTAGCGCCAACTCTGGGGGTCTGGGTGTTTTTCAGGGATCAAAATATCTACACAATATATAGTCTAGTAAAACAAAACACTGGTTTTTCTGTGAGTTCATGTCTGTGAGGTCCTGGTCTTTCATGTGTGAACATACGTGTATGTGTGTGTGTGTGTTTACCAGTGTGACAGAAGCTCCCTTGTCCATGTTTCCAGTTTCAATACTGAAAGATTTATCACTGCCGCCTTGTGATACACACACGTATAACAAACTCTGGCAGAGGTTCCCATCAGCGACTTGAACAACAGAGAGAGATATTAAAGTTTGAAGGTAAACAGAAGTGCATCATCATAACGCATGATCTGACTTCCTTAGCTACAGCATCTCATCGACATTAGCAACTGTTAGCATTTGTGGCCTTGCTACACTGTGCTGTGGTGTTTCCATGGCAACTCATGAGGGGAAGAAAAAAAAACACCCCAAAATCTCCAGAATGTTCCAGGTGATGTCATGTGTTTCCTTTCAGTGCACACGCACGAACTAGATCTGGGACTGTGTGACTGAAGAAATACTTAAAAAAAAATACTTCATCAATGAAAAAACACCAAACAGCTACAGTGAACCTGAGAGGAAGAACTAAACTGAGTACGTCGACCTTCACATCCACCCCAGCGCAGCCAAATCAGATGCCAAGGCCTCCTAATGACATGACAGCAGGTACACGCCCTGTTCTGCTTGTCTTGGGTTAAAATAGATCAGGGTAGCCAATCGATAAATGGACAGGTGTGTGACATCACGGAAGTGTGAGTGACATCATGGAGAAGTCACTGGGTTAGTGTGTGTGTGTGAGACATTAAAATGGTCCGTCAGACTTCCTGCAATTACTCACCTGTCTGCATCATAGCTTTTACTGCCCTGACAGGAAACACTGTTCTCAGCCCTCTCTCTCTGTTTTTCTCTCCCTCTCATCATCAGTTCCTCTTTCTCTCTTTCTCTGTCAATCCCTGTAATTTTAAAGCCTGACCTTTAAATATAGAACTGCACTGAGTTCTTTTCCACACATCCTGCACTGCACTGTGCTCAGATCAGTAGTTAATCTAAATGGACCCGTGGTCAACAAGCACTTGCCTATCACTTATAAATTTAGGACCCAATAGAGGAAGGACAGCAGTGACAATAAATAAAGCATTTGGTAGACATGCAGTCTGTGGTTACACTATGGTGACATTGTGTAACAACGCATAACAACATTTGCATATTTGTTCTCATTCTGGACATACTGCCAACGGTTACAAGGGAATGAGGGCATGTAGTGCTCAGGCCATCAGATGTGTGTGTGTGTGTGTGTGTGTGTGTGTAGATTCTCTGACCAGGAGAGTTGGAGATCAGGTCAAAGCCAGCACATCAATACAGTGTGTATACACCTCTCTCAGCTCCATGCTTCGTACATACGCCGCTTCTTAACTGGGATCCAGAGCCTCCATATACTGTAGAAGCACTAATGATACCTGCTGATCTACAGTATAGCCAACAAAACATGGTTGATAAATGCATAATGGAAACGTCAGGTTTTAACACTGGCAATACAGTATGTTCTGTATGGCATTTGCTTGTGTGTTTTGTAAGCTCTGTTTTCTGGACAGGCCCACTGGGTAACCTGACCACTTTTAACAGCTCGATTTAGTTGAGGACCGGCAGCACAAAACAGCCCTTTATAAAAGTCAGACGTCTGCCACAGCCGGCGAGGTACTGCCTACAGGGCTGAGCCAAAATAAAACATCTGCTTTGTATTTACGCTGTTTGGCATAAGAGTGTTAGGTGAAGCCATCAGCAGAGCTCTGAGCACAGCTCTTCCTGTGGGAGCTCCATTTACCAAGCAGTTTATATAGCATGTCATGGGGGTCAAACAGAACTGAACAGTGAGAGAACAGTAGTGAACACTGCCAGAACAGTAGTGAATGTTTGGGAGGACAGTAGTGAACATTGAGAGTACAGTAGTGAAAGATGAGGGGACAGAAGTGAATGCTGAGATGAGAGGAGAGTAGTGAATGATAATAGTGAATACTGAGACAAGAAAACTAGTGAATGATGAGAACAGTACTGAGAACTACTGCCAGAACAGTAGTGAATGTTTGGGAGGACAGTAGTGAATACTAAGAGAACAGCGGTGAATGATAAGAGAACAGTAGTGAATGATAAGAAAACATTAGTGAATGATAAGAAAACAGTAGTGAATGCTAAGAGAACAGTGGTGAATGATAAGAGAACAGTAGTGAATGATAAGAGAACAGTGGTGAATGATAAGAAAACAGTAGTAAATTATAAGAGAAGGAACTGTGTTCTCAGATATTATTATGCCCAGCACTGTTGCCACATGGCCATCATCATTACTGTGAGAAACTACGTTGATTTCCTCCATTTAAACACTATTTTCTGTGCTTATCTTTGTCTCTCCAGAGCTCTCATCAGTCACTGTTATATAACTGTGTGTGTGTGTGAGAGTGAGGAGTCTTCAGAGACTCAGGATTCACATATTCTCGATTAAGGTCTTAATTAATGCTCTGTGTGCAGAAATGTGTATGTGTGCGTGTGTCTGTGTGTGTGTCTAATTAGAAAACAGACAGAGATAACTATACTGCTGGTACATAAGAAATGTTCATCACTTGATGGAGAAACATCAGAAAGTTCTAATCACATTACTGAGTCACAGTCCGGAATTCAGTGCTGTGTAAGGAACTTCCCGCTTTTTATTAGGAGCAGGTCCTGTTTACGGCCCTATTGTGTATGCTTCAAACAATAGCCCAGATACATATAAAGCACAGGCCTGTTCCTAGAACCCTGATCTAGTCTGGGCTGCTCATGTATGGAGGTCGTGAGAAAATCCTTACAGAGGCAGCGGTGCTGGTTAAATGCTTTGGGAAGGTTGACATGCAGATACACTGTACTGTATCAGTAAAAATACACACACACACACACACACACACACACACACACACACACACACACACACACACACACACGCACGCACACACACGCACACACACACACACACACACACACACACACACACACACACACGCGCGCAGACACAGTGTAGTTTTTAGAGGTGATAAGACCAATTAATTCACCCATAAGCCATGCCTTTAAAGTTTGATGAAGCACCGGAGACATCTATTTCTGGCTGGACCTCACCACAGCTGTCCTTCACTCAAACGCTCCCTCCACCCCCACTGTAGTGGCCCAGTCAGTTACCCCAGCCTGGGCATGTTTTATCCACACATAATGCCCCAAACATTTGTCATGAAGTTCAACTTTCAACTCATCTGTAATCCAGTAATGTCACTGTGCAGCTGCTCTGAAGCCCTTCAGCAGACAGCAGTGGTGGGGGGGGCACGCATGTTTAAGAACATGTTTTCTCCATAGTAACAACCTCTGGATACCTCGCTGGTTGCCTGTTCCTCACAGTGTAGGCTCATAAACAGGGACGCTGAAGAGCGAGACGCTGGCTCAGTCCCCTCGGCGCCTTGCAGCACTCGGTGACACCAGGACGAGCACTGGGAACCTCACGCTTAGTGGTGATGAGTCCTTTGGTGGTGAATTCCTTCCGGCTCTAAAGTGCCGCGCGGCGGGAAGCTTTAGCAAATCGTTCTTGTCTGATGAGCTTTCAGCGAGTCTTGGCCGAGAGTCTCCGAAATCTCCCATGTGCTTCTAACACAGCAGGGCAGGTCAGACCCCCAGATCGATCACCTCCTTCTTGAGAGAACATCATCCCTCTAAAGACATTACCTTACTTGTTTTAACCACTTGTTGATTTTAAAATGCTTGATAAGTATAAATAGGACAAGTGTATAAATTACTACATAAATAGGACTGATCACATTTTAAGAGGCATTTGTGTGGAAATCCAGATGATTTCCAATGGCTTCGACAATTCTTATCTCACACTTCATAAACATAAGAGGATATAAGGAATTATTAAACTTATAATAGTCAGGCTCCAGAGAGCTGCAGAGTGTCAACACCAGAACCTCGTGTTTATCCCAGCTGTGTAGGATATGAGACAAGCAGATGGTGAGAAATGTCCCACAGTGCATCTATAATAGGATTACAATGCATATTGCCTCCTGCACCTTTACATCAGAAGAGGACTAGAGTTTGTGTGTGTGTATTAGTTCATTGATTTAGCATTGCTAAACACACCACACGCGCGCACACACACACACACGCTTGAACACACATACACATACATGTAAACATGCGCACACGTGCACATCAATACACACACACACACACACATTCATTCTGACATGCACACAGACGCATCTGAAAATCCAGAGATTTTTTTAATATGTCATAACTATACATGGTGTATTTAAACAGATCAATTCCCTGCTAGCTTAGGAATGTTACTCCACAGTAACATCTAGAAAAACGTCCTATGACAAGCTCCATTATTATGATGAGGTATGGTTAATTCTATGTTATCACTGTGGGTCCTGAGCTGGACAGGAAGTTGTTTCCCTAGATGATGTCACAGCTTCTCAGCATCCTACGCTCCTCTTAGGGACTGGCTCTCAACATCGATTGTTACCACGGTGACAGTGCTGACGTGCTCTCTGGCTCATTCGCTTTCACTCCCTCCCAAATGCACTTGTGCATGCACACACACACACACACACACACACACACACACAAAAGCATTCCCTCTCCCCCTCTCTCTCAAAATGCATTCAATCTCTAACCTACTGTCTCTCTGTCTCTCTCTCTCTCTGTCTCTCTCACTCTCTGTCTCACACACACTTCACTGAGCACATCCTACACAGACAGGTTTCTAGCTCAATCAGGGAGCAGATATATGAGGTCATCTGTAGGTGGGGTGTACCAGAACATCGTGTAACAAGTGATTCATAACAGCTAGAACACTGCTTCACCTGGCCTACATCACATAGTACTCCCTCCAGCTCCATCACATGACCTGCCCACACACACACACACACACACACACAACTTGATTCCTTTTTTCTTTCTCCTTTTCTCATGTATAAGACTTCTAGATACACAGAAAGATTAGATCTGTGATCAATGTAGCCTCTCTATGTCTCTCTCTCTCACACACACACATTCGTTTCTCTACCTCTCTTCTCTTTATAATACTCCATGTCTTCTCTGCCTTCTGTAATGCTGGACCACTTATGAACACATATAAACATTATTAGTGAGCTCTGTTCTGTTTCCAGAGTCTAACAGCTCTTTGACTATTAGACGTTTATTGGTCAGATTCCCTTTTACTTTTCATTGTTTCCTGTTGGCTGTAATCCGTTTCCTCCACGGTGCCTTTCTGTACTTCGCCCTTCACACACACCGACACAAACACACTCACCTTCTCTCTCCTTGGTGCCAGGATAGAATGGCTCTAGTCAGCTTTCCAAAAATGCACATCATCTATCTAAAAATACATGCACGCACCCACCCACACACACACACACACCACACAAAAACACACAGCTATTACAGCATGGACAAGACAGAGAAGTCTAACCAAAATCATACTAAGCACGCAGGTTATGGCCCCTACACAGATGTACACAGTTAAAATTAAACAATGGCTGTGAAGTTAAAGGAGACACGAGCAACTTTAACCTAACGATGCGGACTGAAAAGCTGTGGAATGACACCTTTTTAGGGCGCAAAAGAGAACCCAGCAAAAACACGCTGGTTCTCCACGAGGCCTCGTGTGGAGCCCTGAGCAGGAGCTTCTCGCTGTCTCACCGTGGCAGCCAGCAGGCATCTGTGGAGACAGAGACAGAGCGGAGACCCAGCGGAGACCCCGCGGAGACCCAGCCGAGGCCTGTCTTCTCGACAGATTCGGCAGGGCAGACGGCAGACGCTTCTTAAAACATTCACGTCTGGCCGAACGCCTCGAAACCGACTGGACGGCAGCCTCGCCTTGAGAACAGTTGACCCGACATGCACTGTTAAAGAAAGTTTTTGGGGGTCGATAAAGAGAACGTTCTAGACCGAACAAGTCTATCAGCCTTGTGAAAGCAGGAGCTGGTGACGGGAAGTTTACGAACAGGAAGCAGGAGCTCAGGACGCTGCCTCATTAAAGCGACACGCCGGCTGCCAACACACCCATGCCTGCTGGAGCCCACGGCCGGGAGGGCGGAGGAATCCACCCATGCACAGAACCCGCCATCTTTATAGATGATTACAGTAACTGGCCCTGTAAAATGGGTAGTGATTCCTTCTTGGTCCAAGCAATGTGGACGTAAATATACTTAAATGTATGCTGGCAATCTCCACTTTAACTTCACAAGCTTTTTCTAGTTTCTGATGCATTTTACAGATTGTACAGTCTACAATCTCTCTCTCTGTCTCTCTCTCTCACACACACATCCATGTTGCAGAGCGGTTAATGACGCTCTAATGCCCAACTGAGGCGTCTTAAGAGTTACAGCCTCTGGGGTCATGGCTAATGCTAAATTTAGCCTGGTGTTTATTTCAGGAGCAGCATGTGTGCACCACACACCCACCCACCCACAGATACCCACCCACTGCAGAGTACACACCCAGCCACACACCCACAGAGCAGAACACACACATAAAGAGTCGCTCTGTCTACGGCCTGGTCTGTGTTTTGCTAGTAATGAAAACGTGTCATTTGTTGGACTCTCTCGTTTCTCCCTCCCCGTGCCTGTGTGCGCTATAGCGAGTTCCCCCTACATACCATACACAGCAATTATCTCATGGAGAAAAGATGCCTCGGTGCCTCAGGCAAGCACTCCCTGCCCCCACGCCAGCTTCTCCCACTGGGCTGGCTCCCAACTCTAGCCCCAGGCCTCAGTGGGCCTTTCAGCCCTTAATGGTGTTTGTTTAGTAGAAATGAAGTGTCTCCTGCAGACATCAAGGCACAATGTAGACACAGTGTAAAGTGGACCAGAGACCCTGCTGGAAATCTTCCCCCCTGCAGGGAGAACAGGACAGGCACTCCGACAGCACCTGGAAAAAAGCCAGTTCAATTCTTTTAAATGTGTGTGTGTGTGTCCATTTATATGTGGATTCGCACTTTACTGTATTTAGTGGACTGGTTTGCATTAAGCGGGCGAGGGGTTTAGGTAGAGAGTGTGAATCCCAGCAGTGTGGTGAAGACAGCAGCTTTATAGGAGACGGCAGACGCTGTTCAGGTGTTTCCCACATAACCAGTAACGTTAGCGTGCATGTGCAGGAAGAAAAGTCCAGCCAGGCTGACAGTGAAGCACAGGAGTCTGGATCTGGACAGGAGAACCTTCAAGACGTCCCTCTCGGACTCAGGCAACCATCAGCACCAGTTCTTTCGCCACTGGTCCCAGTGAGGCAGGTGGGGAGCCACATGTCGAGAGATGAAATAACACACCTGTGTTTCTTATCTGAGCCCTACAGGCTACATTTATAGCATCTGGCAGACGCTCTGATCCAGAGTGACTGGCATATTTATGAGCAAAATAGTACGCTCACTGTGAATGGAACTCACCGTTTTGGAGTTACAAGGCAGATGCTCTACCTGTGCTATTGGGTGAGTGAATTAAAGGACTCGCTTGTGTTTAGTGGTGCGACCACAGCGACAGACTGACAGACACACAGATAGACACGCAGGAAGCGAGACGTGCTGGCAGACAGACAACTGCGACGCGGTGAGTCATCAGTCTAGCAGAATAAAAATGGAGATGCCTTTGCAGGCACGTACAACAAGCAGGCAGCTTCTACACAGAGCCTCTGGACCCCGGTCACTCTACTGCATCAGTTTAACACCATTTAGCTCCCAAGGGCACCGAGGTGTTCAGAGCCTTTAATCCTCCCCTAGACCTCATCTTACTTTAATGAACACTTAATGTAACTCATTGGACACTTTATTGAAGCCCCTGACTCCCAGTTAAAAGGAGGGTTCAAAATCTGTCATACCTGGACCTTATGGGCCGTGATTTGAATACATGTTGTATGATGTAAATAAAACTCCAGGGATTACAAAATCCAGGAGGGGATTTTAGGTTTGAGAGCTGGAGTTGAAACCCCCTGCACTAGAAGACCAACCTGTCCTTTGTTGTCTGAGCAGGGCACGGCGGCTGTCGCACGGCTGTCGCACGACTGTCGCTTCCCCTCGACACCAGAGCAGCTTCTGTAAAAAGATACACACACAGGGAATAAATCTGCATGCTTTATAACAGGATAATTCTGAGTACTGATCCTATTAGAGTGGATACAGTTGAGAAACACACTAGTAACGCTTATTCTGGGTTAGAGTCTGTTCTGAGGTGTGTGTGGAGTCAGAGTGAATGTGATGAACTCTTGTACAACTCATATGTTTGTGAGAGAAAGAAAAAAATCAGAGGGGTGTGAAAAACAATGATAAGACTTACTGGAGACAGAGAGATAGAAGGAGAGAGGGAGACAGATAGAAGGAGAGTGAGTGAGAGATGAGAGGGAGAGATGGAGAGGGTTGATCTTGTTCTTCAGCTGGGTGTCTGTTCCTTTTTGACAGATGACAAAGTGGAAAAAAGTAAATGAACAAGACGTTAAAGAGGAGGAATTAAAGATGCGGTTAAAAGACACGGAGACACCAGAACTGATCCGTACATTACACCACAGGGTTGTTCTTATGTGTGCTGCATGTGGTGAATCATACAGAATCAGCATTTTGACAAATACCCCTTAATAAAGGCTATAACTACAAGAAAAAAAATTAATAATATATTTGAATAATGTAACAGTGGCTTGGCAAAGAGATCCTAAATTATTTGAAGCAGGAATGGAGAAATGTGCATATACACTAATGTGTTTAAATAAAGAATAAATATGCATTAAACACAAAGTCACAAATGTGCCTACACACCCACCCCTTCTCACATCCACCCACACATCCCACTCCTGTCAGCTTTGTCCCAGCTGGGGTCTCTGAGACCCTGGTGAGACACACATTAGAGATTCCGTCCATCAAACTCTCTCCCGTACACACACACACACACACCCACATGCTCTGAGACTTACAGAATCATTTACAGGAATGTGTACATGTGCTGGGTCATGCAACAAGGTTAGCACACACACACACACCCCACAGAGCATGCACACTGTTCCACATCCTCTCTACTACACACAGGCCAAATATGACACCGTGTTTTGATACACATCCAGGTGCAGAGCTTCAATACATCACTTGTGTACACACACACACACACACACAGTGGGGATGGCATGGGGCCCATGTCTGCCAGGAAATATCCTTCAGTAGCATCACCACTCTACCCACTGTTACCTGAGCTACCAACAGCAACCAGACAAATAGCCATCATGTAATCAGCTGATCTCTGGGGCAGCTCCCAGCACGCACACACACGTGTACACACACGTGCTCCACACACAAGTACAGGGCCGGTTTGGTTCTATTGTCACTAAACATTGGCCATTCACGTTTTATGCAACATCGTAGCTTTAGATTCAGTCATTCAGCCAGCGGCGATGGCGTGGAGCGCACAACGGCGTCTGTGGTGACCTTTTGGCTGACCTCAGAGATCAGGACACAACGGGTGGGATCAGGACCGGTTAGGACCAACCAGCGATTGACCCGTGCAGACGAGCGAAGACCAGTCTGAGGTGGCCACATACTGGCAGGGGTGGGTGGTGGTTTTGAGTAACTGGTCATTTCCGCAGTTACAGCTACTCTTCTGTAATTATGCAGCAAGGTAAAGACGTTTTAGTCCCTCACACTTGGAAACTCTTGTTAATTGGCGTTTTGATTTCCCAGTGATCTGCTGGACGCTGATCATAGTCACAGCCCCTCAAGCTTCGCCTCTACCTCAGACTGAACAGCTGAAATGTCCGACACCAACAGACACTTTGTTCTCATGCCTACTGAGGATTGCTAGATTCCTTTTGATCAAATCTAATGATTACATGAATATTTTTTGCCGTGGTCATCAATTCACGGAAACAACTGCTTCGTTTTTTTTTTTACTTGAATATGGTGACAAGCTGCTCATCCACATCTGGGAAGGTAGAGGTGTCCATCTCAAGTGCTGACTGTATCCGAGTATCACCGAGAATAAAAACGAAGTGCGAGAGATTCACTGGGGCTTCCAAACATGAATATTTCAGGAGTCCATGACGGTCTCCTATACCTGTATGGGGTGACTCGGTACAGGGGATATAGTGTTTCACAGAGAAATTACTCCTAAGCATGCAACATTCATGAAGAGAGTCTGTCCTAATGAACGCTACATGTGTATACCCACGTGTGCTGTGTGGGGCATCTCGTGTTCCATACATGTGACATGTGGTTCCACACCAGGCTTGGACCAGCTGTCCGCCCAGGACACCTCCTGTCAGGCTTGGGTTACATAGGACCAGCACCGCCACCTCGCATCTAGAAAAGACACACACATTCACCCGGCATTATCCTGCTGCCTTACCTAACTGCACACATCTGCATTCATAGAGCATTCAGAGACAAACACTGACAAACAGAAGTGGAGAATGTGTGTGTGTGTGTAGAATAAAGTACTGAGACATCAGCGCAGGACCTCTGGGGCATCTTTCTGGGTAATCTCAGCGTTTGGAGGTAAACCCAGTCGACCCATGACCAGTATGGGACACCCTAGCAGGACATTCGTCTACTCCTGTACTGATAGGACGGGAGACAGGGACTGCTGTGCATGACCTAGAGATGTTAAAAGCCTCCACACATCCAGAGTAAAACACGGAGACGACAGGCTTTAGTAAAAAGTATTTATTCCTGCATAAAATACATGTTTGGACAAATAAACAAATATTGTTCGAGAAACAGAAAAAATACAGAGTATCCTTTATTTAAAAAATAAACAGAAACAAAACTGAACCAAATCTGAGCTAAAAGTACAAAGTCGTCCCAAAAGCCTGAAGCCAGTGAAGAGTCAGGGTGAAGCTGACCTAGGGTCAGGGGTTAGAGGTATAACTAAGCTGCAGTGCTTGGCTACCAGGAGCTGAAGTCACCGAAGCCACTCCGACCTTTGACCTTCTTGCTTGCTGATTCACTGGTGGAAGCTTTGCAGTCATCATCCACAGTGCGCTTCCTGTAACACACACACACACAAACACAAACACATGGAATTAATCTGCATACTTTAGAACACGTAAATTCTGAGTACTGATCCTATTAGAGTGGATACAGTGGAGAAACACATTAGCTTATTCTGGGTTAGCGCCTGTTCTGAGGTGTGTGGAGTGAGAGTGAATGTGATGGGTTTACAACTCTTGTACAACTAGTTGCAGTGTGTGAGCACATACATGTGTGTGTGTGTGTGTGTGTGTGTGTGTGGGGGGGTGCACGATAATTATACTGATGCTCCAGAGCTTCCCCAGTGAGCTGTGTTCATATCCTGAAGCCCACTGAGCATCGTTACACCCACAAACACCTGCTGATCTACACACACACACACACACACACACACACACACACACACACACACACACACGCCTGTGTGCGCGCGCACAAACAAACAAGCATGTGTGCGCTCACACACACACACGTTGATTCTCTCATTTAGCAGCCTTGCCTCCTCCCACCCCACATGTGATGAGTGAGAACATCAGTGGTCAGTGTGTCAGCCGTCTGCTTGGAGCCGCCCCATTACAGGGGGATGTGCACTCACACAGCTGTAATGTTGATGTATTTGCCAATGCCGGGCCTGTAGGTTTTGGGCTGCTGTTCGTCTTTGTCTTTGCTGAGGGAGGCGGAGCTCTGAGCTTGCTCCTCCTCCTGCCTGCGAGTCTCCTCCGCCCGCTCGGCTGCGATCTGCAGCGCAAACACGTGTGCACAAACACGCGTTAGCATGTGTTACCCAGCGACAGATCACACATGACAAGCACATAACCCCAGCAGGCTTATACCATCAAGCCCCCACAACCCTGAACACAAACCTGTGCATCAGCCTCTTCATAAGGGTCCACAAACACAGAGGTGCGGAGCAGCTTAATCTCAGTCTGTACAGGAAGGGGCAGATAGACATAAATCAATCAGGGCTTAAGCAGAATTACCAGGGTTGTCTTTGAAGTATAGAACACCTGAAACGAATGAGCAGAACTCACACACTGCTGGGGAGCGAGCACACACACACACACACTGCAGGGGAGCGCACACACGCGCACGCACACACACACACTGCAGGGGAGCACACACACGTGCACACACACACTGCAGGGGTCCATGCTGCCCTGTTCACCACACTGTAGCTAAGAAAATGGATGGTGTAGGAAAAGTAGTCATGCTGACTACACCTAAACACCTGACTACACCTAAACACCTGACTACACCTAAACCTAAACACCTGACTACACCTAAACACCTGACAACACCTAAACCTAAACACCTGACAATCACATTCACGTGTGATTGATTCATGTGCATACTAATAATCAAAATATTATAAAACCTATTTAAAAACACTACTGTAACACCCTACATACCAGAGACACAGCTGTACACCAAGATGTAAAGCTGAGAGCATGACCACATTTTACTGGTATTGTGACCATTTTACTGGTATTGTGACCATTTTGTATCACCAGTACTTCTCGTAAGCTTCATAAAAAAAATTGGACCAGCTATGCAGAGCTGATGTCCAGTGATATCAAATGAAAATGGCATAGTAACAAACTGCTGACACAATGTTAGCTCATGATGCGGAAATCTTATTTTCTTTGTTTCTGCTACAAAAGTATTTTTGTATGCAGCGAATAAAACTTCAGCATGTGTCATACTTTATTACAAAGTGCTGGTGGTTTTCTGCTTTGTTGTGTATATATACAAACTTGGTGATTCACACCATGTATTGTAAAAAGTATCATGATACTGTATCGTTGATCATATCGATCAGCCCTGCCATGGGGGAGTTTACGTGCTGATGAGTCATGTCACTGTGGGGGTTTTCATTCACCTAGATCCTAACAACTCAACCCTGGGGCAGCAGGGTGAGTGTGGGGCAGCAGGGGGTGCGGGGCAGCACAGTAGGCGTGGGGTAGAAGCTTCATCATGCAACCACACATCTCTGCTCATTATGGATGCAGCCGGCTGGAGAAGGAGCAGAGTGTGTGTGTATGTCTGTGTGTGTGTGGGGGAGGGCGTGTACCTTGGGTCGGTCTGTTTTAGGATCACTCTCCACATTCTCCATGGCTGTGAGGGCCTCAAATCCACCCACCACTCTGAGAGAGAGAGAGAGAGAGATACAGACAGAGATGGAGAAGAGAGATTGCTTACACAGGATTGCACTAGAGCATGTAATGCAAACTGCCACAGACTGCAGGTAAATCAGCCACTGGGGTAACAGGGTCACTACGACACTACAGGTCTGGTTTGGGCTCAGGAACTGGGTGACATGCCTGAAACTTCACAATTTAAATGCTAAGGTGGGACAAGCTGTTATGAAATGGCTATGAAGTATGTCACTACGCAATCTATAACGTAAGCTATAACGAGCATGTTTGCATTGCTTTCCCAGCAACAGATGGTTGACTGTTGGCCAATTATCTATGAACTTCCTCTTAAGGAATAACGATTTATTTTTAGAGGCACACTCGATTAAATCCTTCCATGACAGAGAAAAACATGCATTTTAAGTAATTTAAGTAAATTGTAATTTACTGAAGACATGAAACAGTGACTGATACTCGTACATGGACAGGAACCGCTACAGGCCCGACAGGCCTCCTGCTGCCGTGGGAGAGACTGGGTTTGCAATCACCCCATAACTAGTGATACAGGGGTGTGTATGCGGATGCAGGGGTGTGTGTGTGTGTGTGTGTGTGTGGGGGGGTTGTTTTTTGCTTTCTGCACATTCTGACTGAATGGGGGTGGGGTGGGGGGGGGGGGGTGTACGTATGTACAGGGGTCAGCCAAGCAAATATAGCAGACTGAGGAATCTACAGTATATCAGTGCAAGAGTGTGAGAGGGAGGAAGGTGTGTGTGTGTGAGAAAGAGAGAGTTTGAGAGAACAGGAGTTGTTGGTCCAGACTTTTGCTGACAAGTCTCTGAATTCCTCAGCTAGAGCCCAAGGATTACAGCTCCCTGCCAAATGGGCAAGATAGTTGGTGAACGAGGAAGGCAGTGTGTGTGTGTGTCTGTGTGAGTGTGTGTCTGTGTGTCTTCATTCTGGTGTTATGGAATGTTCAGGCTAAACAGTAGGGATGTTTTTCCCTAGGACAGCAAATATGACATTTATGACTGATGCAGTCACTACATAGGGTGAGCACACGCATGCATGCGCACGCACGCACACACACCACCCTACATAAACAAAAATATATGAACATACATGCTGGGAAGGCATCCCTCACCAGCACCTTACAGAGAGAGAGACAGAGAGACAGAGGGAGAGAGAGAGAGAGAGAGAGACACAGAGGGAGAGAGAGGGAGACAGAGCGCCTGTTTCCAGCATTAATGCTACGCTAGTCACCTGCCAAACACGGTGTGTTTTCTGTCCAGGTAGGTGCACGAGCGGAAGGTTATGAAGCTGCAGAGGAAGAAAAAAAAAAGAGAAAATGTCAAAGAAAATGAGCTATGACATCATGACCTTTCTGCCGTCACAGTGTAAGAGGATGAAAACACTCACAACTGGGACTTGTTGGTGTTGGGCCCCGTGTTGGCCATGCTCAGCACACCCCGCCCTGTGTGAGACAGGTTGGGCTTGAACTCGTCCACAAACGCCCTCCCCCAACAGGACTCGCCACCTGGGGGGGGGACAGAGCGAGACCAAGGAGACTGTGAGGAGGAGGAGGAGGAAGAGGGGAACGCAGGAGGCAGCCTCGCTCTGGCTGAGGGGAGTGTAGGTCTGTCAAACAGTGGAACACAGACACCACGACGGAGCGTCTGCAGACGCTACTGCACTTCATTCGTACACATAGCAACACTTATACTGTACAACATCCGTGCAATTCTAAAGCACCACATGTCTGGGGGACACAATAAAACATCAGGGCCACATTAAGCGCAGCGACCGTGACAAACGCCGTAAACGCCAGTGCTGCAGATGGCCACTGTGGGGGAACCTAAACGTGATGAGGCTCGTGCGTGTGCTGCCGCGCTCTCGAAGGGCCTTCGCACATGTGGCGTTCTGGGGTGTCGTCATAAACAACATCCCCCATGCTGAAGACCCCCAACGCTGGTGTGCTAATTAACTCATCATCCATCTCAACAAAAGCCCTGCAGGACACACTCAGTGAGTGGCGGGGGGGCGTGCACACCTGCACGTGCACATGCGCATGCATGTCCAAGCAACCGCAAACATAAGCCTGTAACTCTCAACCCAAACCAGCATCTCTCCACTACACCTGATCAAGCATCATGCTCAGAGTTCCACGAACACTCGGCCAATCCAAACCCTCCTGGAGGACCTGATCTCTGAACTGCTCCTTCCTCCATATGCTAACATTTCCTATAAAGGCTGAATGAACGAGCTGACTCTGGACCAGCGGATAACCGGTAGCCCTGCAGGAACTGCGTTGAGATGCGTTTGCTTCGTAAACATGCCTTGGGCAGCGTCTCTGCATAATTCATGTGCTTGTTGACATTTGCAACCCCTCCCTCCCCAGCCACCGTCTTGATTAAAAAGCACAGGGAGGAAGAAGCATGTGAGGAAGATGAAGCTGCTCTTCCTGCCCATCAAACCAGATCAGAAGACGAGTCATAGCTCAAGAGTCACGCAGTTAACGAGTGGATGAAAGCGTAACTCGTGTGAGGGGGGAATAACTTGACTCTCAGTCTTCGCTACATCCGGATCTTCTTTCAAAACGGCTTAAAAAGCAAGGCTGCTGTTCTACACGACGACATCCCTCACCAGCCCCTTCATTAAAAGCGCTCGTTTATCAGGAACGCTAGAGTCAGGGGTCAGGGGTCAGGCTACACGTCCATCTCTTCATTAGCGTTCGGTCAGCGGCCACAAACGCCCACAGCGCGAAGGTGTCTGTCCCTCCCAGAGCGGTACGATGCCCACGTCCACACCAACACGGCGCCAGGGCCCTGCTCGCCGTGAACGAGGTGGAGATCGCCAATTTGTACACCTATAAAACACACCTGCAAGACAGACCGGTATTTCTAATAAAGTGGATCGTGAACATAGCTGACTGTACTGACTGTAAAGTCGCTCCAAGGCCATTCTTCACACTGTCAAACGTATAAGGGCGAAACATTTGGGGTTTGTTCACCAGGAATATAAAACTATATTTTGTCAAAGCTCTGTTCAGTTAGCTGGGTCAAAGGCCAGAGCCATGCAGTGTGTGTGTGTGTGTGTGTGAGAGAGAGAGAGAGACAGAGAGAGAAAGAGATCTGCATCTAGGGTCAGTGCATGTTTGAGAGGGCGGAAGTGTTAGGGTTGCTGGGGAAACTGTGTTAGCAGTCTATCAAATGCATACTTATCTGAGCATGAATCTCTGATTTGATTAGTAGTATTATGCCATTAGGGGGCAGAGGCTGTGAGGCATCATTAAGAACTAATTCTCAAAACTGTCCTGTGACAGCACAATGACTACAGGTATCATTCACAGTGACTAGAGGCCTAACCAATCAGGCTTTCTACAGGTCTGCATGAGCTAAAGACGTCGCTTACACAAGCTTTCCTGAAAGGGGCTGTCGAGCATACAGGAAAGGACCCAGATGCCCCTGTGGCCCTGCTGTTGGGCATCGCGCAGGCTATTGGGGTATTAGATTGCTGATGGCCGATTAAAGCAAAGTATTTTTGTCATTTTGTATCACAGGATCAAAAGGTTGACACATCAGAACAGGGTTTAAAGTGCACGATTGTACAGTGAGACACTTAACTGTACATGCCTGTCAAGTTTAGGAACGCACACACACACACACAGACAGCCAGGATCTTACCCAAGGGGGTCTGCGTGTGTGTGTGTGTGTGTATGGGAGAGAGGGAGAAAACCAGAGGGTTGTGTGTGTGTGTGTGTGTGTGTGCACGCGATACCTGTATATGGATGTCTATGCAATATCAGTCTCAGCACATGCAGTCTTTCTAGTGAATGTCAATAGGTACGTAGTCTCCAATTCCATGAAAACGCTGTTTATACATGCATATTATACATGCATATAGTGTAATATTTCCACACCATCTAGTACACACGCAATCTGGTGCAGCCTCGCTGAAGCTGTGAACATCTTGCTGCGTGCTGAAGGAGAGCTGAGGAGCATGTGGAGATCACCTTCAGGCTTCATCACCACTCTGCTCCAGTAGAAAAGGGTTTCACCGCTTCAGCGAGGATCACTCACTCCTCCTGCAGTCGTTCCGGCCCTCCCCGCCTGTCTCAGAACCACCCACGACCCAACGACGGCCGTCCAGAACCAAGCAAGGACCAGGTAGGAGAAGCACTTCCTAATTCTGGCCAGGTTATAACAGCAATCTAACTAGAACGCCACCTATTCAAGTCTCCCAAAAAACAAACGTGTTTATCTGTACCAGCAGGTCATGAGCATCCACACCCTTCCCTCCACCGCCGTAGCAGAGACACCTGGACGTAGCAGTTTTGCATCTGTGTCTCAGCCATAACCCTGTTTGGACAAGACTGGTGCATTTTTAATGATGTGAACTCTATATTTAGCCCTTCGCAGACTCTACCGACGCCCTCTGCCGATTGTCCGTTCAGTCTTACGAACACGTCCTCTCGCCACACTGCGTAAACGCTGGCGCTGCTGCCCGCCCCAGAGACGAGTGTCCTGCGTCCGGACACGTCAGGGACCACCAGGCCCCGTTAACACGAAGGAGTCTGTGGCATATCGCTTTTCTCATTTGTTTTACTTCCTTTCTCCTTGTATTGCCCTTCCAGGTCGTGCGTGGCCATGACATGCTTGAGAGATTCTTCAAAAGCTTCAGAAAGTGTTTCATATCTGAGGAACAGTCACTGATACCTGCACTTACATATAAACACAAGGTAACATGAAAATCATGGAAATGAGACGACTAAGATGATCAGCACTGCTGAGTCTGGTAACAAACTGTAGGCCCATCCTGACATTCACACAAGCAACTACCCAATAACACCTGAACTGAAATGCACATGTCTTTTTGTGTTTAAAATGGATAGAGAATATAATCCTGAGGAGAGTTGACAGTTTTTTTTTTTCCCTCAAAATGGGGAAGCATGTTCTCGGACATCTGCACTATAAACACTGTAGCTGTTATTTCAACACTGGGCTGTTTTATATCATTCCTGGAACCCTGGAGTGTGTTTACACACTGCCCTATGCCCCACTTTAGGTACAGCCCAGCCGACAGACACGCCCTCCCCGAGGACACGCCCACGTAGGTGCACCCCCAGCTCTGGTTGGGCCTTTCCATAAACGGAATGATCTGTTCAGAAAGGGGAACTGTGAGGCACTGAATGAGAGAGAGAGAGAGAGAGAGACAGAGAGGGGGAGAGAGAGAGAGAAATGTAAAGTTGAATTACCTGTTCCAGTGCCTGTGGGATCCCCCCCTTGAATCTGAAAAGCAAAAATCAGCACACGTAATAATTCAGAATTGACAAATGGACTTGAGCAGCTCAAATGGATGTATGAGCAGCTCCTGATGGGTCTGTACTCAGTACATCTGCACCAGTGTGAATCAGAGCTGTAGATGAGCTGGACTCCAGGAGATCTGTGCCAGACTCATAACAGCGGGACAGAGAGGAACATGAATAATGCAGCCGGCCTGTGCTGAACGGACGATGCTCCTCAGCACACCCAGACATGTGAGGTCACCATGGCAACCTTCCTGTTTCCGCGAGCGACGTACATGTGGCTGGTGTCTGGTGCCGAGCTTCTGGCGTTCAGCTCTTACCATGAAGTTTCGGATGGAGCGGTGGAATATGGTTCCGTCGTAGTAACCTTTCTTGCACAGCTTTATGAAGTTCTCACTGGCTTTGGGGATCTGAAAGCAGAAAGCGTGATTGATGAAATATGATCTTATATCCATATACATGAGCCAGTCTGCCAGTCTAAAAACAAAATAGAACTATAAGCTAATGAGCATACACGGTATATACTGTACATACACATACACATACACTGAGATGAGATCATGCTCAGGTTTCATCTATACAAACTAGGCAGCCATTACACACGCCAACCTCTGCTGAATTCCTGCTGAGACACACCTCATTCTGCTTAACGGGGTAGTGAGTAGGTGATCACCTCAAGCAGATCATGCTTTTGGCTTCAGCAATATAAAGACTGGTGAAAGAAACTGTTGTTTAAAACTGAACATCACTTGTTGTCCTTGCATGACTTACTAGTGGGTCTCAAAACACCATCAGTCTTTGTTATTTTAACCAGCTGTTGTTTTCTGCAAATAAATGTGTTTCTGATGGAGGTCCTGCATCAGCTGTGCCAGCAATGTTCTGATTATATATACCTATATATCTATAAATAAATACTATTCTTCTTCACTGAGGATGTGTGTCATATATATATATATATATATATATATATATATAATTTTATTTTAGACACACACCATCAGTAAAGAACAAATTCAATACTAAAATGAATACTAACTGGTAAACTGTGTGTTTGACAAACAATAAGAGGACCAAACCCCGTCCCCGTCCAATAATGCAGGCGTTCTGCAAGATTAGAGACTTCAGATCCGCACAATTAACCCTTCCGTCTGATGTGTGTTATGAGAACAGACTGCTTTTTACAGAACCTCGGTAGAAGAAATGCTTCTTGTACACAAAACAGCCCACTGTGTTCACAGTCACAATGGGCTTAAAAAAACAAACAAAACAAAAAAAGAAACGTAAACACGTTTGAATCTTGCTGCTGCATTTCTAACACATACGCACACACACACTCAGCATCTGATTAACAGAGACTAAAAGTAGATTACAAAATTACAAACGTAGTTCATTAAACAAATAAAATCACTAATCAATGACTCAATGTGAAAAGGAAGCTTTTGTTTCATGTTAAAAATCTCTATATTGAGGAAAGCAAGTAAGATAAGTAGAGAAAAACACAAACAGGAATGTATAAAGAAGCACAAATAGAAACACTAGGGTGGAGAGAAGCAGGGAAGAGGTGGAACTAGGGGAGGAGCTTATATGCAAGGGGAGGAGCTAACATGCACAGGGAGGAGCTAGGAGCAAAGGGGAGGAGCTTACATGCAAGGGGAGGGGCTAGGAGCAAAGAGGAGGAAGCAAGGGAGAAGGACAGAGGGGAGTAATTTCCTCATTAGTGCAATTTTTCTTTATCCTGATTTGATAAGGAGATGGCCAATGAAAAGACACAAAAACAGCGCCTGGTTACTGGGGCCAAGACTGAGGGGGGCTGTCTCTATGCTTGTGAAGCAGTGTTCAACTCGCTCCCCTGCTGACACACACACACACAAACACTGTAGTTGACACACACACACAATAGTACACAATGTACAGATTCAGTAGGAGAGCTGTGTGCCCCCCCCCCCGACTAATCAGAGCTGGAGAAAAGGGAGGGGGGGAGAGAACATGATAGAGTGAGAGAGAGAGCACGTTAAAGAGTGAGAGAGAGAGGGAGAGACACTGATAGAGCCGTACTGTTTGTGGATCCTTTATGGTTAGGCAGAGCACTAAACAACCATAGACACACACAATTATTTTTCTTTTTGTTTTCCCAGACTGTTTATTTTAATTATATACTTTTGGATAAAAACAGAAAATGATTAACTGAGAGCTGTTAGCTTTTGTCTTTGAGGGAAATATTTATGTAGTCCATCCAGACTTCTCAAACCACTTAACGGAGCGGAAGTGAACCTGGAGTGAAGGTGGTGAAGGAATCAATGAAGCTCCATGGAGTTCACATGTTCCATGTGCAGGAGGTATTTCAGATTCATTTTTGTGGTCACATTTCAAATTGGGTTACTGTGTTATTGAATCATAACCTTTTTATACCGGACGCATTTGTTGCCTTTGGAAGTTAACCATCATATCAACTAAAGCGATTATTTTATGCTTACATTAATGATCTTTTACACTTTTTTGAACAACAAGTTATAAAATATACAAGTAAGCAACCCTATTTAGTAATTTTTTATTTTAACTGAAAACATGAATAAAAATAATTGTGGGCTCAATTATGACTGTTGGTTTGTGTAATTATCACGGAGAGCTCTGTGTTAAAAACCTTTTCAGCCCTTTAGGTTTGTGTTGGACTCATGAGAGGGAGCAACAGTGATGTGATGTGTGCAGTGTAGTCACCATGCAGCGTTAAAGGAGCATGTAGCTGCACACAGTCATGGGCGAGAGGCGTCACATGACCAGGGCCATGTGGAACTGAGCTTCTCCAGAAAAGTGTTATATGGGGGAATGACTTATAAGTGCACAAGGAGGGATGGAGGGAGTGGGAGAGAGAGAGAAAATGAGAGAAAGAGAGGGTGAGACAGAGAAAGAGAGGGAGGGGAGGTGGAGGGAGAGTGTCGTATATTAAATGGGACATTTAGAGAGAAGCAGAGCCTCAATAAAACTCACTGACTTTTACAGGTCACGGTCTGCTTGCGCCGCTATGAAGTGTGTGTGTGTTGTGTGTGTTTGTGTGTGTGTGTGTGTGTGTGTGTGTGCATGTGTGTGTGTGAGCGAGTGAGCAATTTGTGACAAACCCATCAGTGTGAAGAGGGAGACGTTAAAATCACACGCAGCATCTGCTGAACGGGCACGTGTGCGCACACACACACACACACACACTTTACTGTCTGGTTATTAAAGGGATCCATTTTTAGACTGCAGAGAACTGAAAGAACTTGGGCATGAGGCCCCGCAGCTAAAGGTCCACCGCTCAGGACCAGGGCAGTTACACACAGCTGCCCGTTATGACCACACACTCCTCCATCCACACACACACACACACACACTCTTTCAAAGCCTCCATAACATGGTGCTCCTTGATGGATTTCTTTTCACACATGCAGCACGACATGACTGTCGTGTGTGTGTGTGTGTGTGTGTGTGTGTGTGCAGTCCTACCTTATCACAGTGCAGTTCCAGGTTGAGGTCTCCTTTGTTAGTGTGGAGGCGGACGTAACCTTTTTTCTTCACATACTGGTAGCGAACCGCATCCTCCGTGATAGCATCTGAACATGGGGAAAGAGAAGAGAACAGTGTCAGTCGTTTACACACACACACATTCTTATTGGAGCTGCACTTCTGGACTTTGCAGTGTCGCAGAACACTGCAATATGCAAAAAAGCTACTGACAAATCTGATTTTGGTGTGTGTGTGTGTGTGTGTGTACTTCAAGCATCTTGACTAATCTTAGTTGCTCCAGATGGGTGTTCTGTGGGTGTTTTATGATTAATCACAGCATTCCCACCATCCAACAAAAATAAATCATTACTGGTCAAAATAAGACAGAGTTTACCAAGTGTGCTTAACAGGATGCAAACCAAACCCCAGCCACACCAGAGAAGCTGGATAAAGGGTGAACAGTCTCTGTCTGAAATGTCCTGTTTCTCTGGATCTCTGTGCATGTCACTACATTTCTCTCCACTAAATAAAGAAATGACAATAAATGCACAAGTGCAGCTTTAAGGCCCCAGTGCAGCCACATAATGAGAAGACGCAGCAGCACCAGCAGCGTCGGGGGGGCCTTCACCTTCCTTCAGTCTAGGCCAAAGTGACCAGCCATCTTCATGGAGACAACAGCCATCTTACCATGGCACTCATGTGCGCAAAAACAAACGTCTCGTCTCTAGCCACACAAACAGGGTCGTTTGCCCCCCCCCACACAGATGGCGCGAAGGTTGTGGTGCGTGTAGGAACTGAGCATGCGGTGGGGGGGGGGGGTTACCTGCTTGGTGTGTTGTGGCTGGTGCCATCGCAGTGGAGGTGAAGGAGGCAGACACCCTACCAGTGGAGTAATGAGCCTAGAGCGAGAGGGAGAGATGGAAGGAGACAGGGAGAGATGGAGAGGGAGATGGAGACAGAGAAAAGGAAAAGAAAGAAAAGGAAAAGTGACAAAGACAGCAACACACGTGTGAGCGTGTAAGAGAGACATAGAGAGAGAGGGTGTGTGTGTGTGTGTGTGTGTGTGTGAGAGAGACAGTGTGTGCGTGTGTGTGTGTGTATGTGTGAGTAAGCACAGTAGAGATGTTGGGGTGTTACAATCACTACATATGGATACACTCATATTATGCAAGACACTTTCAGCATTTCTATTTAAAGATTTTAACATCAAGGAGCTACTGAGCAGAACCTTGCAGAGAACACGGTGTGATTGTGAAAGACGAAAACAAGCACACGCCACAGTGAGAGGAAGAGCACAGCACTCTTAACGCTTAGCGCCACTCAGCACAGCAGCTCAACTCCACTCAGCACAGCAGCTCAACTCCACTCAGCACAGCAGCTCAACTCCACTCAGCACAGCAGCTCAACTCCACTCAGCACAGCAGCTCAACTCCACTCAGCACAGCAGCTCAAACCAAACACTCCATAGTGACTCCTGCCTTCTCTAGCTCCAGCTTTTGCCTGTTAACAGCTTACTGCTCATTCCCTCACAATGGACTCAGCATGGTGGAGCGGCTCTGGCCATCACCACCCTGCCTCCACCTGCTGGCTCCGCCCTCCAGTCTGAAGGCTCAAACACAAACCCCACGTGCCGCCGTTTACCCCGGACTGGAGGGCGTGTCCAGGACTGCGGAAGACAGCATTGGCGAAGATCGAGTGGAAACGGACTCAGTTCTGCCAAATGTTGTCCCAAATATTCCGTACAAGTCTCCATCTTGCACTGTTCCCCACGGCATTCTGACATCCCACAGAGGAACGGAGCAAATCTCACATTCCTGACGCCTGAATTAAGGGCACGTCGAGGCCGGCTGCCAGGTTATTTAAGGAGGGCTGTGCGAATACAGCCCGAGCCTGGCAGAAATAGCGTGGTACCCGCCCAAGGCCCGGCCCACCAAAGCAGCGGCACCACGAACGGGCCGGCCACAGGGACAGGTGCTCCAGGGCTCCAGAGTGGAGGAGGGTGGAGGTGGAGGAGGGCGGAGGTGCATGTGGGCGGTTCGACGCCCTGCCAGACGGAGCTCAGAGTGGCTAGAGTCGTGCTGACACTCATTCAGGCTTCGCTTCATTAGCTGTTTCGTTAGCTGCTTTGCTAGCTGCTTCGTTAGCGAGGCGGCATGTTCTTTCCTGAGATTCCATAGCTGATTCATGCCACGACACTATGACAGATTCGTCGCACATTATGAATGCTGCCTACATCTTCACACTGCCTTGTACTGTGTGTGTGTGTGTGTGTGTGTGTGTGTTTATGCACATGCATCGCTTTACACAAATTCGGATAGGCAGAATCTTCTGCTCCAGTTGCTATACAACGATGGTGGCGTCTGAGAGGATTCACCTCATAAACTAGTCATTCTCTCATACTCAAACACACACACACACCATGACCCACTTCACAGCGTGGCAGAGTTCGCAACACTTGCACAACACCTCCCAACCCTAAACCCAGAGGCCCCTGGTCCAGACGCCACTCCACAACAGCCAAGGCAGAGACAGGCAGTGTGGAGATGCTGTATGTTGGGAAAAGTGCTAAACACATATGACTGAGGTAGAGAAAGATGGATGCTTGGTGAGGACAGGACAGGACCGCGGGACTCACGGCGTTCAGCTTGTCCGTCTTCTTGACTGCAGGTTCCTTCATGGTGGAGGCGAGAAGCTCGTCACCCTTGTAGTCTTTGTAGAGCTCAGCCAGCGTCTCACGGGTTTCCAGGTTGGTGCTCTTCAGGTGGTACGCTGGGTCCAGCTTCGCCTTCTCCTCGTCTACACAGACAAAACAAAAGTCTGATGGACCAAAGGCACCAAGACGCCAGACCGGCGGAGCGGAGCGCGTTCAGTCCCGGTGTTAATGATCGGTACAAGCACGGGTAGGCACACGCCCAGGCCAGCTACTGAGACAACAAGCTGAATCAGGTGTGCCCTGAACAGCATCAGGATTCTACAGTGCTCATTCCTATTCTGACCATCGCCTGCTGTTCTGAACTGTGACTGGCAGGTTGAGGATCTTTCCCGATTCCACAGTACAGATTAAGGGTGAAGACTCCACCCTTCACTCAGCAGTCCTGTCCCATGGTTAACCAATTTATTTATTCAAATCACTACGGCCAAGGTAACCTGTATTATGCGGTTACTTAATTAAACTTAACGGTCCAAATCCCATCACGTGAAGATGCTGAACATAAAGCCATAACTCTTTGGCCTCATATGAATCTCATATGTTTATAATAACAGCACAGGTGATACAGGAAGCATGTTGACATGCTTTACTTACACCAGACACATTTCTACAACCTACTACAGATACGAACTCTTTCTGTTGATCAAGAGACGTGTGAGACGAGGGGAACGAGGGGATCTGAGGCCTCACTCACCCGGGTCCAAAACCTTCATGTTGTTTTTCACATGGAAAAAGTTGGAGACGTTGAATTTATCCAAGTTTGTGGGGTCCTATGAAATAAATGAGACATGGTACCAGTTACCAAAAATACTCTCAGTATGGAAGCATCAGACATATTCTAATGGTCTGAATCGAATAACTGCGCTTGGATTTACTGTTACGGATCACATACATACACACACACACACACACACACACACACACACACACACAATCTTCAGGTCATCCACTCCCCATGTCACCAATCAGAGTATCAGATCCAAATAGGTCAAACGATGAAACCCGAACCTGGCAGGACAGTGTGTGTGTGGTGTGTGCCTCCCTGACCCACTCATCTAGATCCCACACACACACCACACACACACACCTGCAGTGTGATGATATCCTGCCGAGTAAAGGGCTCGTCGGTCAGTAGGTCTTTGTAACTCTTTGTCTTGATGTTCAACTGCTCCACAGCCTGGGAAACACACACACAAACAAATAATTATGTGCACCGTGTGTGTGAGCACTGGACACATTCTCTTAGGCTGCAGTTATTAAGGACGCATTTCAGACTAACGCAGTGTTAATACAAGATACTAATGAGGCGGTGTGGGTGAGGAGGTGAACCTCGTGGGAGAAGACGTTGCCCGTGACTCTGTTGGCCACGATGTGGGAGTTGTTGGTGAAGACGGTGTAGAGGACGGGACAGTGGAACTTCCCTGGCCATACGCCAGACCCAGCATGGAAATAAAACAAAGCCTGTTAACACCAGACACCCTGAGAAGCACACGGGCCGAACTGGGCAGACACTTACCTTCGTTGTTTTTGCTGAAGTTCAGCTTAATGAGGGACTTGGCCTCAAGTTTCTGAGAGGAGAGAGAGGAAGAGAGAGAGAGAGGAGAGGAAGAGAGAGAGAGAGAGGGAGGGAGAGAGGAGGCTCTGGTGATAGGTCTCTCTGGCTGCACACAGACACACTAACCCAGTCGCATACACGTGTGTTCACAGGCACATGTTCCAAGGTGCTGCTCCTGCCAGCTCGTGATGGAGCATTTCTGCTGGGGTATCTCTGCTGGGGTATCTCTGCTGGGGTATCTCTGCTGGGGTATCTCTGCTGGGGTATCTCTGCTGGGGTATCTCTGCTGGGTATCTCTGCTGGGTATCTCTGCTGGGTATCTCTGCTGGGTATCTCTGCTGGGTATCTCTGCTGGGTATCTCTGCTGGAGAGGCCTTCACTCAGGATCCTTTCCCTTCCTAATCAAACCACTGGTGTGGGGGGGGGGGGGTGATCTGGTTCATGTTGATGTCATTTTGAAAAGGCTGACTGCCGATATTAAAGTAATAACAGTGCATTTGATAACATTAATGTTAGTTAAATCAAATATGGGAACAAAAGCTGAAGGAAGGAATTACACACCATATTGTCCTTTTAACTTTAAAAAACTTGATTTACAGTGATTTACAAAAATGGCCCTTTTCAGATTAGAACCAAAACATGTCTGACCTTAATGAGTAAATAACCCTGAGATTTTGTGTAGGCTCATGCAGCTGTGCAGATTAATGCCATCGAGACAGGAGACTAGTAGACCGTGAGAAGGTACCAGAGTGATCAGCACTGGATCAGATCTGCTGATTTCTCAAACACCTGTTAATCTAGATGCAGTCAGGCCTTGTCTATACCGTCTGAGTAGAACTGGAGGGTGGTGTCATCAGGTCTCCCTGTCTGACAGGAACAGCTGGGTGGTGTCACGAGTGCTGCCTGTATGAGGGGAACTGGAGGTGGTGTCATGAGTGCGTGATTATAAAAGAACTACGTTTTGTCTGTTGTTCTGTGATCTGGCTGCTTAGAGTGAACCACCGCAATCAGAGAATGTAGGAGTCCTTCCTCCTACATCGCCTATTTTATACGCACTGGAGCAACAGGACACCACTGGACTGGCCAGGTCAGGGTTGGGATGAACCCTCTCGCGTCTCTCAGGGTTTGCCAGGCCAGAGAAGCTACAGACGATAGCGGCTGGAAGACAGCAGGACTCAGGATGAAGATGCATCCACACGCCTAACGCAGATGTGGTTAACGAGAGCCGCTAAGAACGTCTGTCAGCCCACGACTTCCTATTAGTGCAAAACTGAATTATTACCGCTGTACTCGAATAGATGTTTCTGTTTGCTTTTCTCAACAGAGCTGGGAGTGTTTTAGAGGTGCTACATTAATAAAGATATTATTAGATTAACATCATGATCGACTCGTTGGTATATCAAGCAAAAATAATTGCAAGGGAAGCAGCATGCTCTACTGTGGCACTGGACAAGGCCACGGCAACTCCAAGAGGTCATATCCATGACCCTAACACAATCCAAACATCCCACAGCCGACATCGCACGTACAAGTGCCGAGTCCTTCCAGCTATGAGCACTGAGCCCGTGTAGAGAGGGAGGGGTTCAGGTAGGGAGGGGTTCAGGTACCAAAGATCTTTACAGGGGCTGTGAGGGGTATTAAGGTACCAATGAACGCAATGAACCAATGAACTCCTCCCCAACGTCTCTGCCACAGCGAGCAACACGAGACCAACAGCGCCTCTGGGTTTGCGAGCTCAGGAATGGGTCCGATACACACAGAGAAAGAGAAACCCGATTGGCCGTCCGCACCGGGTGCCTGGTGGACGGTCAGGAAGGTTTAGCACGCAGCTGGGTGGAGGCAGCGCAGTCTTGGGAAACAAGGGGGTGGTGTGCAAAAGCGGCACAGGCTCAAGACGACACCCGTCCTCTCCGCCTCCCTCGCCGCGCCAGCCCAGCGCGTCTCTAGGCTGCTCCTCCAAGGAGCCGACTGTGCAGAACTCAGCCGCTCATCATGGGATCCGTCTCAGCTGATCTCACGTACACACCGGTGATGTAATGTTTTGAAACTGCAAGAATGGCATGCTGGGAGATGGATGCATGTTTCACAACACAAAGCCTGATGGGAAGTGCAAGCTTGTTAACTCAGTATGTAGAGCTTGTCTTCAGCCCTGAACCATCAGGGTCTCAGTGAATCAGCCATCATAACCGCCTCTTCCTCTTCCAACTGAACGCCTGCTGGAACCCCCCGACCTCTGACCCTCACTCAAACCCGACAGACCACTGCGACAAAACTGTTACTCCACTATAATATTCCTGATCAACTTTCACCAGAAAGGAACCTGTAAGAAAAAGCTCAGAGAGTTTTGGGAGAGAGGAACATGTAAATGTAAACCTAAACTAACCTGTGTTCTTTGGGTTGTAATGCATTGACTCTGCCACATGGGGGCGTAAGACTCCACTTGCTGAGTGGACTTGGTGAAAATGGTGGAGAGGGAATGAGTCTTTCAAAAAGGAGAGTTAAATCACTCTGGAGGCTTCAACCATGTCTGTTTCTTGTAACTTTTAAAGTGGTAGAGGTGAGGTTGTATAAATAACCTGCCGTTTCCCTCTGCTCCAGGAAGTGCTCTACTCCCTCTACTCCACAGCTACGAAGTGCTCCTCCTCCTGGTCACACACACACACACACGTCTATGCTGAAGACAAATCCAGACATGTCCACATGCCGTCTTCACCAGTCAGTCCTCCTAGTGTCAGTCCCCCTCCCCCAGACAGACTGTATCCAGCTGTGTGAGCTCACACACACACACACACACACACACACACACACACACACACACACACACACACGCAGAACAAAATACTGTGGCAGAAAAAAACAAACAAATGTGTAATACTAGTAACACACACACACCTCTTCAGAATCCTAACAGGCTCCATAAAGGAAGCGCAGGCCAGCAGGCCTTGAGCAGGCCTTGAGCAGGCTGATAATCCCACACTAAACCAGCAGCACAATCTGTTCCAATCTGTTCAGACACCATCTCATATGTTTAGGACTATTACACTGTGCAGCAGATGTAAAAGAGATTAGGAACAAAAACCAGGCAATTCACCTTAACAAATTGTCAAAAAACAGACCAAAGCACTAAACACAAAGGTGAAAAAAAAAACACCTCAACTTTCACTGCATTTATATTCCACTGTGAATGTGACAATGATGTAATGTGGTGAGAATAGCAAGGTGAATGTATCCTGGAGCAGAGGGAAACGGCAGGTTATTTATACAACCTCACCTCTACCACTTTAAAAGTTACAAGAAACAGACATGGTTGAAGCCTCCAGAGTGATTTAACTCTCCTTTTTGAAAGACTCATTCCCTCTCCACCATTTTCACCAAGTCCACTCAGCAAGTGGAGTCTTACGCCCCCATGTGGCAGAGTCAATGCATTACAACCCAAAGAACACAGGTTAGTTTAGGTTTACATTTACATTTTCATCATTTGGCTGCCGCTCTTATCCAGAGGGGCTAACAAACCAATCGGATCACTATCAGTCACATGTGCCACGTGGGAAAGGAACCTGAAACCTGCGTGTGGCTAACCTGCTCTACCACACGCACCACAGGGGCACAGGGGCACTCGGCCACAGCCCTCCAGGCTTAACTGTCCTACAGTGTGATCAAAAGCTTACAGTGCCTGTGACTTTCAGAGCATACCTCTCCTGAGATGGGGTTGGTTCCAAACTTCTTAATCCAGGGAACGATGCTCCTAGAGAGAAAAGCAGACAAACATAAAATCAGACTTTCCTTCTATAAAGTTCTGTTAGGACCACATAACAGTCCCAAAACAATCACAAGTCTGGGAGCAGCGTTACATTAGTACAATCACTTCCCAGGCAAATCCATTCACAGCAAAATGGTCATCTGTGGTCAACAAAGGTATGACCACTTCTAAAACTTAAAAGTTGGTGAGAAAGTACTTAAAATGACTCTTCAGCAGTGTATAGTGGGATGAAATGAAGGCGACAGAGCATGACATACTCACATCAGGTCAAAGACCACGCCCTCAGGAGTACACATGGGGTACTCGAATGGCTGGAGAGACAGACTGTGTAAGGAGAACGATGAGTAAGAAAACCAACGTTTACGATTCCAAAATCCATCCAAAAATTTTTAATTACTGAGTAAAGAATTTTAACCCCAAAAAATGATAAAAGGATCAGTGTTTGTATGCAATGCTGCATCTAAACACAATATACCTGTGTGGTCTCAGGGTCCCACAAGTATATACAAATATTAATTTACATACAATGACAACCATATCACTCTCTTCTGAACTGACTGCTGTCATTGCCGGGATATGTTGGGGCCACGGGGAGCCCTGAGGGTGTAGTTAGTCCGAGGGTGTAAGTTAAGTGACTGACAAGCCCTTCAAAATTTATTAGATTATTAGGCAGTGGGCCCCAGAGTATCCTTTTGAAATCTTTATAAAAATAAAAATATAAATTCTCTCAATGTACTCATGTGCAGAAAACATCTTGTTATAGACTATAAGTATCATAAACAGTGATGACACCAAGCAAACCATTACACATGCAGACCACAGACTCACCACAGCATAAACTCACCTGCAGTGATCAAAAGGCAGTCGCCTGAAATTGGACTGTGGGATTTCTTTAATTAAAAAAGGAAGCCGTGAGAAATACAACAAAAATAATATTAACAAATGAATTTCGAGTATTTATTTGAATTTTTCCCAACTACATCCTCCACATACTCACCCGGCCTTTTCCCTCCGTAGAAGTGCGTGTATTCCGTACAGGTGATGTACCTACAGGACACACGCAGCTGTGAGACGCGCTAACGGCGGGGACGAAGTGTGAACACGAACCCCAGATATATAACATATTTAACAGATATAGAACAGATTTATAACGCAGTTAACTGGCGACATGTGTGGAGACTCCCCCCACACACAGGGGCGTTCGCTTGCTAGCTTAGCCTGCTAATCTCAGAACTGATTTACTTTCTGCATTTGCAGGAGTATTAAAACAACCTGGCGGGAATCATGTTGATTAACGGCGCTGACGGGGTGAGTTATTGCCGTTAGACTAAAACATATTTAATTTAAATGAAAACAGAAGTTGTCGGTTAATCAGCTGGTAGCGGACTGGACCTGGTTAGCGAGCTGGCTAAGCTAAGCTAGGGAAAACGCTTCTATAACGCAGCTTGTGGGGTCCTGTGAACTTACATCTTATCCTTTTGATGCTGTCGTTTCCCCATTTTGTTGACAGCAGGTAAACAGTCCAATCAAAGAATTTACAATTTCGTGTTGACAAAAAATAGCCACACACTTCTCAGTCCTTAGCGATGGCTGCTCTCTGTGCGACACTGAAAAGCGCCCGGAGTGAACAGTGCGATGCTTTTACGTTCTGTTGTCACACTTTTTTATTTATCAGTCTAGTTTTCTCTATATATATTACGTTTCTAAAGATGGATAGATAGATAGATAGATAGATAGATAGATAGATAGATAGATAGATAGATAGATAGATAGATAGATAGATAGATAGATAGATAGATGTGCTACATGTGAATTTATTAACAATCAATAAAATAAATAGCACGAAAGAATCACTTATTACCTATCCCTGTTCATGCATTAGTGCGGGAGCTTTCTATATGTGAAACCAGAAGAAAAGTGCTGATAGTATTATTGTAGATAAGGTTTGTCAAGAGTTTTAGCTCGTTGTATGTTTATCAGTCCAGCAGGTGGAGCTGTTACACTATGGATGATAGGACAGGGGTGTCCAAATGTATGACGTAAGAGCACTGTCAAAAAAACGTGCACATACTCAGCAAAACACGTACGTAAATACATTTGTTGTACACAAATGTCTGTATTTATACATTCATGTACAGAATAAGCCATGTATAAAATGCCGTAACACTGTGTGTGTTTTGTGAGAATACAACTTCAAAATCTACAACTTATGCATACGACTAGAATTTTTACGGGTACGACCTCTTAGTTATGAATACGAATCAAAAGATGAGAAACGACTGTCAAAAATACGTCATTTGGGTCACAGCCAAAATGTATCGAGTTCAAGACCAATGGATTCACAATGCACATGCGTCCTCAGCCGCGTCCAGCCTTCAACTGTTGGCAGGTAGAAAGATGGCTGAGCTCAAATCAGGTACAGCTTTAATTCACTCATTTCATTCATTCATTATCTGTACCACTTAATTCCCTCTAGTCAGGGTCATTGGGGGCTGGAGCCAATCCCAGGGTACACCATGGGCAGGTCGCCAGTCCACCACATGGCCAACACACATACACACACTCTCACCTATGAGCAATGTAGAGTGACCAACCTAACATGCATGTCTTTGGACTGTGGGAGGAAACCGGAGTACCCGGTGTACAGCTTTAATTCTTTAAAACAATTCAGCTTAGACCAGGAAATAATTTTGACAGTCATTTCTCATCTTTCGATTCGTATTCACAACTAAGAGGTCGTACCCGTAAAAACTCTAGTCGTATGCATAAGTTGTAGATTTTGAAGTTGTATTTTCACAAAACACACACAGTGTTACGACATAATGTTTTTTGCATGGCTTATTCTGTACGTGAATGTATAAATACAGACATTTGTGTACAGCAAATTTATTTACGTACGTGTTTTGCTGAGTATGTGCACGTTTTTTTTGACAGTGCTCTTTCTCCATACAAATGCGACCCGCGTTCAATTTTTCACCGGCCCGCAGCCTTTGTTGACCGCCACATTTCATATTTCACCAGAAGATGGCAGTAGACTCAAAAATGCTATTTTATATTTCACCAGAAGATGGCAGTGTATACTATACTACACTACACTATAGCGGTAATGCAGAGTATACTACCCACCCCCCCCCCGGCTGAATGTTTGGCCTCCACACATGTTCACCTCACAAAATCTGGCCCTCACTGCAAAAAGTTGACACCCCTGAGCTAAGGTCTTTTTGTTTCAATCATTATGTCAATAATCAACAAAATACTAATAAACAGTAGCAATGTACATATCATACTCATACATAATACCAACATATAATCCCACCTCCCACTGTTTTATTCTTTATAAAGAATATTTATAGTCTGAGACTACGGCTTATTTGTCAGATATCCGACTTTTCTTTAATGTTGAGGGATGACAAGTGAAACTTCAGCAACACTGTGTAACGCGGTGAGTCTCGGACGCGATGTGTTTGACAGGCGAACCCAAGACTTCATATATTCACCAAGAGAAAACTATCTAGAATCTAGAAGCAATTTACTTCAGAAAGTTCATGACTTAAGAACAGAAACGTTTTTTTCCTTTTTGTGTATCGCAGATGTAATTTTCTGAACGCAGACGTTCTACTCTAACCTGCACTTACCTGCGCGTGCTCCAGATCCACCTCAGAGTGCAGAAACACATCGGCTGGTTTACATACATTTTAAATACCCGCTAACCGCAATGCTGGTAAAATAAGGTAGAGTCAAATCGCGTATTACTGCATTAAACCGCATATCAGTTAGCATACGGATAAAAGGGATATTCACTGAAAGTTTTAGCAGTGATTATTATGAAGATGATAAAATACCCAGGTACTAGCAGTTATGTTAGTTTTTATTTTATTGTTGCACCCCCCGCCCCCCGAGGTGTCCGCTTTTTACCGTCTCAGATCTGGTCACCCCTACACATTTGGTATATGCCTCCTTTAGACCATCTGTCTTCACTTCCTCAGCACAGAGATGAACGGCACGCCAGGTCTGCAGTACACTTCTCTTTGGGCAAGGCTAGTTGTCACATTAGCAGTGACTCCTCTTACGACAAGTGACACAGGAACACACATTGTCTTTTCAGTCCAGACTCGTCAGAATATTACTGATATGGCATTGGCAACGTGCAAAAATAGACAAACAAACAAACAAAAACGGCAATAAAAAGGAGAGACGTCAAATAGCAACGTGAGGTCATGTGACTAGTGTCAATGATTTGTTTTTCACTAAAAACAAATGTTTGTTTTTGTTTTGTTGATTGACTAAAGCAACTATATATACTGCAGATACTTGACTTCGTATTTAATAAAACAGTAAAAACCTTCAGGACAATGACCATGACACTTGTTTACTGCTCATATAGCTTTGAAATCTGCATGCATGTCCTCTTATAACACAGAAAGAGGCTTCAGTTTGTTTCACAGAGGTCAGTGATCATCTTCAATGTTTACAGTAAAGGTCAGAGGTCATTCATGTGCCTGGTAAAGCCCATTAGCCATATCTACCAATGAAGAATGTCCCTCACATGACCCCACAGTTTAGTGATCCACAGGTTGACCCCTAAGTCTGTCAGATACTGAAGCTCTGGGGTCAGCATCTTCCTACACAGCTTTCTGTGTCTTTTGTCCACATTCTTTTTCAGATTGTATCCCATAATAGACTTCTCGCCTATTGGTTGCCATGGCTGCATGGCAGTCTCATGGATGCTCCCGGCGTCCACGGCGTGGCCGCCCTCGATGCAAATGGCGGCCATTTCGGCATTCCTGCGACGCAGCTCCATCACATCCCGCGCCATGCGCTCCCGTCCGTATGCTTCCACCTTCCTCCAGAAGGTGGCGTTGAAATGCTGGTAGAGCTTCCAGTCGATGGCATTCCAGTCTAATGCCTTGGCCCTGAGCTCCGGGGTCAGTTTGGACACGGTGGAGCCTTTCCGCGCATTGAGCTTGAAGAACAGCAGGTCCTCCATGTCCCAGCAGAGGGCATCCTTGAGCAGGATGAGTGACTCCTCAAAATGCTCCACAAACATCACCAGCTGAAATCGCTGGGCGATCGCCTGGATGGCCTCCTCCACTCTCGGGTCGTCCGGCAGCAGGTTATTGTCCCGCCCAAGGTCAAAGAAAAGCAAGTTCTTGAGGTAGAACGAGTTGAAGCCCTCGGGGTCGTAGTAAAGCCCGGGGTCCCGCAGGAACTCCGCCAGCTTGTCATCGCCAGGGATCTTCCACGTGAAGGGCACCAGGCGGCCGAAGTAGTGGAAGGAGGACTCGAAGAGCTCGGCCGGCTCCCGCAGGATGGTGACGTACGTGGCGTCGGCCGGCAGCACCTTGGCCACCTCCACCTCGCTGAAGCGCAAGTGGTTGCAGATGACGTTGAAGCAGACGCCGGGGCTGAAGCCCTGCACCTGCGAGCGGTGGAACAGCGAGGGGTAGGAAAAGTCATTACGCATGCTGGGGAAAGCGAACCTCAAACGGTGCTTCTCCCCGAAGCGGAACAAGATGTTGAGGATGGTGCTGCTGGCCGTCTTGTGCGTCTTCATGAACATGACATCCACCTTCGGGGAGCAGCCAGCAGCATGGCCACGCCCCACCCCGGGGGCGTGGCCTGGAGACGGTCGGTGGGCACACGAGTAAGGCACGGGAACTCTGTAGGAGTGGGGTCACAACGATCAGTTAGTCATCAGGATTACATACTGTCTTTAAAAGTGGGGAAACATGATTGGCGTGTAGAGTAGGTGGAGTGTAGGTGGAGTGTAGGTGGTACCAGGCTTACTCAGGCAGGCTGAACTGGACCTCCGAAGCTGACAGGCAGTACAGGAGGATCATGCAGCTGGTCAGCACCGTACCCAGGACCAGACCCTTACACACAGACCTCCACTGCCTCCCTTGCTTGCCCACCATCATACCTGTAAAAGGCAGAGCCACAGAGCACTCAGACGGAAGGACCGCCCCCAACAGAGGGATATGGGGAAGCTAGAAATGAAGTGGTGAACTGGGTTTGTCTTTAAAAGGGTTTGGTGTTAAACCTTTGGTGTTGTAGAGACCTGGGTTATTATATCCCTGTTATGACATTTTTAATAAGACTACAGGCATGAATTGGGGAGTTTTCCCTAGATAAAGTGGGGTAAAAGATTAAGGAAGTAAAGTACAAGTGTGAAGTAGTGATGTTATATGCTTCTACTTCCACCTCTAAAATACACTGGACCCTTAACACAGAGGCAGATGAAAGTTCAAACTTTTAATCTGCAATCACAATCCATCTCATACTCTGGACTCTGAGCTTCCTCAACACCCCAGTGTTATTATGGGACATAAATAAATAAACAAGAATGAAGGAGGACAAAGGAAAAGCAGACAAACATGCACAAACAAATGGGAACAAAGTCAAAACCTTATCAGCAATCTAGCTGATGGAGTTCAAACTACAGTAAGCATATAAAAGCATAAGACTGCCAATGAGCAAACCCCATGATACTCACATAGCATCTGAACACTGGAACCCTGTTCAGTATGTGAGTACTTGCTGTTCTGGTACTGTGCTGTGAAACTCTCTGCAACTCTCCCACCCCACCAACCTGCCAACCCCACCTACCCCACCCCCACCCACCCTACCCCAATGCCTTCGCTCTTCCCCAACATGTCGCCTGGCTGACAGATGAATTATGCATTTGGCCAGTAAGCGATCCGCTGGACCTCTGACTATCTGCGATGCCCCCACAGACTGTAATGAGATCCCAGCCTCTCCAGGTATTCTACCTGTCAGCGCTGTAACGCAGGCTATCGCCACATCATGCTGATACGGGCCCAGAGCAGTGGACAAGAGCTAAAAGGGACACCAAAGTAGCTCAAAGCTGAAGATCACACTGGGTCCATATCTCCGTAACAACGATCCCGGGGGAACTCAATTTCGTTACCTTGTACTTGTGCAATGTGTAATGGCAATAAAAAAATTCAATTCAATTCAAAGCTTAAAGGACTTCATTTTTGTTGTAGTTTAATTGTTTATGGGCTGCAACATACCACTGCATTTTTTAAATGTTTTTTTATGAGAAATGACAGCATTGTTATGTTTATGACAGCATAAAATTAAATAGCATTAAAAAATTAAACACTAGTTCTCATCTGAGAGACGTTTACCACTTCAGAGATCCTCCGAGATTATTGATTAACCAAAGGCTTCTGACTGCAACATTATATGTGAGGTGGATGCTTACCTTTTATACGCTTTTATTATCACTTGCTGGACTTTGTGTTTTTGTGTTCAACTTTCTAATGATTAATAGTACAGTTTCATATTGAATCATTCAAGGTGTAGTCTCACACACAATGGTGTAGTCTCACACACAATGTGGTCAATTTAATACTTTCATTGGCATGGCTGGAGATCCACCCATTAAAAAAACGACTATTCCTCTATTTAAAACATAGAAGCGTTACTTGTACCATAAGTGTTGGGTTATGTTTTATTACCACAAACCGTAATTTCTACGTTTTATTACCACAAACTGTCATTTGGTTCTTTTATTGCTCTGTTATGTGGAACCAAATACTTCCATTTAAATCAATTTAGGCGGTAATTCCCAGTATAATTTACCAGTATAGTTTACTATGCAAAGTGCAGGTGGCTTAATGAATATACATGAATTCACAGAAATATGATTTACAGTTTAACTTACTAGTATACTTTATTGCAACAGATGCAGAAAACATTCCAGCTGCACTCTGCAGAGTGTATTCATCATGGACACCATTGTTTTCTACTTTCTACTGCTTTGAATAATGGAGTCGAATAGTTTCCTGGGTTGTAGCAGTATTATATTATCAAAGACAAGGACTGAAGAATATAGGACATGCTTTTCCTGCTCCCGATCCAACCGCATAAGGCATATACGTGTAATTCAGAATAAGACATATTTACCACTGAAACTTCGCTCTTAACCGGTAAGGAAACGCAGCTCTTCCACAGTAGTTTCATGCACAGTATTGCACAGTAGTTTCATGCCTACCAGGCGACCAACAGCTCATCTAAACTAAAGTGCAAATCTGACTCATTCTTCCAACAAACCTCAGTGGCAGCACCACAAATAGCTTCCAACATTCAACAGCAGCAGAGCGGCTCACAGGTCAAGAGCGAAAGTACCTTATTGGGTGAACAGGCTCATCCCGGCTGGACACGATGAAGGTCGCGGTGCTGCGTGGACTCACGTCACGGCCGCACGGCCGCACGCGCGCTGCCCAGTCCGCTTACCCAGCGGTGCGCGCGGGGCATATGCTGTCGGTTGCACATGCTTCCCCCAGCGCCGCCACCGGGAGGTCTGACAACCCGCACTGTGCTCTCGCCTGTCTCCGATCACCTGTTGATTTAGCGCACCTTTCTCGTTCCCAAAGGTCAGTGAATTGCAGATTTCAGCGGGTCGAGAGAACTGATGCGAGACACCGCTCTGTGCAGCGGCGGAGCTGCTGTACTATTTGGGGATTGTCACTCTTTGTCTGTGTGTGTGTGCGAGAGAGAGAGAGAGAGAGAGCGCAAGGGACAGAGAGTCAGAAAGAAAAGAGGGAGGAGGTCCTGGGACTATTCTCTTCACAGACAGAGCGCCATTCAGTGCAAAGTTGCGGTCACAGTCGCAGTTGAAAGTCGATCGATGGGCTTTTAGCCCACGGGGGAGTGTTGCATGCGGAACAGCTATCAGTACACAGCGAACAAAGCTCTCGATTGTGCCGGTTCAGTTCTCCGCTTTCCCGGGGTCTCGTCACGGGCAGCAATGTCCTCCATGGACTGTGTACACAGTGTAAGCTTATGGGACTGGCCTTTCTAAAGGCGACAATGGCATGACCCGTGGGAACGCAGTACCTGGAGTTACAGCGCTGGTGAGAGTGGCGGAATTCAAAGCTCATGTGACATCTTTCCACCGTGCGGTTCAAAATGACCACTCATCTGAAACCGCAGGGTTACTGCACCACGGGTCTGTGCGGCTTTCACACTGTGACTGATTTCCATACTGTCTTCCTGCAGATTAATATCTTAGACATGGAAAGTCACCGTGATGCCTATTATACACTCACGCTTTTTGGTTATTGTTCTAAAAGTGGCTTTTAATGGCACTACACTTACAGATCCCTCCCTCTCAGACTGTTCCCTCTGCCGTCTAGATATACGGGGTGATCTCATTCCATGAACCCCCCCAACCCTTTAAAGAGTGAGACTGACAGTCAGTGGTTATGTCGATCACCCTACCCGCCATTTGGCCGCGCTGAAACACAAAGCCGATTGTTACTCAACCACCCCACACACGCGAGCGCCGGTCCGCACACACAGGGCCGTTCCTGTGCCAGGCAGGCAGGGCGAGAGCAAAGCATGTCGGAATGCAGAAGACACAAGCTGGTGAGGGAGAGAAGCCAAGCGTGAGGGTCTGAATCACAGGGTGAACCAGCCTGCAGAAGGTCAGTAGGGGAGCAGTGATGTCAGAACCGCCCTCATGCATACGAACACGCACACGCATGCAGTCCTGCGAACACGCCAAGAACTTTGGAACTTCTTTGGAGCAACCTACAGGGAGACCCGACACTATTTGCATCAATAGGAGTTTCAAACTCCGGGCACTCGCATGCCTACCCTACCCAGCATGCCTAGAGCTTCAGCCACTGCATGCAATTATCCTCCTCAGTTTCCCCACCCCCCCCTACCAGTTAGGCAACTGTTCACAAGCCATTAGGGTTCTCCTCCTTCACTGAAACACACACCAAGGGGCTGCGCATGAATTATTTAACCCAGTGGAAACGAGTCAACATGATTCCAAGTGCTCATGAGTAATGAGGAATCCATTGCGAATGTGAAACCGAGGCTGAAGGATTAAAGTGTATTCACCTTTGCCATAATGAAGAGTGAAACCTGAGAGTCCAAAATTATTGTCCCATCAAATATAATTTAATGGGCCCTGACGAAGATGATCTCATTCACAAGACAGACTGGAAGAAATGGTGCCAGGTGGGCCAAAGGAACTTTAGACATTTAATGGATCATTTTAATGTAATAGGATCATGAGTTGATGTATATCAAGTATAAACAGAATGTTACGGACTAAACAACACTGAAAAAACAGCATTTTAAAACACAGCCAAGCCAGGAGTATAGCACTCCTTAGCAATCACACCGTAATGGAAGGATGACTCATCACATTGGTACCAATAAATGCACAGAATTATTTTAATAGATAAAAAATGTTTTCTTATTTCCCCTTTTACTTCTTCAACTTCTTCTTTTTGTCGGTCTTGCTGGCCTCGTCCAGAGCTTTTCTCTTGGCTGCCATCTTGTTAGCCTGAGGGAGAGGACACATTGGTTTAATGAACAGCAGAAGGGCATTGTGGGTACTGGATTCTCAATGATGAGATCGCGAGCCCAAAAGCGTCCCGTCATCTGCTCCACGACGATGGGCAGGAAGTTCCATTTCTCAAACATTACTGCAAAGAGTGAATTTCAAATTGACCTCCCATCAGGGTATATTTCAGATGACTCAATGTCATCTTAGTATTAGTATTTATGTCTTTAGCATTATTAATCAGTATTTTTGCAATTATATCCAATCACATCATAACCAATTTTTTAGTCTACAATAAACCAAAAAAAATGCAAAACGCAGTACTGTATCACACCAAACTCTGGTGAGTGAGCAACATCTTCACACCACTAAGTCACAGTACAGGCATTTGCCATTGGTAGCTTTGATGAAGTCGAAAGCCCCATTGAGCGAACCCAAAGGGGGGAGTGTTGGGCCCTGACGGGTGACCCCTCACCTCCCGCACACGCCTCTTCTTCCCGAACATGATCTTATCGTAGAGGTATTTGTCCCTCTTCTTCATCATCATGACAGCGAGCCTCTTCTCCTCCGCCTTCGCCTCCTGCTCCACCTTCTGTCGGTTCACTGGTTTGGTCTTGCCTGGGGTCACTTTCACCGATAAGGCCTGAAAGAGAACAATGTCCCCAGCTCAGTCAGGACGTCCGTCTTCCTCACTACGTCCTCAACGCCCGGCAGGCACACAGACTGCAGAAACCAACTGTGACTCACTTCGGCCTAAACGACTGAAGTAAACTCAAGTTCCAATTGTCACCACTTGGTACTATTATACTATATACTACAATTACTATACTATACTGCACTACTACTATTATATTACTATACAGAAATATTTGTGCCTCGGCTTGGACTTCAGTCATTGACCTGGGATTTGACTTGCCGTGTGGGTCGATGACTTGCTGCATACTTGGCATTATGATGGTGAAAAAGATCCTAAGCTTAAAAACTGAGACTTGTAGGACTCAACTTTGCTAACACAGGACTTTAGTCCTCCAGACTAAAAGACCCTGTGCATGTAACCTGAGTACTGACTATGTGCAAAGAATACAAGATGTGCAAAATCCTGATACATGTTTGTAAAATTCCTTCCCATTCTTCTCATTCACACGTTCAAAAAACTCGCACATTCTCGTTCATTTTCTCTTTTTGGTACACAAGTATGAAGATTGGTATAGCTTTACTAGATACATCATACTAAGCAGCGCGACTGCATAATGCAACAGTTCCAAAGATGCCTGTTCAGCTGAACCTGGGACTAATTAACTCACCTTTACACCCAACGCTGTCCCCAATGGAACAATGGCTAACCATTAAACACCTTCCCACAGATGCGGCGGGACATGGGGCACAACCAAGGTGACCTACGGGGCTCGGGCCGTGAGGACCGGCTGCTGCACGCGTCTTTAATGGATGCCCATAACACCTCCGGACCGTAACGTCTCTGCCGAGGCCCACGTGAGGGAGAGATCACTTTGGGACGGCCACGCCCGTGTCGAGCGCCTTGACCGCTGAGCGACGTCTCGAGTCGCACTTCTATGAACTGAGCGAGTTGAACCGACAGACAGCGCTGAAAAATTGATAAGGCCTAAAATGTAGGTTACTTCCAAAGCAGCAGCCAGTCCTGCGTTGCTCCAGGGACCTTGCAAAGGAGCTGAAGTCACTCCGAGCTGCCCTGCTCTGACCCAACCTGCACGCGTGCACTCCAAGCACTGCAGCACAGACACCTCCGGCTTTAAGAGACGTGATGCAAAGCTCGGGATTTCACTCCCACACTGGGATCCATCTGCTTACCTTGCCCTGAGATCGCTTCTCTTCCATGTCCTTCAGCTTAGCCTCATCATCTGACTCTTCATCCTCCTCCTCTTCCTCACCATCGTCATCGTCTTCCTCTTCATCGTCCTGCTCTTCCTCCTCCTCCTCCTCCTCCTCTTGCTCCGTGACTGCAGGGCACAGGATCACGATCATATTACAAGGACCAGGTGCACACAAGCATGCAGACGCACACATGCATGAACGCTTACGTGCGTACACACACACACACTCCTGCTCACCGGCTCTCTCTCCTCTCTGGAGGGCCTGGAGCTTGAGCTTCTCTGGGGGGACATAGTCACCCTCCTTCTCGTCCACAAACGGAGACAGGTGAGGAGGTAGCGTCACGCCCATAAAGTAGTCCTCCACGGGCACCAGCATGCGGGCGTTCACACAGTCGTACACCCACTGCGGCTGCACGTAGTACCTGTGGGAACCACGGCAACGAATCAAACGGAGTAGACGACCACTGCAGCATCCCACATCACGACACGGACAGATATGAACATGGGAATATTATACCACGTGGATATTTATAAAGCACCAAGAGTGTTTTGGCTACAGGGGGGTTGACCGCCGAGACGTTTTCAATACAGTGAGAACATACAGAGAATCAGGCGACAGCACATGCAACTGTATCCACTAACAGTAACAGCCACTGTGAGACCAGCATGCATGAAAGAAGCTGTTCTGTGTTATAAGTGCTGAACAGAACCATGAATGTGTGCAGGCTGTGGGATCATGTGATGACAGTAAAAGCACATGCACACACACATACAGACCTACACACACAGATGGACCTACACAAATATGCATAGACCCACACACACACACAGACCTACACAAATATGCACACACACACACGTTTACGCAAGCACAGACCCACACACATACAAAAAAGACCCACACACACAGATGAACACAGACAGACATACATACGGCTGCGCAGACTCACGGATACACACTTACGCATGCACAGATACACACAAAGACATACACATGCAGATACACACACACACAGACACGCACATGCAAACATGCCCAGAGAGGAAGAGTATAACAGAAGAGCACTGAGAGGTGGGAGGGGACCCTGGTATAAAGAACGGCATTGTGGGACACCCCTATCTTTAAAACTGAACCCCATAGAATGAAAGCATTCAGCAATACAAGTGCAGCGTCACACTCAAATCTGCTCAGTGCACCATCACAAAGCAGGATTCTGTTGGAGAGTCATGCCTGACAAATGCAAAGCGTTCATCTTCAACTCAGGAACCGAAATAGTTTCTGTCCTTTGTGGATTTTACAAGTGACTCCAGTCAAAGGAAAAGTGACATTCTGAATTTCAAAGCTGTAGCTTTATATATCTGTGCCATATAAGCCAGTCCTCAGGCAAAGCAACAGTGTCAAAACAGTGTCAAAGCAAACAGCATTACAGCCCTGGGAAGGTTCTGATGAGGAATCAGAGCAACAGACAGCAGGCTCACTGCAGTGTGTGTGTGTTTGACCTGTTGATGTACTGTTTCTCCAGGCTGGGTCTGTCCACCATTTGGTGTGTTATTGTCTCATCAGTGACATCGTATGTGCTACCAATACACAGAGACGTATCCCAGGAGACCTGTGCTCCAAAACACCTGTGCGAGACAACGGGACAGATAATGTGTGAGAAAGAGAGAATCACTTTACACAAAAACATTTGTTGTCTTTGTATTAAAACATCCAGAGAAGACAAGATAGTCCTGCCTGAAAGGTAAGAAAAGAAAAACCAACAAAAAAATCTGACCCATTTCTCTCTCCCTCACACACACACACACGCGCAAACACACACACACAAACACACACACACACACACACACGCGCAAACACACACAGCTTTTCCTTCACCTCAGCACGAAGGCCAGGGATTCTCTGGGCACTTCTCTGTTCAGGAAGACCTTCAGGCCCTCAAAGAGCTTCTTATGGCTGTCCTGGTCCTGCTGGATCTTCACGCGCTCCTCCAGCTTCTCCCGGTCCTCCTGCAGCCCGAGAGAGGACAGGAAGAGAGGGGACAGGACGAGAGGGGACAGAGAAGACTCGTCAAACCGAGACAGGGAGCAGAACAGCGCCATCACACTGTTTGTTAATATTGCGATTTGGTAACCGTGGTGACCATTTCTCCAGTGCGACACCTGTGTGTGAAGGTGTGAAACAGAGAATGGCTCATGAGCGATCAACACCCGCACGTGTCTGGATCAAAACAAGGGGGGCGGGGGGGGTTGTCCGTCATTCAGCTCATACAAACACATGCAGCAGGAGGTACAGTAGGGGCGGGGTGTGGGATGGCTGTGGGCGGGGCATGGGATGCAGTGGGTGGGGTGTGGGATGACAGTGGGCGGGGAGGTTGGAGTTTTCTCACCCCTTCAGCAGGGAAGTGGTCGAGCTCCGGCTCCTCTTCCTCTGCTGTGGCAATCACGCGAGTGAGACTTGCGCTCAGCGCTGACAGTTTCTGCGGGAGAGACAGAGAAGGGGGAAGTGCTGAGGTCCCCGCCAAGCAGCCCGGAACGGGCGTGAGGACAGGGGAGGGAGGTAGAGGGGAATCGCAACCTCCATGTAGCTCTCTGAGTCCATGGCGTAGTCCTTGTCCACGACTGCTCGCGACTCTGATTCCGCCTTCCCGTCCAGCTAGCAGAGACCGAACAACACACAGCGTCATCACACCCACACATGTCAGCCCAGTGTGAGGGGAGACACCACCACCCCACAGTGTGAGGGGAGACACCACCACCCCACGTGTCTGTGTGCGTTCACCTTCGGTGGGTAGACCAGGTTGAGCGTTTGGTAGAGGCGGAAGTTGATGAAGCCCAGTAGAGTGGTGTAGAGCTCTGTGAAGGTGGCCATGACCCTGTAGTCCACATCTGTAGGGTGCTGAAGACACACACACACACACACACACACACACACACACACACACACAGTCCTGTCAGGGCAACCAGTGTGAGTTCAGGACGGGTAAAGTTGTCCTGCTGACAGTCTCCTCAACGTGATCTAAAACTACAGTAACAAACAGATGGTCAAAAAAAGTTTCTTCAGGCAAAAACAAAAAAATCCAGCTTTCCTTAACCGTATTTCAAACGTAGAACCGGTTCACTGGTGCCTGTAGGCCACAACTCCTGTAACCACAGCAAGCAGTCACACTGGACCATGTTCTCCAGGCCGACCGCGATGGAGAGCGTCTCCTGCTCACTCCTACGCTCCTCTAAGACCATGTGTGTGCCATCATGGCGACCTGTAGCGCTGAGAAAATGACCCCAGACATATGGAGCTGTGTGATGGGGTGCACACATGTCTGACATTAATGACTTTAACATTTGTGTTTTAATGGCAGACGATCTCATCAGTGGCCCTCTGAAAGTCTCAGACACCACAGATTGTGATCACACAACGTGTGGTTTCCATGGTTTCCCACTGACCAACGGAGTATGTTTATCAAACGTCACCTCTGCTACGACACCCTACTCAGATACAATGTTGACACTGTTTGCTCTACACAGCCCATTACAAATGCATCAGACGCAGGTGGGCGCATCAGCAGCAGCAGGTGAGACATCGTCTCTGCTGACGTGCTGGTGTTTACAGCCTCCCCACTGCCTCACGGTCCACCAAAAACACCTACATAACCAAAACGTCTGAACGCAAACCACTTTCAACCACTGTAGCTTTTCTTGAATTAAATCTGTTTCGCAAGGCTACACAAAAATAGGAAAGCCTTTTACAAAAATACAAAGCTCTTATCAACAATTAAAATCCAATGCTGTAAAGTACTATAACACTAAATTACAACCACAATTGTTTCAGAATGCGATATGCTTAACAATAAAACACTTGAGATGGTCAAAGATTAGCCTGCGATATTTTGATAAAAATACTGATTGCTTGCCAGCCGCACTAATGTGAAACAAACGGAGTTGCTCAGGAAACTCAACAAACTGCACGCGTGTTGTGGTTATGACTCCATATTTCTGCCTTCTGAGAGATCAGCGCTGTGATAATTACCACAAACATTTGCTTTTTGGTCAAGGACTGAACCATTCCAAGAAACTGGAACTATACTTACGTCATGAGCAAACTGATATGGTACAATCCACGTGATGGTCTGTCCCAGCACTTCTGCCTGGTAATAGATTCCTTTGATGGACAGAAACACCTACCAAATGAGGAGAGAGGATAGCGTTGAGCAAAAGGTTTTATGGCTTTAGCGAAAAAATGCTAACTAACCCACATATAAATGTTTACTGCTGTCCTAGTAATCACCACTGGTGAACACCTGTGTCATGATAGGAGGCAGCTCCGCTATTGGTCAGCGTTAGGAGGCAGCTCCGCTATTGGTCAGCGTTAGGAGGCAGCAATGCTATTGGTCAGCGTTAGGAGGCAGCTCGGCTATTGGTCAGCGTTAGGTGGCAGAACGCGTGCGCGGCTGAGAGGGAGGAGTCTTCACGTCTCCTACCTTTCTGAGGGAGCGCGAGGTGATGATGTAGTTCATCCACTCCACGCTGAGGCGCCGACACAGCTCGATGGTTTGAACGTGACACTTGCCCGTCCGTGCAAACGTCGAGAACAGGAAGCACATCGACAGGGCGTCGTCCACGTCGCGCAGAGCATCGATGAACGTGGGATACCTGTTGGCAATCGAAAACTCACATCGGCTGTAGGGTTGTGCCGATGGACGATATCATCGTCCATCGTCATTTATGACCCACCATAGCGATGGATGGTAACCGCGATGACATGCCCACTTTTTTGTTTTTCCCACAAAAAAAGTGCGATGGCACTTCTCACCTCATTGAACATTGATTGGCTGTATTAGAAAAATATTTGCGGCCTGGCAACTCGTACTGCATGTCAAACGTGTGTAGCATGGCCTTGAATGTGGGTTTCTCCACCGTGTTGAACGATACCATTTCTTTGGCCAGGTAGCGAGTTAGAACACCTGTCAGCTCCTTCCGCCGGTCACTGTCAGTTTTATATTTAGTGCTTTTCGCAAACATCCCAGATATGGTTGGTTGCGTTTTTTTGGCAAGCCCTGAACGCACAGACACGTTGATGGTTGCATATTCTTCAGGATGGTGAACACGCAGGTGATCGCGTAGATTTGTTGTCAGTCCATCTTTGACACGGACCACAGATGCACAAATCTTGCAGACACATTTTTTATATCTTTTGGCAGTCCACGCTCATCTGGTTCAAAACCAAAGAAATTCCAAATAGGCGAAGTGGTGCACTTCTTTCCCCCCCCCCCCCCCCCCCAACGATATGATCGTCCATCGCGATGTTTCACTGTAAACATTGTTATCTGCCAATTAAGGAGACATCACCCAACCCCTAATCGGCTGCCTGTCATATACTAGCAGATACTGATGCACCGTCAGCAAATCAATGCCAATTCCCTCCTGCTGAGAGACCCTTCTCTAAAGCTCGTAAAATGCAAGTGCTCCCCCTGCTGTTTAAAGGAGGTACCTCGTCTTGCCTCACCTCTCCTTAATGATGTGGTCCAGTTTGTATCCAGGCTTGTTGTCTCGCAGCTTCTCTGCGCTGCCCCATTCAGCCTTACCGTATGCCTTCCGCAGTTTACGCACAAATATCTGTCAGGTAAACACAACAAATATCAGTCAGGTACACACACAAACGTGCAAGGCTTCCAGACCCGTTACATTCTCAGAGTACGGACACAACGGTGAAGATATTCGCATGGCAGTGGTCCAGTAGGATTTGAAACCAGTAATTGTAAAGCTATTAGCCCAAAGACACAGGTTAGCCAGTAAAAAAAACTTTTTGAATACGCAGCTCTGGAGGAACGTGCCACACGTACTTTGTACTCCCTGAACTTTCCCACGATGGGCTCGTGCAGAAGGAAGCGGATGTCTTTGAGGAGATAGAAGGTCCTCTGGGCTGTGGAGCCCTTGTTCACCTTCTTCTTGTGTTTGGGTTCATGTGGATAAATCCCTTTCAGGATGCACAACCTCCTGCAGAGATGAGTGACATCATATAATTAGGAATTTTTTTAAATATATACATTTTTATCACATATACAATCACAACATGTCAGTGAACATTGAAACAAAAAATGAAGCTGAAAAGAGTCAGTCAGCTCAAACATTCACGCAGATAATTATTAACACCAAAAAGCTGCATCTGGTTCAGAAGCAGGAACCTGATTACTGTCATTAGATGGTCCCTCTCTGGTCCACCACTGACCTGAAATCAGCCAGGCTTAAACTCAGCTTCTTGCGGGCTTTGTTTCTGCTGATGTAGTTGGTGGCTGAGCCACTCTCATACTGCAGGGAAAGAAGACAAGTCACATGTTTAAAGAGGAAGGAAAAAAAAACTTAATCAATAATATATTTTTAATAGAATTCAGAATCTTTCCAGAATAAGAAAAGTCTTGGTGGTTTGATGCCGGCGTTGTGGTGAATCCAACACCCCCGCAGTGAGATGCCCCCCCTTCTCGGGAACGCATGCTGTATGGCTTTCTGGATGGCGTTCGGTCCCACATACTGTGTTGTATGTGAACGCTGTCCCTGTGTTACCCATGTACTGACGAGTCCTGACAGCAGTGCATCCTGTTATGTTTAATATTGACTATTATAATTCAGTATTTTCTAACTGACATGCATATACATTTTATATCTAATTTTATGGTGTTGCATCGGTAAAACTGGCTGTTTGTGTCTATATGGCTAAAATGATTTTGAAGTAGAATCAACAAAATTTAAACGAAAAGTTGCACGGATATGCTTTTTGTTGGCAGACCACATGCCGAGAAATGCACCTCTTAATTCTGGCTACACTGGTGTTACAGTCATGACACTCATGGAGTCAACATGAATTGGTCCCAACTATATACCTCTAAAGTGATTTTGAGCTGGGATCAACAGAGGGCACGCATCTCACGGCGGGGGTGCTGAATTCGGCACAACACCTGCATTGCCACATCATTTATATCTATGATGAATATCGTAAAATTAAGTTTAAGTGGAGGCAATTCTGGCTTTGTACCATGATTAACGAAGGGAAGCCCTGTACTGCCCAGAGCGCATGGACACTCTGTGTTCTACATAAGTAACTACATGTCAACCTACAGCTCGAAGAAATGTCTAGTTGACCAGCTAGCTGTCTAAGAACTAGTCCAAGGAAGGGCCGCGTTTATATTTCAAGGTGCGTGTGGGTTGTTCTAAAGTTTGCAGCCAACCTTTAGTCATACGTTGTCGTGTTATACGTGTTATGGCGGACAGCGAGGACTCTAACCATCAAGCAGCACAGCTAGCTAGCGAGTTAGCTTGCAGTTTACAAGTGACGAAACACAGCTGTTTTACTTACCTTCTTCTTCTGTAAGCCTCCCATTGCGGGATGTTATAAGATTACAGACGACACTAAATACAAATATACAGACGCGTTTGCCTCTGGACAAAATATGTTGAAGATAACGACTGGGACACACAACTCACGTGTTTACCGTCTACACGCGTGTTGCGTGACGTCAGTCATCTGGGCCCACACAGCTCGCGTGACTGTCCACACAAATGCCTGAATGAAAATAAAAGCACATTTTCCCCTGGTTCCATTTCATATAACGGGTTTATGAAAATTCAATGCTCACATCACAGACAACTGGAATCGGGGGATATAATAAATGTTTACCATGGTTACAGCATTTCTGTTATCTCTGGATATCCTTAGATTTTTTAGCATGAGCCCAGCGCTCTTTCAGGTTCGTTAACTTAGTCATAATATTCATAAAGCAAAGGACATGCACGTTTATGGATGTATTGCTATTGATTCTATTGATTCTTTAATTGCTGACAGTGTTACAATTATTACAACTATTTCCTGAGGATGACATTAATAACCAATAATGATGAGCAGAAGAACCCCCTAATTAGATAAGGACCTACTGGGAACTGAGGAAAATGGAAGAAAGAAAAAAAAAAAGAGAGAGAGAGAGAGAGAGTGAGAGAGAGAGAGATTCTGTGGCTATTTTATCTATTGAAAGTGTTCAAGAGCAAGAACATCCACATCTCTGAACGGACAAGTGTGACTCTTTTCAATATGGGATTTATAGAGTTCTTCAAGGAGTTTTTCTTGGGGTTTTGGGACTATGAGACACCAAAGATTATGGTAGTGAAGAACAGGAGACTGGGCGTTATTTACAGAGCTGTACAGCTATTGGTCATCACATATTTCATTTGGTAGGTATTTCCATGAACTCAGTATATTAACTGATTACTATTTTACATTATTTTGCATTTTAGGTACATGTTGTAAGATCTATCACAAAAGTGATGTTGATTATTCTATTAATATTAATCTTGAAAAACAATATAGGAGAGGTATTCAAATTAAAATATATCAGTAATAAAATATCTATAAATGCTGTTTTATACTGTTCGTCTTTTCATTGTAAATGTTATAATTTACTTCAATAGCTATTATATAACTTTTATAACTATTATAACTATAATAACATTATGTTACGTGATTCTGATATTTTGAATGACAAGTGTATACAAAAGCTTTATATTGTTTAATATTCAATATTTATTTTAAAGAGCACACTGAAAGAAGATCTTTTGATTTATGCCTTCATGTTGACAAACGAGAGAGTACCACATTATAGGCTCAACATGATTATTGAAACCCGCAATAGCATAAATAAAGCTCACAATGTTGAGTGCTAGTTTTGCTTGTATTGAACTTGTGGGATCTTTTAGTCTTAAAAATACCTGATAACATAGACAACTATCATGAGCAACAATTGTTCAAAGCGAAATAAAGACCACCGTGGGTCTACATATTACCTTTGATGTTCAAAATTAGAGCATTTCAATTCACATTAACGATGATTTCCTTCTTGAATGTAAAGGTGCAGACAGGATTTCAGATACTTATTGACTGAGTTAAAGCCCCCAACAGGCTTGACCACATTTATAGACGGATATACTTACACATGAACGGCGGGCAGGTGCTTAAAGGTGTTTAGATGGCTTGACTCAGCCCTGTAGAGGAGGATCAGGGTTTACAACAGTAGTCCAATGGAGACAATTCAATTACTGTGACGCTCCTCTAACAGACGTTACTCCAGTAGAGAGGGAAGCACTTTGCTCATAACTCACAGAGCATTGAAACTCTGGAACAGCAGCGTGTGATCTTCCCTGTGCTGATCACACGTGCTACACTACATTCTGTATTTGCATCAGCACGGCTCTTCAGACGTGTTGGGAACGGCTGCTGTCTTGATGTTTTAGATGATTTGATCTGTTCCTTCACTCCTTGTACAAATTAGCCAGTTTAGATGGTCCATTCATGCTACCTGGGCTACAAATGCACAATACAAACACAATTCTGTATTATAAATAGTAAAATAAATAGCATCTCTGTTGTGGCAGAAAATGACATATTTTCACTATATCATGGCTGCTAGTCTGAGATACACTATATACTGTACTGTATGTCCACATGTACTCTTAACAATTCAGGAAAATGTGTCTTCAGATTCTACTCTTTGCCTCTTGTCCTAAACCTCACTAACCCTGCGGCCGATACAGGTATGTGTTCATCAGTCAGAAGGCCTACCAGGACACGGAGACGAGGCCAGAGAGCTCGGTCTACACTGAGATGCGGGGGGTTGGTATGCTGGGAAATAGCGTGCAGGACACTACAGAATACGTCACACCACCCGAGGTGAGAGATGCATGGAACACACGTAGAAATAACATAAACTTGAACGTAGCTTCAGCAGTAGTACTCGAACCATGAATGAACCAATCACAGTAGAGACAGCTGATCAGTGGGCGGGGATACGAATGAGAAGGCACAACAGCCAAACAAAGCACATTGAAAACAAAACATTATACAGTATATTAAACAGATTAAAGGGCGGCATGGTGGTGTGGTGGTTAGCACTGTCGCCTCACAGCAAGGCGGTCTGGGTTCGATTCTCGGTCTGGGCTGCTCTGTGTGGAGTTTGCATGTTCTCCCTGTGCCTGCGTGGGTTTTCTCTGGGTACTCCGGTTTCCTCCCACAGTCCAAAGACATGCATCTTAGGTTGATTGGTCACTCTAGATTGCCCGTAGGTGTGAGTGTGTGTGTTGGCCATGTGGTGGACTGGCGAACTGCCCATGGTGTACCCTGCCTTCGCCCGGAGATGCTGGGATTGGCTCCAGCCCCCCCGTGACCCCGACTAGCGGGAATAAGCGGTACGGATAATGAATGAATAAACAGATTAAGCTTAACGGAACACAAAGACAAGATTCACAGGTTGGGGCGGGGCCAGATATCGTCAAATTCAAAAAGGGGTCTGTGGTATTAAGGGACATAAAGCATTGTAGGGGATATGAAATCTCAAATATTCATCAGCTGTTTGTCCTTCATTTTTTAGGGTGGTGATGTCATCAGCACAATACTACGGAGGGATGTAACGTATGACCAAAGACAGGGCATGTGTGCTGAGGTGAGCACACACACACACACACACACACACACACACATCAGCACAATACTACAGAGGGATGTAGCATATGACCAAAGACAGGGCATGTGTGCTGAAGTGAGCACACACACACACACACACACACACACATCAGCACAATACTACAGAGGGATGTAGCATATGACCAAAGACAGGGCATGTGTGCTGAGGTGAGCACACACACACACACACACACATACGCACACCAGCCACATGCATTCTGTACACTGTGATGTCAGCTTTCATCTCTAAGAACTTGATGTTTGTCTATGCAGCATTACAGTGTGCCCAATGCAAATTGCACAACAGATGCTGACTGTGTTGAGGGTGAACTGGACTTTGACGGTCATGGTAAGAGCTTGAAGACAGTGGGGGAAAAAACACAACTCTTGTCTCAACAAATGTCTTAAATCCAATAACAGCTTAATTCAAAAACAGAAATTCATGGTTATATTAAAAAATGGTTATAAAAAACTTGCTCAGATGAAATATGTGTAATGCATGACTATTTACACTCTAATTGACACATTATAACAGGTCAAAGAACAGGGCGGTGTGTGCCTTACTACAACTACACATTCAAAACCTGTGAGATCAGAAGTTGGTGTCCCATTGAAGAGTTTGCTGCAGTGAGGTAATTAAAAGCTTCGAAAGGCAGTTTACAGTACAACAGAAGTTCAAAATGCCCCTGTGAAAGTCAGTTCCTCTCTCCTCACAGGGAGCCAGCGCTGGTAGAAGCCATAAACTTCACCGTCTTCATAAAGAATGCTATCCACTTCCCAAAGTTCAAAGTGCTCAGGCTAGTCTACTATTTTATGTATAGATTTAAGTGCTTTTCGGATTTTTTAAAAGATTTTCAATTTCTCAACTAGGTTTGGTTTCTCAAAAGCTCAAAGGTTCTCCATTGTTCTGTCGATCTAGGGTGAACATCAAGCCGGGCCTAAGAAAGCCAAAGAGACTCCTGAAATGCCATTACAACTCGGAGACGAACCCTTACTGCCCTGTCTTTAGACTGGGCTACATTGCTGAGCAAGCCAGAGAAAAGTTCAGTGAACTCTGCAGAACTGTAAGTTTGGTGAACGAGCTCTAGCGTGCTGCCAGAGGGGGTGTAGCTCAGTGGTAGAGCATTTGACTGCAGATCACGAGGTCCCTAAAAGGAAACCAATGAAGGGGGCACCTGGACCTGAACCAGGGACCTCTTGATCTGCAAATGGTTTCAAGACCTGAGCCTTGCTAGGTCCTTGAGCCCAGCGGTCTGCCGATGTACCCGTCAAGAAGGCACTGAGCATTGCTAGGTTGCAAAAAAGGACTTTAATGTAAAAGAAGAAAGAAGTGAAAAAACTACTGGAAGAAAAACAGGTTCTGATTGGTTGGCTCTTTTTAGGGTGGAGTCATCGGCGTGTTCATTAACTGGAAATGTGACTTCGATGTCGACCCATCAGCATGTGTTCCCAGTTATTCATTTAGGAGGCTGGACCTCAGGAAAAGCCTCCCCAGCTCTGGCTACCACTTCAGGTAGGGGTCATTCTTACTGCCCCAGCTGCGTAGAGCCCAGAAGACCTTCATGTTCCTCCACACAACTGTTCTAAGTGATGTTCTTCAGTGGGTTGATCTGTGAATGATCTCTTAGGTTTGCCAAGTACTATTACAAGGACGGTGAGGAGTACAGATCACTTATTAAAGCCTACGGGATTCGTCTTGACATCATCGTACATGGACATGTAACGTGTTGCTCGCAATAATTCTTTTGGAGTTGCAAAAAAGTTTTGTGTTCAAGTGCAGTTACATTCAAACACTGACCGTATCTGTATATACATGTTTCTGCCAGGCAGGAAAATTTAGCCTCATTCCAACCATCATCAATACAGTCACAGCCATGACATCAGTGGGGATAGTAAGTGTTTTAATAGTAACCTTCCTAAAAAAAAAAAAGGGTTATTTTTTAAGGCTTTTTTTGCAGGGGAAAAGTCACTGACCTTGACCAATGCAGAACCTCCTGCTCTACTGCAGTGCTCCATTATCTGTGACTGGATCATGCTGACGTTCATCGACAAGAACGAGGTCTACAGTGAGAGGAAGTTTGATGATGTAAGTGGGACTGGTAGTATATGAAGTCCAAGGTGTGGGGGTGGGGGGTGTATTCAGCTAATAAGCTCATTAAATTGTGCTGGGTTAAAGGGAAACACTGAACTGAACAGACAGTAGTGCCTTATTGTCTTTGACTTCAATTCCCTGCCTTCAAAGAACTACAATGCCCATTACTTACACACAAACACATGTAACAAAAATATTCTGTATGTACTTTGTTTTAATGTCCATAATTTACCACCTGTAGTGGATTGGTTGATATTTAAGGTAACATCTTGCTTTACTAATGCGGTTTGTTTTTGTCTTTAATAACAACAAACAGGCATCTAAGGAGTCCAGCCCACCAGCAGTGACGCAGCTCACCATCACAAGCTACGGCTCAACCCACTCTGACCTATCAGATGGCGTTCCACTGTGAAGCCCAGCCTTCCGCTGCCCGGGGTTACTGAATACACATAGAACTGCCTGACCATGACAAGAAAACAAAATGTGAATATTTTCATGCAAAGGACTGAGCAAAAAAGCAAAGTAAATCAAAACAAAACCAGATGGACAAATAAAAACAGGACTGTCCCGTGGACCAGCAGGACAGCGGATACAGCCTGGACAAGTCCTCTTCTGCTTCTTGTTGCTCCAACATGCAACATACAACGCTACACATCAAATAATCTCAATAATCATCTTACTCCCTAATAAAGATCACATATTGGCCAATACTGTGGTGTGTGTGATTCCCGCGTGACTGCTGCAGTTTAACATTCATTTTTTAATTCAACACATTATTGGTCTGATGTAGGACTAAACTTGTCCTACATGTAGGACTAAAGTTTAGTCCTACTTGATGTAGGACTAAACTTGTTTTGGACTTCTACAGGGGGTCCGACTGCTGGTCATTTCCCCACCTATATTCTTTCTTTTCCAAGAAGTGTCATTATAGCAGAAAGGTGGAGAAGCATGTGGAGAACTACTCTCTGGGTTGTAACGTGATCATGTTGAATCTTCCTGAGATGGGCCTCTGTAATGAGTCTGAGGCAGAGGGGAGTCCACCACAGATCCTCTTCACGGTGATGAATAGCGGCAAATCGATTCCCAGCTTCTGAGGTTTATGGATTGGCCTCCTAAGAGACCGGCTTAAACCCACCTCCCTGAAACCAGAGCGTTCGGCAGGGTGGACTCACGCCTTCCACACCGCTGGAGTGTGGGAAACAAGGTTACGGGGGAGAGAGACTAGCTTACTGAAGACGTGATTACAATACAGCCTGTCCTTGTACTTCAGTTTAAATGTACAGGGACTATGTGCACTCACCGCAACTTAAGCCATGAAACTACATTAAAACAGGAACGAAACATCATCCCTCCTCTGCATAGAAAACTCGCCACACAATATACAATGAAAGTTTCAGATTGATTCCTTGAATAGAAAGAGACCACACCCCCTTTAGAATTAGAAAAGACACTTTAAAATTGAGCTCAGTGTGAATGGGACAGCAGGACTGGATACTGCACTGTCCCCAGCAATGGAACAATCTAGACTGAAAGGAGATGACAAATACTGTAGATTTAGGCCCTAAATGTAATGGGTATTATGTAACCACTTACTGTACACAGATTCCTGACAAAGGCATGAGACAAAACTGATCTGATCACGAGGAACATCCTCTCAGTAACATCAGCAGTCTATGGAACCCATATCAGTTGTCTTTAGCTGGAAAATCTTACTAGTCTCAAGATTAAAAATCACTGATTTATTTTGTGATAAAGTACAAAAATATTTAATTTGAATACAACACACATTATTGGCAGTAATAACTATTTAGCTATACATTTGTGTCCCTAATATCCTAAAATAAAATGTGTATAGAAAGTGATGCTGGTTTAAGATTTATCATTGTCATTGGTTGAAAATGTATAAAACAGGTACAATACATATTGTTGTGTCAGGCAAGAAACATCACACACACACACACACACACACACACACACACACACACACACACACACACACACACACACACACACACACACACACACACACACACACACACACACACACACACACACACACACACACACACACTACGTGCTCATGTTCAGGACCCAGTCGATGGTCTCCAGCAGGAAGTTCATGTTGTAGTGGGCAGCGATGCTCCGGAAGACACCCACTTGCTCCAAGAAGCTCTGGGGAGAGAACAGAAAGCACCATCAGTGCAGGCCAAGCGCCCCCTACAGGTCACAGCTACACAGACAGGGAGAGTGCCGGACTCGAGGGCCTCGGGCCCTGGGCGGACCTTTCTGGTGAAGGTGAGCTTGAAGTCCCCAGCACAGCTGCAGTAGGTGGGCATGTTGGCTTCCTTCACCCCTCTGCATTTGCTGCAGTCCTGCAATAAAAGTTAACAGTCAATCTGTCCTTCCACAAGCTCAGTCTCACGGACGTGCACGTGGTCGTTCAGGATGGACGCACGCTAGAACGCAGACCCCCCCCCCGGCTTAAACACCACTGAAACACTTCCCCATAAATCCTTAATGTCCGGTAACAAAATCCCCCCCATTTCACAGCCGCTGCATCAGTGAGTGCGTGTAACTCTACCCAGAGCGAGCAGACGCGGGATAAGCACCCAGCACGTCTGCACCTGCAGGCAGTACGCCCACGTAATCACATTGGATACAATACGATCCCAGGATGCCGAGCCTCGTCTCCGCGGCAGCACACGTGTCTCTCACCAAGTCCTGCAGCATGTAGCTCATGAGCTTCTTCCGCAGGGCCTCAACTAGGCTGGCCTCCACTGCATCTGTGTCGTACTGGGCGTGGCAGTTGGAGCAGAACCACTGGGGCAGGACCGATCCGTCCTGGTGGAGAGGAAGAAGGTCAGCCAAACGGGCTAGAATTAGTACAGCGCCACCCAGCTGGACGAGTAGCATAACGGCGGAAGTAAGAGAAACATCTAATCGCAGTACAAAAAGTGGTCGGAGATGCTTTGATGGGGGTTCTGACCTGGGCTACAGAGGGGTCCTTGCAGAGGTCGAGGTCGCGACAGAAGTTGCAGTGGTGGCAGATGACCTCTGGCAGGACGTAAGAGTTGCAGGGGTCACGGAACTGGGCCTCCTCTGAGAACTCGCCAACGTCCACGAGACGCAGGAGATCACGTTTCAGCTTGTTCACCTGGTTCGTGATGTTGGCATCCAGCGAGAGGACCTGGCAACCCACAGCAGACACACATCAGACACGCAGCAGACACGCCCCCTCCTGCAGGCTGAACATGTGGCACGCGCTCCTACCTGACAGACGGACTTGATGAACTCCAGGGCGGGGTTGTTGAGGGGCAGGTGTGAACCCGGCAGTGTGGGGAACATCTCGGACGGCAGGGTGGCGCTGCGGCTTCCAGACACCTTCTTCTGGATCTTCTGCGTGATGGTGAAGACGTTCTGGGTGAGTTCAGTGGATACGTACTCCTGAGAGAACGCGATCATGCCTGCAGGAACACAGAGGAACATGAAACAAACCTGAACAAAAACACAGAAGGGCGACATTTTTATTTATTTAAAATGTTCTTTGCTCGTGGTTTAACAGTTGAATTTTTAATTTTACTAAGCAAGATGAGTTAAAAACTCAAAAAAGATAATTGTGTAAATTGAATATGGAACCTTTACCAGGAAGTGCGCTGACATCACCAGCAGGCTGTTGGGTTGCTTGGCTCCCGCCCCGCCTTTTTATAGGTGTGGCTCCAGGAGCATTCCGCCTAAGCTCCTCCCTCATGCTGTGATACACAGCAGCTATGTAAGCTGTTGGGGAACAACGTGAAGGGTGCGTTTAAGAGTGGTCGTCCTCCAGCGAGGATGTGAGACAGGCCTGTGTTTAAAAAAAGTGCTTACAACAAGAAATCATGACTGCATACAAGTGAGAAGGGCTTAAGGGAGAAATATATATACATAAATCTACATAAAGTGCACCTGAGATGATCATGAGGAAATACTTCTGACACGACGCCGTCTGAGGGAGGTGCTGCATGATGTTCCAGTTGCTCTCAATCAGGTTCTCCACATCATCATCTCCACCTCGCCCCTCCTCTTCCTCCTCTTCCTCCTCCTCATTCTCACTGCCCTCATCCTCCTCTTCCTTCTTTCCTTTCCTCTTCTTTCCATCATTCTGTTCATCCCCCCCATTGTTTCACATTCAGAGATGGAAGAAAGAATCCCAGATCACAGGGGGGTTTACACATGCCAACAGGTGCTAACCAGGCTGGGCCAGGAACATGAGCGTTACCCTTCTGCCTGTCCAGTTACTGACCCCGAAAAGTGTCAGGCTCTCAAATTACAGCTGATTCCCTGCAGGTCAACACCACCCTCACTAGTACAGAGCTGAAACCATCCGTGCAGAGCGGGCAGACCAGGCTCGCGGTGGCCTACCTCTCCGTACAGCAGCCCGGGAGGAACCTTCCCCTTCACGCCCCCGTAGTTGGAGGGATCCATCCACAGCAGGGACTCCCAGCATCGGGAGAAGGTGATGGACAGAGAGTGGAAGATCTCCCGCGTATGGATGCTGAAGAGGAGGGCAGAACCAGAGAGCAGGGATTACACACGGCCCTGCTCTGCTCGTACGACGCTCCTCTGGGCATCACAGGGCTCTGCTCTACAATACTGTGATAAAGGTTGCAGTAATGCATGGCAGAGTCTTACTAAACCCTTATAATAAAAGTCCTCTCACCATCAAAGGTAGTGCGTCCTGCACCACCATACCTGCTCCACGGCAACGGCATCTAGAGTCAGAGCAGCAGCATCTGCAGAGAGCACCTGGGCCCCGCGCGCAGGTGTGTGTGTATGTGTGTGTGTTCTGGGCTCAGACCTGTTGGTGATGTACTCCACGTACGCGATGGCATCATCTATGCGCCGCTTCTTGGTACTCAGGATGATCCGGTTGAAGTTCCCATAGACCACAGAGGAGCCGAGGCGCTTAAACTCCGCCACCAATCTGTGTGTGTGTGTGTGTGTGTGTGAGTGAGAAAGAGAATACATCAATGTGCAGTTAACCTTGCTCAAGAAACGGACCTACCCGGGGACAGATAAAATATATTTAAATCTATGGGCGGGGAAAGGGGCGTGGCCACACTGTCACTCACTGCAGGAAGAGCTTCTTCATCATGTTGAGCAGAGTGCGGTGCAGCGCTGGGTCATACAGCAAGGAGCCGGGCGAGCGGAGCCAACGGTAGAAGTGCACCACCTGGTTATCCGCATAGACGTTGTGGTACTGGGTGATCTCACGAACCCAGCCAACCACCATGCTCTTCAGGATCCTGCACACACACACACAGACTTGAATCATTACATATACATATTATATATAGAAAGACACCTCTTTGGTAACACATTTGGAGCTGGACCAGTCTATAATATTTCTGAACTGAAATAATAAAAAAAAATTATAAAAAAAGGATTTCTAGTTATCAAATGTTAAAAAGACACACACAAACACACCTGAATGTGTTGGAGCACAGAGCGGTTTCGTCGTAGCTGGCCAGTGTGTTTGTACCCTGATTGCCTGACATCATTTCCTCCAGTGATGAGTGCTGGATGACATCAAAGCTCACGCCCACACTGGCCCCGCCCTCCATGTCGTTAACATGCTGAGACTGCAGGATGGTGTTTACGGCCAAACTCTGAATGTCCAACTCCACACACACTGGAAAAAAAAACAAAAAAACAAAAAACACATTCCACCTCCTGCGTTACTCCTGGCCAGCAGGGGGCCGTGATGGCCCGGCGTGTGTATGCTCACCTGTTGAGTAGCAGCCCTGCGCGCTGATCTCCACGGCAACACGCTCCTCGCCCTCCGTGACCAGGCGGCAGTCATCTGCCTCTTTGCCCCCTAGGTCGGGCCTCGCCGTGGGAGACAGCCACATCAAGTGGTTGTGTCTGCGCAGGTGTCGCGCCAGGAACAGGTCCGAGCCGAAGATGGAGACGTCCGGGGGCAGGTTCCCCACAGGCAGGTGGTAATACCTGCATGGGCGGAGCCAGGTCAGGCCAGACGGAAGGGGGAGGGCAAAAGGGGCGAAGGTCATATGAGGAGGGGCGTGTCCTACCGAGCCATGTCGAAGGCCTGCGAGAGGCAGCCGTCCAGATTCAGGTAGTGTTTGATCATGCGGCGCGCGCCGTGACGCTGCCAGTCCAGCACGCTGTAGCTGATGTCGTCGGTCACGTGGACGGGCACCACAGGGAACTCCTCCAACACGGCCACGCCCCCGGCCAGCCGCCGCACGTCCCAGTTAGACTGCACGGCGATGAGGGTGGGGCCACGTCTCTCCTCCTACAGACGAACGCAGAACATACGACCCATCTGCTGCAATTACAGCGCATTTCACTCATCCATTACAGTGGTCTAGTGCGGGTGTGGGATTACCTTATAGCTGAGCAGGATGCGCTGCATGGCACGGTAGATGGCCTTCACATCGTTCTCCGCACGCACCTCAAACAGGTGCTTCTCTGGGGGCAGCAGGTCCTCGCTGGTCTTCTCCAGCAGGGCGGCGCGCTCCACCCCGTACAGCGTGCTCAGGTTCGGCATCTGGTTGCTCCGAACCTTCAAGGGGCAGCAGAGTGTAAGAGAGGAGAGAAGGAAGAAGGAACGAGGTGTGTGTAAGTCTGGCAAGAATGATAAATAAAACTGAAAGAAGCCCTTGTGGACCAAGCAGAGATTATGCATAAATTAACAAAATTCATCAAGTGAAATAGATACATCAGCGCACATAAAATGGAGCAATTTCATAGTAGAAGTATCAATACCAGAAAAACAGCATTGCTCAAGTCAGTATTCAGGACCACAAAAGTGGAAAAAAATAAGTACATTATTAATTTTCTTTTTTTGTAAGACATTAAAAATATTTGTAACTAAAACACCCAGTGCTTTTAAGAGTTAGAGGAGACGTGGGGCTCACTGTGTCCAGTACAAACACGCTGGCTTTGCGCTGGGATGGGATGAAGAGGCCAAACAGAGCCTTGTGGCCCTGGCTGTGATGGTACAGGTAGATGTGTCTCACGCTGCCTGCAACACAAAGCATTCAAATAAGCCCTCTAGTACGCCCTCTACAGGGCCAAACGAGAAATGCTCAGCACGCCTGACCAACCTGCCAGTGGAAAACAGAGTTAGCAATCCCAGTTTCCCACAGCTAATGACCCTCACACGCCTCTGGAGTGTGTTGTGCAGGTGATACCTGGCTCCAGGTAGCTGAACTGGGCGAGGGACCTCATGTCCAGGTGTTCCAGGTCAAAGGTGTCGGCCTCGCGGCCAGCCAGCTCCCGACACGCCTGCTTGTTGACCATGCAGACGCAGCCGAGCTGCACCAGTGCACGGAACAGCAGCGGCACCTGCAGGACACACACACACGAGCACAGAACAAGGTGACATTTCAATGGAAACATCAGCAGACAATGCCATGAAGACCAACACAAGACTCTTTGCAAGCTAGGGTCTGACACCCATTACACACCTCAAACAGCGTAGGAACAAACGTGTGTGTGTGTGTGTGTTGCTCTTCCCCCAGAGAGGACAGCATGGGCATCAGCACTCTGATCGCTGTGCTTCACACACACACACACAGCCCCCACTGACCATCAAATGCTTCAAATTAAATTAGCCCACAAATTCAATCCAAGTAAGCAAAGCTGTATTTTGCTAATTGATACTTTAGAGTCCTCTTAATTGATTACATTAAAGCTTCTTATACAAACACTGAAAAATTTATTTCATATCAGGATGCCATAATCTCTGCAGCACTTAGAAACCTAAATGATTCATCAACCTATCTTGAATAAACACATCAATTATGCATTATGCAATTATGCAAACAGAAAGGCTTTGAGGAAGTACAGGCATCAGTGATTGGTGGGCAGTGATGAAACCTGTTCACTGTGGTCCTGTGCACTGACAAAGTGTCTGCAGTGTAACCCGCCAAACGTTATATAAAATGAAACGTTTAGGCCCCCAAGTGACGATTACTGATTTTTGTGAAACAAACTGCCTTTTCTCGTCTGAGAAGCCCGTGCACGCCCTGTTACCTGCGTCTCGTAGACGCCCTCGATGTCTGGGGCCGAGAGCTCTGCGTTGATCTCGTTGATGTGCTTCTGATACATGTCCTCTGCCACGCAGTACTGGTACAGGTAATGCACCACACTGGACCGCGGCAAAATCCGGCTCACCTGCACAACACAACTCCTCAGATAATCCCATTTTGTTTATAATCCCAGATTTGAACAGCATTCATCAGTGGTGCCTCTGACTCCGAAGACATAAGCAAGTCGTATGTAAAAGCAGCAACCTGATTGGAACGTTTTGTGTGTGTGTGTGTGTGGGGACCTTTTTGCATGTGGGCCCTTCCTCTGGCTTGGGAACTCTTTGATTGACGTAGAACACTCGTGGGATGTTGAGTTTCATGCAGTGCAGGTCTGTGCCAATAACAGCCCACAGCTTGTACAGACCTGGGTGAGCAGTCTCTGCAATCTAGAAAAATTAAAGTTAAATGAAAGCACATGAGTGTACTGATCTACTGAGAAGGCAAGTTTGAGCCCACAATCTGTCTAGAAAAGTGGGGTCTTCTTGATCAGGCCTCATGTTCTGGATCATTTTACCAATGTGACATGGGCATATAATGGAAATAGGGACTATGCCTCAAACCGGATTGGCTACTTCAGGAAGTACGGAAGACCTGATTGGCACAGTTGGCCCACCTGTACTATTTGCCAGGGCATGTCCAGGATGGTCCGGGCTGTCCTCCGCAGGAAACTGCCCAATCCCGTGACTGGTCCGTCTCTGATCACACCGCCTCCGGTTGGCTGCGCCTCCCCATCAATCAAGCGGCGTCTTTTCCTGCGTTCTTTCCTCTGGCGGAGCTGCAGCTCCCATTTCTTCTTGTGGTAGCGCAGCCAGACCAAGTGTTGCTCCTGAAGCCACCAACACACTCCATCAACATTCAACCTCCTTTCTGACTTTGGTCTTAAACGCACATTGAAAACTATTTACGTACAGGAACTGACAACATATGTTGTGTACTGGTGCACAGTGGTTCATGCGTAGAGATGTCAGGTGATAACTGTATTAACTTTTGTCTTTGCATGGACAGCATTACTGCTTGTAGTACCCGTGTTGTGCCCATAGGTGGCGGTGGTCCAAGAATCTCCCTCCAGGACTGTGTGAGTTCCAGCTCCTGAGACTCTGCCTGGCTGGCCTCTCCCTGAGAAACTCGCTTCCTCTTTGTGCTGATGAGAATAGCAGGCTGCAGGGGGCGCTGTGGAACACCAAAATCCTCCATATCGGGAGTCTCACCAGACTCCTGCACCTGATTGGAAACCTAATGGGGAGGGAGACAGGGAGAGTGTTCAGTGTGTGTGTGCGTGCATGTTGGTGTTGTGTGTGTGTGTGATGTTGTGTACCTGTCTCTTTCCCTCACTGGTGAATAACTCGCTAATTTTCTTTTGTTTGTAGATGTCGTTCTTTTCCAGAAGTTTCTTATGCAGCCAGTCTGGGTGTCGCACTCTGGGGACGGGGTTCTTCACCTGAGGGGTAAAATAAACAAATTAAAGCCACAGTAGTCAATACCAGGGCAAGGGCAGTTTGTGTACACAGCACACATCATACACAAGGCATCCAAGGTGCTTAACAATGAAAAACAAAACAGTAAAGACAAATTAGCAAACACTGGAAATTAATAGATGAAATTAATCATGTAAACAAAAAATAGGATAAAAGACCAAATTAGAATAAACCAAAGTATGTCAGTCATAATGTAAAGTGTTGTGCAGTGACCTGCTGTAGGGCTGCAGGAATAGTGATGATCTTCTGTATAGCACTGCCCAACCTCTCAATGTAGTAACCCCAGTCTAGGATCTACACACACACACACACACACACCAAGTCAATCAAGTGCAAAGCGAGGCTGGACAGTGAAGTGAATGTTTATGACTCCATGTACCGTTCGGATGTCCAGGTCATGCAGGCTGGGCATTTTCAGCCATTTGCGTAGGAAGTGTTTCTTCACTCCAGCTTCAGCCTGGAAGATGGCTAGAGGAATCGCCCTTCAGAGGAGGCACACACACACACACACACACACACACAGCAAACCATTCGGAATTAAAACAATTCAATGTGCAACAGCACAAACTCTACTGCATGTCATTACTGAAACACTGGCTGAGGTAATCACAAACCTGTTAAAACTAAAGGACTAATCACACACAGCCCCCCCCCCCCCCCCCACACACACACACACACAACCACCCCCCCCACACCTCTCAGTAACAGGCGAGCCCTCTGGTTTGCGGGAGATGACGTAGCGGCAGCTCAGTCCGGCGTCCTTCACCATCTGGTCCCCCAGGAACTCGGCCAGGCGCTTGGCCGTGCTGATGGAGGTGGACTTCTGCTCGCCGTAGTCCTCCAGCCTCCTCGACATGGAGCGGTTCTCCGCAATCAGCTCGAACAGCTCCGCGTCTGGCATGTTGGCCGCCTGAGAGGGAGGGGCTTACGGATCAGCTCTCGGGGTCTCACCACCAATCGCCTTTACTCATCCAGCGAGTTGCACCAAAACCACATTTCCCACGTTACCTTGCTGTAGAGCACGTCCAGCCAATAGTCGGCCACTTTGGCGACAGAGGAGTAGACCTCGTCCAGGGTGGTGCCTTTGAGGAAGGCCTCGAAGACGGAGGACTGGAAGATCTTAATGAGCTGAAGCTCACCCCTCCGCTTCACCTCGAACCCCTTCAGCTCTGCCAGAGAGCCGTCCTCGTTAAACACAGCATACCTGGCAGTGTCAAGGAAACACACACACACCGATATAAAACCATACTTCACACTCTAAACTATATAGCTAAATTGCCATTGCATGAACACTAAATGTATAAATCACGATATCATCTTTATACTGATATCATTGGCTGGGGGCGTGGCCTACTCACCTTTTCTTCAGTCTTTTGCCCTCTTCTTTTGAGGCAGGTAGGATCATGGCCAGGTACGGGCCATCCACCTCGAAGAAGATGCTGTTCTCCGCTCGCGTCTCGTAAGTGAGCGAAGCCGGGTCTACTAGCTCCTGGTACTGATGGTTCGTGAAACCCTCCTGTGAACAGAAACCAAAAAAGAAGATATATGGCCACAACATATGACGTCTGCATCTGCAGTTATTTCGGCTGACTAGAACCATTAGTAGCCAGAGAGTGACACGTGCCTTCACCATGATGTTGAGCATGGCACCTGGGTAACTTATAGTCACTTTGGGTTTCTTCTCACTAGAGGACTTGATGACAAAGTTCTCAGGGAAGGTGTTGGGGAGCACACACCAGATCCCATCTGTGTCCAGTTCCAGAGGTCTCCTGTACCACCAAACCAGCACACAAACTAACAGTCAGCAGGTGGCGCTCATGACTCCTGGGATCTCCACCTATCTGGTCTACACTCCCAACCATAATCTTATGGAATTAACAGCATGGCAACACATCACGTGTTCATTTCCCATCTCTGGGGGCAGCACAAGAAGAAGGGAAGGAGATCCTCACCCGATTTGCTCAATCAGCTCCCTAGCCTGGGTGATGATGTTTGCTCCTGTATGACACACAATACCAGCCATCTCCATAGAGTACCACCGTGCCCTACAGACACCAAACACACCACACAACACAAATGTACAGCCATGAAACAAAAAGGTCACGAAACAAACAAACAAAGCTCATCTGTCAGATCACAATCAAACATCTGAGGCAGTGGTCAATGCAGAGGCCTTACTGTTACAGTTATGGATATGTTTCCAGAGTCTGGCACTGCGATGGAAAGGCTGAGAAGAGTGTGTGAGGTGTGTGACCTCACTGTCTGGGGAACGCACCCTTTCCTCATGACATAGCCATAGAAGGAGTTCAGGATGCACTTGTGGGCAAGTTGCAGGGACTCGTAGAGGATCTCCATGTTCTTACAGCGCTTAAGCTCTGCAGCGTCACCGCTCTCCAGAGCCGTAGACAGCTTCTTCTTCCACACCTGAGCCGGACGAGATGACAAACAGGACCCAACAAATTTAATGTTTAAATCAACCTCAGAAAAATCTCTGGTTGAGCAAGTGCTTTTCTAGAAGGTTCCTCTCGTTTGGGGCAGCACCTTGTGCAGTCCTTTAAACTCGTAGCGGCGATCGCGGAACGCACGGACTGTGTCAACGTAGAACGAGTTCTCTCTCTGACAGATGGTGGTGACTCTCTCCTCTAGCCTGGTCAGGTGAACCTTCTTATAGGCCTTCCTGCAGTAGTCTGGGGAACGAACACAAGCAAACTGCAGTCCCACCTTCCCCGACAGACCCAGCCCACTTGCGCACGGAAGTGGCACTCTGACGAACCAAAAACACCACTGCAAATCGCAGACAAAGTCAGGTCTCACCGAGCAGAACCCGAGACGTCTTCCTCTAACGCTCAGGGCTTCTCAGCGAGTCACAGTGACGGATGAGAGCGCGTGACACCCACCTGCAAGACGCTTCTTCTCGTGGCGAGCCTGCTCCTCCCGCTCAAGCTCGTGGAAGGCCCGCGGCCTCCCGTTAGGAAACAGAGGGGGGAGCTTCTCCGACTCCAGCTGCTGTTGTATGCGGTGGAACTCGCTACGGCTGGCCGGCACTTCCGGGGGGGACAAAAAAAGGGGTCACGCCTCGCGTGTGGACAGGAAATCAGGTTGCCACGCAGCATCCAGATGGTATACAGCTCTCTGTGAAGACACTCACTGATCTCCCCCCTCCACTGCCACGCCATCCTGCGCTGGCACTGGGCTCCAGGCTTGTTAAAGTCACACGCGGCACACACCGCCTCGTCCACCATGGCCGACGGCTGAATGCAACACGGACAGAAAGAACGAAAGGGAAACTTCAATCGGTGAACGTTCCCCGGACTCCCCGTGAGCTGTGCTGGGACACTCCGGGCTTGTTGGATCAGAACACAGAAACAAATCTAAAACACGCACAGCATGATTTTCCCCATGGGAAATCGGGTGGTATACATATTACATACATCTGTTGCTGAGACTATGGCATATGGTCTACTGACTGCACTCCAGGAAGAGGGTTGGTGCCCCCTGGTGGAAAGAAACCAACCTGCAGTCTGTTGGTGAGGATGATGTTGGGATACATGGCCCCAACATCTAGATGGTAAATAAGAGGACACTCGATTCTGTTGGGTACTTCCTTCAGAGAGATCAACTTCCTCTTAATCTCGTCACAAACCTGTGTGAAAGAAGGATGAGGTCTGATTAGAACAGGAAATGGGAACGCTGATCAGGAATTATAAGTCATATTATAATATAAAACAACAATTGAATATTAAATCATACCGACCTCATTGAAGTTTGTGACCTGCTCCAGTGGAATCTTCTCCTCTTCCTCAACTGCGTGACGAAGAGTCCTCTCCACCCTCTGAAGCAGGACGTCAAATGCCGCAGGATTCTTTCAAAACAAATATTTACAATGAAATGAAATCGAAATACATTAAAATGTATAAACCAAACTGAAGATGCACAAAAGGCACATCAGGAAATGGCCTTGGGTTCAGAATGTTACAAAGCAACTCCTCAGATCTCAGATGCATTAAGCATAAGAAGACAGTATGTGCATGGTGACTGGAGCGTACCATTTTAAAACGGCAGGGGATGTCACTACGAAAGACCCCGGACTCCAGGGCCTCCACATGGCCCCCCACGTACGTCTCAGAGTCCAGAACATGGCCGTCATCCGTGAGCTTATTGAACACCTGCTCCTGCTTGTTGGGGAAGACGATGTTGGCATGGAAAGCCTGCACCATCAACAACGCCTCACACAGCGTTCCTGAGCCCTTCCGCAACACCTGAGAGCACACGAGCACACACACACACACACACAGAAGAACAAAGCATTACACTCCAGGAGAACACAGGAACACAAATAAAAACAATGATTGAGCCTCATTCAAGTTAATAGTCAACATATTTGAAAATATATTTACATAAATAAGATTTAGTAAAAAATTTAAATGTCATTTGTTCTCTGCAGTAATTTTGTGGAGACGGTGTGCGAGCAGGAGGGGTTTCTGGACCAGAGGTCCACACACCTCATCTGGCTCCATGGGGATGATGGTGCACAGGGCAAAGATGAACGGATGGACGTATTTCATATAGAGGTAGTAGGTGGCCACAGCGTCCGACACAGAGTAAGTAGCTAATGTCTGGAGGAAGAAACAAGAATAAATCAGATGTGGTGTTAAAGGGAATTGCAGAAAAGAGGAGGTGGTGTTGGGTCGTGAGGGTGTAGGGCAGGCGGTGTTGGGCTCTACCTGTGGCTCTTCTGTGGCCATGCGGCACATCTCCTCCGGGTCCAGCTCCACCGGGTCATAACCTAGCTTAGCTTTGGCTGCTGCCTTCAGGTTATGGCTGCCCACCGGCAGGTAACTGTCTCTCTTTACCCACCTAAGATGGTGTGAGAGAGGGAGATCACGCCACATCCAATGGATATTCACTCCTACTACTACTACTGTCCTCTGGCATATTAAGGGTAAAGTACTAGATGCCTCCTAAACACCAAAGAGCTATAAAAGCTGATAAAAACCTGCACTCGCCCCACGGCCCTGCACTTGCTCCACGGCCCCGCCCCCCACGGCCCCGTCCCCATCCCACTAGCCGTACCTGAGGCAGTCCATGTGGATGGCCTGGCTTGCTTTGTACTCCCCCTGGCTGTCCTTCTGGAAGCCGATCTCCTGGTGCATGCTCAGTCCGTGCTGAGCCGCACGAGCCTCCACAAACGGCCTGATGGGAAAACAAGGACAGACGGCAGCGATCACGACAAGACTGGTCATGGGTTTCCACAAATTCCATATCTATTATAAGACTATGAGTGCTTTTTGAAAATATACTGGACAAAGATTCAAGTGTAATATAGCTCAGGCTAATGTGTTGAGGCTCACCAGTCGAAGAAGTCACCGTTGTAAGTCACAAAAATGTCGGGCTTGGACTCGTGGACGTGCTCAAACCATCTCTGTATAAGAGCAGCCTGTAAAGCAGACACAACCCATGATGTTAGTGCGGTTCTCCTTGGGGGGGGCAGCTGGGAACCTCCCCCGTGGGAGCAGCTGGCTGGGGCGATGGCTCCTCCTGTTCACTTGCCTCGTCCGGCTCGTTGAAAACAGTGAACGGTCCCTCGTACTCCGGCTTAGGGGTGAACTCAAAATCCTCAATGTCCTCTGAGACGATCTCCCTGTTTGTGATCAGGAAACCCTGCAAGGACAGAAAGGGCACGTGAGACGCACCGCAGAAGAACCCAAAAAAATTAATACCGCAAATAAATAAACACAAAGAATATGGCACATGGAATTAGCTTAGTGTCCATTAGCATGTTCATGTCAAATCTAACTTCAGTAATGCTCACCTGCCCATCAATCATGTAGGAGATCATCATAATCTGATCTGTTTCTGCGTCGGGAAATTTCAGAGGAAGCTTGGTGGTCTCGATATCAAACGCCAGCACTACAGGATCCTGTGACAGAGGGAGTGCAGGGCTACAGAGCAAGCACGCCAAGCACACGTGGAGTCACACGTGAAACAGGCGTGGAATAATCGCATGTGAAACAGGTACGCTTCCATCACACGGATACTCACGGGTCTTTCCACCAGGTCATCCCTGCGCACAATCTCTGGAGGATAAGCACTGCCCCTGACCTTCACGTTATACCAGTGAGCCTGGAATCAAACCAGCACGGTTACACGTTTCCAGCATGAATCCCAGAACTGAAGCCCAGGGGGCAGTTCTCAAGACCCCAACTACTGCCTCGACACTTCTGCTTTTAGGAGATGAACACGAACTACAGGTGTAGACAAGGATAAGGCTGAATATCTGGGAGTGTTGCTTTTCAAATAACAGAGATTTGAAGTTTAAAAAATAAATACATAAAAAAAATCGATGCTTTGTTCCTTAGCAACACCCTTTGGCACAGTGCAGGTACTGTGAATGTAGTCAGTTCTGATTCGTATCTCTTTACCACATGAATCTTGAGGTCGATGGACAGCCTGACATGGTAAGGAACATCATATTCCCTCATGTCCACCACGTTATCCAGCTGGTCTGCCATTTTCTTAGACGATCCATCCTCCTCGGTCGACATCACGCATCCACCTGCCAGCGCACTGCCCACACACACACACACACACACACACACACACACACACTTAAAGCTTTATTTTTTTAGAAATTATTTCATTAAATTTTATGCTACCTGACAATCTCCAGCATGCAAGAGGCTTCTGTTTTTTTTCTCTCACTTTACCGACCTTGTTAATGACAATATTCTATGGCAACTGTGCTGAAATACTACAAGGCCCCTCTATACAAACCAAACTGATGTCATGGCGAATACCTGGACAGCATGTTAGTGTAGGCGTCGCTGGACTTCTCCCTGTCTCTGTTCTTTCTCACCGCCGGCGAGATCTCACGCTTCACTTTCATGAGGTCGTCCACCGTGTTAAAGCTCAGTCTGATGTACATCCTCTTCAGTCCCACCAGGTGGTTAGGCTGCAAAACACAAAACCGGATCAGAGGACTCAGCATAACCCAAACATACGTATGGCACAAGCACGTGCCGGTGAATGTGTTTAGATTCAAAGACAACTGAAGCTAAAATTAAAGCTAGACCAAGGGGGTCAAATAATGACATTAAAGAAGGACAGTATAATGTCTGAATCAATAAAAACAACAACAACAAAGTATCTCTTACCAGATCCAGATCTTCCTTGAGTACAGACTCCAGCTTGGCTATCTTCCCTTGGAACTTCTTTGACAAAAAGGAGATCACTTCTCTCTCGCAGTTCTACACACACACACACACACACACACACACACTCACAAATATGAGGATGACATCCAAACGTCATGCTATATATCCTATTCGGAATAACTAGTTCTTATTCACACACATACTGCACAGTGCACTGGATGCATTGAGTGTTTGGACCTCACCTTTTTAGTGGCTATGTAGAAGTACGGCTTAAAGGGCAATGCGACCTATCGAAACAAGCAGTGTCATATCTTGAATTGTAAGGATTAAACACACACACAAACCCCAAATGTTTGTTCAGTAATGGCGACCATCACCTTAAACCTGTTGCCATCCTCTTGAATGAAGTAGTAATCCACCGCGCTCATCATCCTCTTGTCCTCGTCCAAAATCTCCGTCTAGAAGCGGGACGGCGAAGAGATGTCCAGGAGGACCTCACTACATGCACTTCAGCATAATAACGACTGCGGCGGGGTCGCGGTCGGTCTTACCGGATGCATGTTGATCAGCCACCCGGTTTTCTCGCCGGGCTCCCTCATGCGCTCGAAGCCGAAGCGCATGTCCATCTCGTCGGTAAACTGACTGCGTTCAAGCCGCTTGACAGCGGACAAGGCAGAAATGTCATCCCTGGGTGCGAGACCAGAAGAAAACGTTATCATCACTAACTGCCCTCGACGGGTATCTGGCCATCATGACCCGTATCTTAAATCACGTCAGACCGATCCTAACCGGACCGGGATTAGAGCGCGCGGAACAGTTAGCTGGAAGGCTAACCGACGTGTCCCTGCGGGAGCTTACTGAGTGCTGTCCTGATCTCGGTCGCCTTTATATCGCCCGCTGTTTTGTAAAACCATCGTGGATAAGGAGTAGCAGCTCTGAAAGGGGGGAGAGAGAGAAAGAAAGAAAATCCGTTATAGCCGTTACTAATGTGTCAGTTAGCTGTCCTGGCTATACCACACACACATTGTTTATGGCCATTTCTATCAATACGCCAAGTCAGAATTTGGCGCGTTTTTGCTGCCGCGAGCCCATGACAGCTTCCGCGTGCATACACCGCCCTCCCTTGGTGTCTGTTGACCAATCAATGCGTAAGGACAGTTTTGTCAGTTTTAATTCTTTACAATTAATTAACAAAAAATAATAAAAAAAAAAAGTCAATTTTTAACCAAGCAAAAACTTTTACAAAACATACACAGTGCGCCCGTTACTGACAGAGCTGCGCACCAATTACAATCGCCAAATTCACGCATGGCAACCGCTCCCGAGGCCCCGCCCCTAGAGCAGGAAGTAGCAGACGGGCTAGCTAGCTAGCTAGCGATCTGAAAGCTGTAGTGGGCTGACGTCCCGTTAACACTGACAATTACCTCATTAACACATTTACTTTCTTTCAGCACTGCGAGTTTTCGATTATATATCAGACGTGAGATTATCCAGCTGGTAAACGTGTTAAGGTTATATGAATTGCTATGGGTGTGCGGCTAGCTAGCTTGCATGGTTAGCGAACAAGCACACTGGGGTGATGACGGTGCATCGTTAATAACGGTCGCCCAGTAACGTTCACGGGTCCGTAACGTTTGATAAAGAATCTTTAATATCAGGGAAAAACCGCTGGCTAGCATGAGCTATACGCCGTCGCGTCTAGCTAGCTACCTTCAAGTGTAGCTCAGTGGTCTGAATCGGCGGACCTAGCGGGCTGCCCACTGTCCGGGCCATCCGACCACGGTGTTCCGCTCAGGCTGAATGTCATGGTTTCCCGGAGACATGTCTTGTAAATCCAAAGTGGCCCCGAGCGTCGACTTCGACCACAGTTGCTCGGACAGCGTCGAGTATTTGACACTCAACTTCGGTCCTTTTGAGACCGTCCATCGCTGGAGACGGCTGCCGCCCTGCGACGAGTTTGTGGGCGCCAGGTAAGTCACTCTGCACCCAGACAACTGACATTTGATGTCAGTATTTGGTCAGTGACGCGTATTTGGCATGTTTGTTGCACAGACGCAGCAAACACACGGTTGTGGCATACAGGGACGCCATCTACGTGTTTGGAGGCGACAATGGGTAAGAAGCTGGGGCATCTACTCCTAATTGCATTTAAAACCTCTTAAAATGGACGCCAAAGTCTAACCTCTGTCGTTCATGCAGGAAAAACATGCTTAACGACCTGTTGCGCTTCGATGTGAAGGACTGCTCGTGGTGTCGGTATGTGTCCTGGGTGACTGTTTTGATTCTTCTTGTGAGGGGAAACACATACTTAAGCCTTGTAATGGTAATGCGTCACACTGTCTTGTTATTAACATTGGTGTGTGTCATTGGACAGGGCGTTTACCACTGGTACCCCCCCTGCCCCAAGATATCACCACTCAGCTGTTGTGTATGGAAGCAGCATGTTTGTATTTGGTAGGTGTGTCAATAAATTCAGTAGCAATGAATTAACATTGTAACATTATCTTACTCTCTGAAACACTTTTCACTACACTACTACCTATATATATATTTTACACCCAAATTATGCTTTTCTGCTAAGCTTTGTAGTTACCATCTGCAATGTTTTAGGTGGCTACACGGGAGATATCTATTCAAACTCCAACTTGAAGAACAAAAATGACCTGTTTGAGTACAAGTTTGCCACTGGCCAGTGGACAGAGTGGAAGGTGGATGGGAGGTGAGGCATCGTTGGGTGGTGCCAACTTTACAAAATCTGCCATTGAGTTGTAGTTGCCGTATATGTAAAAGTCTGTCGGGACTGTTTCAGGTTAGTCGCCAGGTCTGCCCACGGGGCCACTGTCTACAATGATAAACTGTGGATCTTTGCTGGGTATGATGGAAATGCAAGGTAAGATTCAGGGTAATTAAGCTTGGGAACTATCCTTTTTAAAACACTCTAACCCACTAAATTGTATTTGGTGATCGTCGTATGTCACATTGGGAAGAACAGTGCTGTGAAGAACCTGTGCTGATTTTTGCTCATTTGTTTGGAGCTGTGGTTATGATGGTGTAAATCTGCTTTGATTTGTTTACACAGGCTGAACGACATGTGGACCATCGGTCTTCAGGACCGTGAGCAGGCTTGCTGGGAAGAGGTGAGTAGGGTTTGAATGCTCCTTTTTGCAAAATCGTATTAAAATGAACCTATTTTAAAGCATCGTAAATAATCACTGGTGAACTTCATGAGCTTCAGAGTGACTCTAATGGAAAACAGCTAGTCTTTGCGGTTATTTACTGCGGAGTCTAAAATAAATTCTTTTCACTTTTCTCTTATTAAACATGTTGACATTGACTCTGGATAAGAGGAATCGGTACTTCCTGTTGCTTACTATGTCTTGGCCCTATCGTGCTGTTCTGATGCCCATCAGATTGAACAGAGTGGGGAGATCCCCCCCTCCTGCTGCAACTTTCCTGTAGCTGTGTGTCGGGACAAGATGTTTGTCTTCTCCGGCCAAAGTGGAGCCAAAATCACCAACAATCTGTTCCAGTTTGAGTTCAAAGGTCACATGTGAGTCCTCAAGAGATGCATCAAATGTTTTAAAATCAGTTGTCGTTGCCTTGAGGAGTGCCATAAATTAATTTTGCAAATGTTAGTGAAGGATTTCTGAAGGAAATCACATCTTGACCCCCCTTAACAAGAAGGGGCTGATCTTGTAATGTCTCGCTGAGAGCAGAATCCACTGCAGCTTTTGAAACCATTGCTGTTTTTCCTAATGAGAACACAATGTCAAGGTTCTTCCCACACACACGCCACACGAGTGCATTCTCTCGGTAGGAACCGACCCTTGTGTGACCCCCTCCTCACACAGATGGACCCGCATCCCCACCGAGCACCTCCTGAGGGGTTCGCCCCCCCCGCCCCAGAGACGCTATGGCCACACCATGGTGGCTTTCGACCGGCATCTCTACGTATTTGGGGGAGCGGCGGACAACACGCTGCCCAACGAGCTTCACTGCTACGATGTGGACTCGCAGACCTGGGAGGTGATTCAGCCCAGCACAGACAGCGAGGTAATCCTGCCCGTCAACTACACCGATAGTCTAAATCCAGATCGCAGATTCATTTTGGTTGGGAAATTGGGTTGGTGGGCAGTAGGGTTTTTTTAATATGCATCCCTAGTTGTCTAGGATGTCATGGATTGGGTAATGATTAGATGGAGTGTTGAATGTCTTTTCTGATTACTGCTCAGTACTGGGATTACTAATGAACATAATCTGCTCAGATGCCCAGTGGGAGGCTTTTTCATGCAGCTGCCGTCATCCATGACGCCATGTACATTTTCGGAGGCACCGTGGACAACAACGTGCGCAGTGGAGAGATGTACAGATTTCAGGTGAGTTCTTTCCCAACATCAGTTCTCCTGCTGATGTGCGCAGCATAGCTCAGGACCTGCTGGTCAGTTGCTGTTCACGTCTGCGTTTTCAAGTTGAAGGACGGTGCGAAACGTAAAGAAATGTCAAAACTGATAAAGTGTCTAACACTGAGTCAAAACAGCTATTGAGAAGCATGTCAGTGTTTGCAGTGTTTGGCTATTTGGATTCATTCGTTGTAAGTTGTACTGGCAGTCTGCATCTTTAAAATGGAGTCATTTAAGTCTTCTTTCCTTCTACTAGTTCTCCTCTTATCCGAAATGCACCCTTCATGAGGACTACGGCAAACTGTGGGAGAACCGGCAGTTCTGTGATGTGGAGTTCATCTTGGGAGAGGTTAGGAGAACGTCTGTGTTTCTAACACTATTGCCTTAACATTGTGAACATAATGGTGCTCCATTTTGTAATACGAGTGTCTCCTGACCACATGTCCATTCATTTTCCCTCAAAAACCATAGAGGGAGGAGAGGGTTCTAGGCCACATTGCCATAGTAACAGCCCGTTGCCAGTGGTTGCGGAAGAAGATTCTTCAGGCCAGAGATCGACAGAAACAAGTTAGCTTACGATTACAATTTCTTACAAATACTTTATAGCTAAATAGATTTACACAGTTTAACTAGATTTTTAAAAAGTCATACCTGCTAATTGTATCAAATTGTACTTGAACAGAGCTTTAACTACAATATGATTCACATTTTATATGTATTTAGACATGAGCTGCAGGGGATGGTTGAGTGTGTGATCTAATGCTCCCCATCTCTGTAGAAGGGCAGGCAGGAGGCGGGTTCGGAGAGCGAGGAGGCGGGCTCGGGCAGGCCGAAGGATGGCCCCCCTGCTGGGCGGCCCTTGGGAGGCCCCACCCTGTTGGAGGTGTCCATCAGGGAGGCAGAGGCCCAGCCATTCGAAGTGCTGATGCAGTTCCTGTACACAGACAAGATCCTGTACCCGCGACGAGGTCAGCACTCAGCATAAGCCTTACGCAGGTCAAAGGGCCCGAAGCTTTATTGGCATATGTTTTGAATTGAATCCAGAATAATCTGTTAAGATAAAAGGTGCACAATGAAGAAGTTGTATGAAAAAAACATTGGCCAATATTAACCCCCCCCCCCCCCCCCCAGGCCATGTTCAGGATGTCCTGTTGATCATGGATGTCTACAAACTCGCCTTGAGCTTCAAGCTGTCCCGGCTGGAGCAGCTGTGTGTGCAGTACATCGAGGCCTCGGTGGACCTGCAGAACGTCCTCAGCGTGTGTGAGAATGCCAACAAGCTCCAGCTCGACCAGCTCAAGGTGACTGGTGCTGACTTCTCTAAGACTCTGCCCTGGCCCTGCCCTGAAGTGAGCTAGTGAACACTTTCTAGTCTCCTTAGTAGGAGAATCTAGGGAACATGCTGATACCTGTTAAATCCTTCTATGTCATACTGATAGACAACAGTAAGTATCCAGGTTCTGCTATCATTTAATTTCATAAACTGTAGTTGTGTGATGCTTCTTGGAGATTACGATTGACATCTAATCTAGTGGACGAACTGCATCTTTTAATTAGAGCATCTGTAACGTACAAAGCTGTGTTTTTGTCTCCTCATGTCGCTACTTCTGCGTGTCCACAGGAGCATTGCCTTAACTTTGTAGTGAAGGAGACACACTTTAACCAGGTCATCATGACCAGGGAGTTTGAGCTCCTTTCCACCCCCCTCATTGTGGAGATAGTGAGGCGCAAGCAGCACCCCCCCCCCAGAGTCTACTCGGACCAGCCGGTGGATATAGGTATGGGGCCGCCAGTTTCAGGCTGAACCGCTCGGCTGTAAGCATGCATATCACCATGGAAGGACAACGACCTTTTAACTCATAAGCCTTCCCAAATAGTTCTATTGTCAAAATTGTATGTGGAGAAACCTGGAAATTTCCTTACTTGTCTTGGGGTCCCAGTTATAATCACATCATTGGGGGGCGGTTGTCTTTTAGGAACGTCTTTGGTGCAGGATATGAAGGCTTATTTGGAAGGGGCGGGGCTGGAATTTTGCGACATCATCCTACTGCTGGACGGTCATCCCCGACCGGCTCATAAAGCCATACTGGCCGCCCGCTCCAGGTAGGACCCTCTCCTCAGGAAACGTAAGGATCTTACACACCTGTAAATGACATTCATAAGTAGCCATGCCTTTCATCCAAATCTTTTGCTCTTTAAGTTAAGGGCTTGAGCTGCCCCTAAACATGTCAGGCACAGAGGTGTCTAATGCAGACGCTCAGGACCACATTAGTCATTTTGTTCCATTCCAGCTCTGCACCCTGAGGCGGGTTATCGGATGTTATTCCGCCCCTGGTTACTCGGGTGTGATTGCAACTGGAACGGAGCAAAAGCCTGAACCCTGAATCCTGAGTGCTGAATTTAGTACCCTTGCTCCCCTTCCTCTCTGCTTGGGTGCTTTGGGGCAGCGCGGCTGAAGGGCTTTATCCATCACATCCTGACTGGTTGGTTTCCTGTCAGCTATTTTGAGGCGATGTTTCGTTCGTTCATGCCTGAAGACGGCCAGGTGAACATCTCCATCGGCGAGATGGTGCCGAGCAAGCAGGCCTTCGAGTCTATGCTGCGCTACATCTACTACGGAGACGTCAACATGCCTCCAGAGGACTCGCTGTATCCTACCAAACACCCCTCTCTCTGGTGCTCCTGTAGAGCAGCTGGAATGAACTGCTAGCAACAGCCAAGGTCATGGATTCGATTCCTAAGCCAGAGCACATATGAGATACGAGAGTCTGCCAAACATCGTAAATGTAATGGTTAAAAATAAATGCGCTAATCATGTTTGTGTGATTAATAGCTCGGAAACCCTGAGCTTAACGAGTATGATGGGAGGCTAGAATTAATAGCATGGACAGCATTGTAAAATGACGGGACCGGTCACTGTTCCTGCTGTCCCACTGTCCCTGCTGTCCCAGTCTCCACTGTCCCTGCTGTCCCAGTCTCCACTGTCCTTAGCCTGAGCACAGGTACCTGTTTGCCGCGCCGTACTACTACGGCTTTTCCAACAACAGGCTGCAGGCGTACTGCAAGCAGAACCTGGAGATGAACGTCACTGTGGAGAACGTGCTGCAGGTGAGATCTTCATCCAGCTTCACACTGTAAACGTCTGTACACAGGTCTGACGACACATGTTCGGTTGTGCGTGGACTGCCTTTTTATCCGTGACATTTACATTTAGGGCATTTAGCAGTTTATCCAGAGCGACTTGCAAAGTGCACACTAGTGAACACTAGGGGCTGTGGTACCCTAGCCCAGTGTCAGGGGAGCAGTTGCTCAAGGGCACTTCAGTCATAATCTAGGGCCTGGGAAGCGAATCCAGTCACAAGACTGGTTCCCTAACCACCAGCCCACGACTGACCATGTTTCATCCGCTAAGACACCCTCAAACTTAAGACGAGACTTCCTCTCTCCTCTCTTCCTCTCTCTCGATATAGATATTGATCCAAAATAATGTTGTATATCCAGTTTTATTAATCTGTTTTGATTGATTATGGATTCTGGGTTGTCATTTGCTGTGTGTGTGTGTGTGTGTGTGTTAGATCCTCGAGGCAGCTGATAGAACCCAGGCTCTGGACATGAAGAAGCACTGCTTGCATATAATAGTGCACCAGTTTATCAAGGTGGGTGTGTTGCTGACGGGCGTGCTGAGGGTCTGCTGGCCCCCTGACCACGGCTGACCCTCCACATCTCCTCCGTCGCCTCTAATCAATGTATATGATCAGAGCAATCAGCACAGACGGATCAGCTTTGCATCTAAGCCAAATTAACGTGATCAGTGACAATCAATACGCAGTGAGCCGCTTTTATTCTCTGGGCTCAGTAAAGAAACGTCATGCACGTGTGTATCAGCCTATACATTATAAGTTGTGTATGCATGCAGCATGAAAAGACCACTTGTCAAAATAAAAGTACCACAATCCATGTTACTTTTATTAGCTTCTTTTTTTGACTGTTTTATTAATTTTTATTTTTTTGCTTGTGTGTTTCAATTGCTTTGCTGTCCTGTGTTTTTTTTTTTTTACAGTTTATTTACTGTTTATTTGTTTTGCTCTCCTTCCCCTTAAGGTGTCCAAGCTCCCCAACCTGCGATCCCTCAGCCAGCCGCTGCTGTTGGACATCATAGAGTCTCTGGCATCTCACATATCAGATAAACAGTGTGCGGAGATGAGCTCTGATATATAGGCATGTCCTCTGTGTCCTGTCTTCTCTGCTGGATATATAGGCATGTCCTCTGTGTCCTGTCTGCTCTGCTGGATATATAGGCATGTCCTCTGTGTCCTGTCTGCTCTGCTGGACTGATCCAGTGGTTATTCAGTCATCTCATATCTGTTGTTTCCTTCCCTGTTTGTCTGTTCCCTGCAGCCTGTTTGTGTGACTGTGTGTGTGTGTGTGAGTAACATGTGGGCCTTGTGTAAACACAAAACTTAATGTAAAAGCTAAGTTTATGGAGAAGTTATGCATTGCCGACTGGCATATCTATGCTGAAGGAATGTACGTTACCTGAATGTAACCTGTGCAGCCAGAGGTGTCTGACATATATGCGCATGGTGTTCAGATTGCTGAAGGGGGAGTGGGGGAAGGTTTGGTATCTCTACTCTGTACTCATGCCTGTAGTTTTATAATGCCTGTTTCACTAAATTGAAATGAAAAATAATCATAATTACATGTCCAAAACCTTTGGCAATTTTGCTAACAAACAGCTGTTTGTCATTGTTTTTGTTTGGTCATATTGAGTTTATTGCATTGAAGTTATTTTTACTTTAAAAGATGCACATTCACACTGCATCCCGTAAATATTAAATCCTCAAACATATTTATTCTTAAACCCTTAGTTTGTTCGGTTTCATTATCAGTCTATGGTTACTCAGGCCAATATACAGTTCAGTGATTTTAACTGTTCAGCCTCCCAGTTCTGTGGTGCTGTGTGTTCTGTGACTGACTGGAGAAAGATGAGGACTTCACAGAACCTGCGTAACCTTGCCGTACACTGTCAATAAATAATTCACACTTCATTTGGTTGTCTTAGTAATTCAGATGGCAAATGTTGCTCTTGAAAATGTAAACTATGAAATCAACCCTCTATCCCACATTTTAAATACATTTATTGATAGGATATTTCCACATCATTAGCACATTATTACTTCCATAAACATGATTAATGCAATAGGTTCCAGTAATGGAGTGAAAGGTTCATGGTGACTGGCTGAACGTGCCCTGGACGTATCTATCTCTCTATGTCCACCCCCCTGTGGTCCCTTCTGTCCCTCAGATGGAGGAGATGAAACAAAAGATGATATGAAAGAGCTTTTTTAGAAGTCGGCACAAAGGGGCTCATTCACGTCAGACGTGTACTCGTTCCCCCCCCCCCCCCCCCCCCCGGGCACTTGGCCACCCAGAGCCCTTGGACCACAGTACCACCTCAGCGTTATTGGCCAGTGCTTCCAGTGTAATGGCAGGTAATGGTTGAAATGTGCATTTTCAAGTGCTCAAATCATTAAGCAAAACACCAAAGTTCTTTAAGGACCATATATAAAACGTGCCGAGTGGCAACTGTGTTTAGTGAGGCAGTGTTGGGTGTCTTGTGTTCATGGATTTGTTTTTCAATTCATGAAAATGTTGTGGTAAATCAACATGACTGGGCTGAACTGGAGACACACTTATCCTTGTCCAGAAGGGCTGTGTGTTCTGTCCACACTCTCACCTAACACCAATCGCAGGTAGCAGACAAGTCAGTAGATAAAGTCAAGTAGATAAATGTGCAAAAGTGACATGAGAAAGGTTTCACCATCATCTCCTATGTAATACCTAGCAGAACCTATCACAGAAGCTGCCTGAAAATGTCCTTTGACCTCACTGTTTCTTAAGTTCTGATCAGACAACAGTTTGGGAATTTGAACTAATGTAGTAATCATTTAGGCTTTAGATGCTGAAAATGGCCTCAGATCATTGGAATTGTCTTAGACCTCTAATTGTGGATCAGTGCACCAGCTCTGAGATTCCTGCTTGCACAGAAATATAACCCCTGCCGTATCCTTGATCCTTGGCCCTCTAATATTGTGCTTCGTAACTGCTTGCAGATTCAATGACCTGAGATTTGGCCTGATAAACCAATACAATGGACGTCTGTGTGTAAAGTGGAAAGCATTGATAAGGCGGGAGTTTACTCATAACATTACCATAGATGGACAATTTAGGAAGTAGCAGGCAGTTGTAGTAACTGATCAAATATATCAATATATTCATGAGTATATATATATTCTGTGGAGCTTATATGACGTGTGGTCTCAGACAGGTATTTATTGCCAGTGTCCCACCCTGCGACATGATCTCGGGATGGGAGGATGCGTAAATTTGTCGAGACGTCATTATAATAATAATAATAATAATAATCTTTATTTGTATAGCACCTTTCATGCATACATGCAACTCAAAGTGCTTTACAGATTAAATAAATCAAAACATTAAAATGAAGCAGAGATTAAAAGAAATAATAAAAAATAAATAAAATTAAATGAAGTAAAATAAACAAAATAAACAAGCAGGTAATAACAGGTAATAAAATAAAGGTAATAAAACGACAAATTCTTAAGATAATAAATAGAACTATTAAAATAATTAAAACAAACATAAAATGTAACTAAATAAAATGATATATAAAATGGAATGGAAATAAAATGGAAACCTGGTACAACATACATAGCTTAACTAAAAGCAGATTTAAACAGGAAGGTTTTAAGACCCCTCTTGAAGCTATGCAGGGATGAAATGTCTCTGAGCTCCTCAGGAAGAGAGTTCCAGAGTTTTGGGCCATAACGGCTGAAGGCACCCTCACCAATCTTTAATCGGCTTTTAGGAATCACCAGTAGATTACTGTTTGACGACCTGAGAGACCTGACTGGAACATATCTAACTATCATTTCACTGAGGTAAAGAGGAGCAAGACCATGAAGACATTTAAAAACCATCACCAGAACCTTAAAATCTATTCTAATTGTCTTTGTCTTGTCTTGTCATTGTCTTTAAAAAAATTAATTATGCATAAGAAAGCAGCAAAAGACGTCCTCATGTCCTCAAAAACATGCGGCGAGGAAGGATGAGTTTGGGCCTGTTTGTGTGGACAGGTTCTCTGAATACCATTACATTTACATTTACATTTACATTTACGGCATTTAGCAGACGCCCTTATCCAGAGCGACTTACAAAAAGTGCTTCATTGTTTTATTCAGAACAAAATCTCTAGCTAGTTAGTTTAGGCTAAACCCAGGAAGAAACTTTAAGCAAAGATATTATTAGATACAGTCAGTATGGACGCCTAGATATACTCAAATATATACTGAAAAAACCCTACTTAAAAGATAAATGCAAGAAAAGTCATTACAGTCACAAATATTTAATAAATGCTAGTGTAGTAAAATTTAATTTAAGTGCTCTTGAAACAGATGTGTCTTCAGTCTTCGCTTAAAAACAGCAAGAGACTCTGCCATTCGGACACTCAGGGGAAGTTCGTTCCACCACTGAGGTGCCAGAACTGAAAAAAAGTCTGGATGCATGTTTTCCGCGTGTTCTGAGAGATGGTGGGTCAAGCCGAGCTGTGCTTGAAGCTCGAAGAGCTCTGGGTACAGATCGGGATTTGACCATTGCCACCATGTATGGAGGTGCTGGTCCATTCTTAGCCTTGTAGGCCAGCATCAGGGTTTTATATCTGATGCGGGCAGCTACCGGAAGCCAGTGAAGAGAGCGCAGCAGAGGAGTAACATGGCTGAACTTAGGAACATTGAAGACAAGTCGAGCCGCCGAAGTTCTGGATCAGTTGCAAGGGCCTGATGATACGCATAGGAAGACCAGCCAGGAGTGAGTTGCAGTAGTCAAGTCTTGAAATGACAAGAGACTGAACAAGCACTTGAGTAGCCTCGCTAGACAGAAAAGGTCGAATTCTCCGAATGTTGTAAAGGAGAAATCTGCATGACCGAGTCAGGTTTGCATTACCATCTGCAAAGTAAGTCTTGAAATGTCCTATGGCTCCTAATTCAGTCAACACACAGCAAAGATCATAACAGTGTGCGTAAAGAGCTTTGGCAAACCGAGTTGTTTGTATCTTCGAATTGTGACTTCTTCCACCCAAAGAAATTTCAATGTGAAATGGTGGCTGAATACAATGGGGCCCTGAAAGTCATTTACAGAAAGGAGGTGTAGGGTGGGACAATGTATCATTGTTACAATTTGACCCTTGCAATACTAATCCTACAGAACTGTGCAGTATGTACACGAGGCTTCTAACAAATCACTTTTTCACTGGGGGCTCTGAGCAACGCGGTGTCGGCCATTCCAAACGTCCTGTGGGTGTTTCAGTGAATTGCAGTGTAGGACAGTTCAGCAAATGGAGATCGGATCACTATATACAGCAGGACCCTGTGGGGGTGGGAGGTGGTGGTGGTGGTGGAGGAAGCTCCTCATGGGACTCTTATTTTGACGCTGATTTTGGCTTTTTCCTGCACTCTCTTTTGTCTCGTGTTTCGCATTGCAGAGGCTCCCCTTGCCATGTGCTCCAGCCAGACCCAAACCTGCACGTATCTAATTTCACTGCTTTTAAAAAGGCCTTATTGTCCCACACTATGATATTCATCAACGCTGATGGAACAGAACTGCTCTTGTGGAGAGTGTGGGGAGCCCGGATGCTTAGGGATTAACTGGAGGTGAGCGGGTTGCTTTGGTTATTAAAGTACCTGTTGAATGGGGGCGGAGGGAGTGCCTAGGTTGGGCCAAGCGGTGAGGGGGTGGAGACGAGCCCTGTCGCTGGGGTAGAGTGGAGCACGGGGGTGTGGCCGGGCATAAGGAGGGAAGGCGGACAGAGACAAAGATGGTGCTGTTGACCCCAAAGGTGGTGCAGAGAGCATCGCTGTTCGTGTCGTTTGGCGGCCTTGTAGCCTCGTTTGTCACCATGCTGCTGCCACTGTGGAAGACCATGAACTCGGACCTGAACGAGATGGAGAACTGGTACGAGGGCCTGTGGCACATGTGCATCTTCACCGAAGAGGTGGGTCTGCACTGCAAGGCCTTCGAGTCGCTGCTGGCGCTGCCACCCGTCACGCTGGCCTCCCGCGTGCTCATGTGTGTGTCGGTGGCCAGCGGCCTGCTCGGCGTTGCCGCCGCCTTCTTCGGCCTCGACGACGTGGCCGCCACCCCGGACCGCCGTGGGACAAAGAGGGGGCTCCTCATCCTCGGCGGCGTGCTCGTCTGGGTGTCGGGGGTCACGACCCTTGCGCCTGTGTCGCTGATTGCGTATGTGATGGTGGCGGAGTTCTGGGACGAGAGCCTGCCCGACGCCATGCCGCGCTGGGAGTACGGAGAAGCCATGTTCTCCGCCTGGTTCTCTGGCCTCCTGCTGGTGGTCGGAGGGACGTTCCTCTTCGTCGCGGTGTGCATGGGGGACCATGAGGCCAGACAGCGGATGGAAATTTTCACGCTTGCTCACGAGCAACGAACCAAGACCCAGAACTACCTAAAGACGGAAGTGTTATAGCTTCATCTCTGTTCGACCATTCTGCAGACTTACTGTTTGATACAGCAACGTAAAATCCAACCTTTTTATATTTTTAAAGACACATTTACCTAATGTTTTAATATCTGATTATTGCTTCCTTTCTGTTGTAAGCCACATTTGTTGTTCTTTATTAAATCTAAAGGAATTTCTGCTTCCATGCGTTTGATCATTTACAAAACATTTAGTGACATGGCTCGGATTTATCTTTGATCATTTATCTTTGGATTAGATGACCGCAGCACCATAAAAGACAATCACAACGTCTTTTTAATGTTTGCAATAAAACTGCAGAAATCAGTGTTATGCTGTGGAAGCTCTCTGTTCCTGCTAGTTAATCAGAAACCATCTATCGACCCAAGAAAGTCTTTTCCTTCAGCAGGCACCAGAACCTCCTCCAGACTTTCAGGTCACGCAGGGTCTCGGTGTCCGCTACACCAGGACATTTGCAGGACGGCTAAGAGCCCTGCTCCCCCTCCCCCAACAGACTGCTTTGATCTCATTGGTGTCGCTTGTGGTTTGCCTGATGATAAGAATTAACATCAGCACAAATTCAAAAACGGTGGGTCATGAAGAGACGTAGAAACAGAAAAGTTATATTAGATAAAAATGAATGTTCTTGTCTGTTTAGTCCCCTTTGTTTGTTTTGTTATGTTAAAAAGTCTCTCTAAATCAGAATTAGCATGACACATTTATACTTTTATACAATATGAGGGGTATGTGAAACTATAGGTTATACAGGAGTGTCCTGTCATAACCGACACTAGCAACAGTCTTCACATGTTTTTGTCACGTATTACAATAATTATGCATATCCACCATTAATGTGGGATTTGCTTTAATTAAAAGGTCATTTTAAAGATATTTTCTGTCTTCCAGTAATTAAATCAATGAAGCTTCTAATGAAATTAATGACTATTGCTGAGATTTTGAAATGCTAATGTATGACTTCTACTAACTAATTGTCTTGAATTTCCAGAGGACAAAAGGATTTGGGACCTGAGCAGATATCAGCAGATGTTTGTGAGGTTGTGATTTTGTTAGATTCCCCCCTCAGTGAAAGAGTGTGTGTGTTGGTGAAGGGATGTTAATGGCCATTTTGGCTACAGTGAGAGATCTAATGAACAAAAGTTAAAAAGAATAGAAGGCAAAAGATTAAAGAAGACCAAAGACCGTTGGGCACTGAAAGAAGGAGAGAGAGAGGGAGGGAGAGACCGAGAGAGAGAGAGAGAGAGGAGAGAGAGAGATAGAGAGTAGCTTTGACGTCTGGTGTAGCAACAGGTTGTAGGGTCACCAAGGACAAGCAGAGCTCAGGTGAGCACAGGTGTGCATTCTGAACTTAATTCTAGCCACTTCACCTGCCACTGCACCAAATGGGCCATGTAGTCATTCAGCAGCATGGGAGAGAAGCAGAAGAGGGCTGGCATGGGCTGGCGTGAGCTGGCTGAACCGCGTGTAACTGTAGCAGGCTGGAGAGGTTTATCCTTTTAAAACGTCTTCTTTCAAAGTGCCGAAAGTCACTTTTGTTTAAACTGTGAAAAACTTCTTTCTGGCTTCAGAAAGTCACTTCATAACAAATGATGCTAAAAGACTCAGGTGTGACTGGAAGGGTCTGGTAACATCTCCCTCTAGATGACTGTGAGTGGAGGGATTTTTAGGATAAAACATTTGTAAACAACCAACAGTATGTGCTACTAGGAGGAAGGTTCACATAATTCAAAAGATCAAGCCCTCATTTAAATAAATGTTTCCATGTGATAATACAGACACAGGGCCTAATATGTTACCTGGGTTCAAAATTTAGCCATTTAAATGGCAAAATAACTCTTGATAATTTCTACAAAATGGTCAACCAGGTCACACAGCAAATGGATTTCAATCTCAGTTCAAAGTTAAAAGCTGCCAAAATTTAATTTGTGATTTTCTTATTTAAACACCTTAACTGAATATATATGAGGAAAAAAATAAGCAAAAATAAAATGATTAAATACTATCTAATTTAATTGTACACTTTAAGAATACCTTCACTGACTTCACTGAATGGTAGAATAAGACATTGACACACCTATCCTCAGAGTTTCTATGGCGAACACCTTTCCTGCTGTTATATTGTATTTATTGTATGTACCCAGTGTAATGAAATATTGTCCTTTGAAAATATCCATGAATTATTTTCAGTTATTGAAAGGCTTCATATGAGTGTGCGTGTGTGTGTGAGTGTGTGTGTGTGTGTGTGTGTGTGTGTGTGTGTAGCTGATGGACATGTTCCATTGCAGAGTACCAGCATTATCACTCAGGACAGCTGATAATGGCAATAAATAATTCAACACTGCACTTCTTGGTTTTAAAATATGTTTATGTCTTGCCATATTAGGCTGTGAGGGTGATGTCGCCTTGTATATGGGCCATTGTGTAATTAAATTAAACTGAGTGCCCTATGTCTTTTAACCCTGAAGGGGAGAGCAGTGCTCTGTTTTGATGCGTCATCTCGCCTGCTTGGGCTAATAGTGCTATTGAGGTCACTACAGTGCAGTTCTCATCACAACCACCAGAGGGCACGGTGAGAATGCGGCGCTTGACCTGAGAGTTGTGAGGGAACTGAAGAAGTGTCACATAAATGGCGCAACTGCTGTTTCAAAACTCTAAACAAATATCAGTGCGTTTTAATTAAGAAATAGGTCTTCCTTCATCATTTTTCAGAACTAGTAAAAACGTACAGTTAACATTAAGATTATAGGAAAACAGGTTAATAGCTGTATTGCCATCTCAGATACCACTTCACCTGAGGTCAGGTGTGTTACTCATTCATAAAGTGACTGTCCATAGAGCCTGAGAGCCTGGCCAGCAGCACGCGCACACACACACACACACACACACACACTGGTGCAGTTCAGCTCACTGGAGTTTAGCGCACTGCAGTTCTCACTCCAAAGTACACAGCAACAATGAAGTTCAACTGTGTGGAGTGTAGGAGCTGGGAAAGGCTGTTGGAGAGAAAGAGTAATGTGACTCATATCTGAGGGGGGAGGGAGGGGAGGGGTTAGAGATGGGGGAGGGGGGAGGGGTTAGAGATGGGAGGGGGAGGGAAGGAGTGAGAGAGGGGGGGGGGGGGAGGGGAGGGGGGGGTGAGAGAGGGGGGGGGGAGGGGTGAGAGAGGGGAGGGGAGAAAGCAGAGTGCTAGGAGAATTCCTGCTGTGTTAGCATCCCCTGAGCAACTCTATCAATACCGCATACGACCAGAGTGCTGGCAGAAGGACCTGCAACTGCAGACAACAGCCTGCTAACAAGAGAGCAGGAGAGGGAGAGAGAGAGAGAGAGAGAGAGAGAGAGAGAGAGAGAGAGCAGCGTGGACAGACAGGGAGCCGAGGAGAGACAGAGCAAGCACCAGGAAGAGAGGAGGAGAGAGGAGGAGAGAAGAGGAGGATCACTTCAGACTGCTGCCTCTGCTTCCTGCACTACAGACGCTGTTTTACGTGTGTGTGTGTGAACGAGAGAGAGGGAAGTGCATGTGCGTGTGTGTGAAAAGCTCGCAGTGGGACTGTCTGCCTGGGTTACTGCAGTAACCGTGTTGGAGGACAGGACCACTCAGAACCCCAGAGCCCAGGGGAACTCAGGAGGCAGCGGGACCAGGCAGCGGGACCAGGGAGCGGGACCAGGGAGCGGGGAAGACGGCTTCAGCTGGGAGTCTGCACTAGAATGCTGCCGTTCTACACGGCACCCAATACCCAGTACAGACGCTGAGGACCCCTCTGCACTGCCAGTGTGGGGGAGCAGGTCAGGTGAGCTCTGACACACCGTGGGGAGGGGAAGGTCCCAGGGGGGCAGCACACACGTGGAATGGAGGAACTTTAAGGGTTTGACGCTGAGCACTGATTGCTGAGGTTGGAGCAGTGCAGGGTTTTCCTGAGGTTGTGGCAGGTAATGGAGGTAGTGGTGTGGTGCAGTGAAACATACATGGACTCTCTCTCTCTCTCTCCCTCTATCTCTTTCTCTCACTCTCTCTCTCACTCTCTCTCCCCCTTCTCTCCCCTTATCACTCCCTCTCTCTCCCTTTCTTACTTTCTCTCTCTCTCTCTCTATCTCACACACAACCTCTCCCCCTCCCTCTCTCCCTCTCTCCCCTTCTCTCTCCCCCTCGACTCTAATGAATAAATGAATGACCTCAGATGAAGACCAAAATTTTTTCCTTTTTATCTCTGCCTTATTTTTCTTTCTCTTCCTCTGTCTCTCTGTTTCTGTGTTATGCCCCTTCTGCTCTCTCTCTCTCTCTCTCTGTTTCAAACACATCATCTTGATGCTTGAAATATTCAAGTTGATAGCTGTACTGCAAAGCTGCTTGCGCAGTTGAAGCGCTGTGAATATCACACCCCCTCTCCAGCTGACCTGGATGGGTTACCTGAATACTGGATTACAGCTGTGAGGAAGTGCTGGCCACAGAGGGCTTTGTCCTCCTGGGAGGTGTCTTTTAGACAGGAGAAGGCAGAGGTTTCCAAAGTCTCTGAGGCAGTGTCATAACATATGCAGCCTGAAAGCATACTGTGCCATAACCCTGCAGTGTTCGTACAGCTTGAGCTTGGAATTCCACAACAAGATCAACTCTGAACTCCAGTGACCTTATTCTGCTCGTGGCCAAAAAGAGCCTCACAGAGACTTTCTCTCTCTGTGGTGTGTGGTGTGGTGTGTGTGGAGTGTGTGGTGTGGAGTGTGTGGTGTGTGTGTCTGTGTGTGTGTGGTGTGTGTGGAGTGTGTGGTGTAGAATGTGTGAAGTGTGTGGTGTGTGTGTGTGGTGTGTGTGGAGTGTGTGGTGTCTGTGGAGTGTGTGGTGTGGAATGTGTGGAGTGTGTGGTGTGTGTGTGTGTGGTGTGTGTGGTGTGTGTTGTGTGTGGTGTGTGTGTGGTGTGTGTGGTTTGGAGTGTGTGGTATGTGGTCCACCTCACCCACATCTCCCATTCATTCAGCTCCCTTCCAAAATCAATGCAGAATTAATCAACAATGTGTGTGTCTGTGCCAGTGTTGGTGGCATCATTAGTGATGAGTGTGAATGAATGTGGTGGTGAAACCTTATTTCTGCAATACGTTCATATTACAAAATGCAGCTGCACAAGTTACATCGTGTTTTTCTGCTGATCCTGGGTCTGTGTGCGCGGTCGTGTAGGTCAGCACGTCTGTTCCGCTGCTCGGGGACACCATGCTATCCTGAAGCTTACCGTGCTATCCTGAAGCTTACCGTGCTATCCTGAAGCTTAACCGCTGTTTCTGCTCTGCGCTTTGCAAGCCACGAAGATGCAGTGTAAGAAAGTTGCTTTGCTGTGAGTGAAACCTCCTTATCTCCTACAAATCAGTGTGAGAAGATCGATGATTAACCGTAGACTGTGGGTAAAGGTGAAACTGAGGTGGCGATGACCAGCGTGCAGCTTTGACCCTTGTGCTGCCTGATCCTCAGAGACCCGGGTGGCTTCTGCCATGTTCCACCTGCTGGCACATCTAACCCCAGAGCTCAGAAGAGCCCCAGCAGACCACAGCCAGCCTGGTTAGAGCCGCGTGGAGATGCTGACCCGGGCTGAAACCTGGCTATGTGCTCTCAGAGAACACGGCATTGTGTCACCCCGCAACCGTGATCCCATCAGGGCCGGAAGACCACACCATGTGCACCCGTATTCCTGAAGGAGATGTGCTATGATGATGGGATTTGCAATGGCCTTTGGACTCCTGTGTGGGTCACACTCCATCTCAGATGATAAACAGTGTGTGTGTGTGTGTGTGTGTGTGTGGGCGTGTGTGTGCGAGTGCGTATGTGTACGTGTGAGAGCTCGTGTGAGTCCAGAGGAACACTGTGGGAGCTGTTGGTGTCCCTGGGAAGGCAGCAGTGAAAGCAGCTCTCCATTAGCTGTGCCAGGGAACACCAGGAACGCAGGAACTGCATTTGTGTCATTTTGGCTCCAGCAGGGTACGAGCGGATGTAGGTGTGATCAGGCCAGTAACGATAATGCTTCTGCTGGCCGCAGCAGGCTGGTTGTCTCTAACTTGGTCTGGACGTTGTGCAGATGGTAAGGATGAACGTTCTCATGGTGTCTCATATTTACCTCACATTATCTTCTCACATTAGCTGGAGCTGCTTGCCTGACCCATGTGCTCTTTGGGTTTCAGCTCTGACCCCATTGGGTTTGATATCACTTGTTCGTTTTGGCTTGATCGTAAAGTGAAGCTCTTTCCCGTTTGTCATCTTGCTCTTCGTCTTTGACATGCTCATCCCGGTCTGTGTTTCCTGCATGTCGGGAGTGACATAGAGTCATACTGTGTTACGCTGTGGATTGCATGACCGTTTGTGATCTAATCTTGACTTTAACCACCGACAACCAGAACTGAGCCCGCCGTGTCACTGGCCTGGACCCTCGCGCTGTGGCTCCGCCCACATTCCAGTTTGCCGCCAGGCGTGCAGTTAGCAAGGCCAGCAGGAGATTTGTAGGGTTATTAGCCCTGTTTGCAGGCAGGCTTTGCAGTCAGTGTGCTAGTGAGATCTGCATCATATTCTATAAAGACTGGGAATGTTCTCAACCTATGTTGGGTTGGAAAGGAGTCTCCCAGGGAAATTGTGTCCCAGGGAAACTGTCCAGCAGCTGAAGTGAATTTCTCATACGGGGTGTAGAGATGAGGTTTTAGTGCAAAAAGTTGTTTATGGTCTGTTTATTTCAGGGATTGGATGTTCAGAAGCCAATAATGTTCATTTTGGTTGGTGGTGGTGGTGGTTGTGGTGGTGGTGGGAGGGGGGGGGGTTCTTCTTTTTTCATGCATGACCCATAAATCATGATAGTATATGAGGTGCATGTATTGCAGCATTACAGTTCCTATGGAGATATATTCTGCAGTAAGAACAGTCAGTATGCCTTCTGCCACAAAGAAAAAGAGGGTTCCTTCTTTTCTCATAAGTAACAGGCACTGCATTAGAATACAAATGGATCACTTTTGCTTTTTCATCGGTTTGTAGCAAACTCTGAATAAACTTAAGAAAAAAACAACACCTCGAAAAAGTTCCCACTGCGTCTCGTTAAGGAAGACAACCAAAAATGACTGAGACACTTCATGAACACGCCGACTCACTTCATAAGTGTTAAAGTTTGAAGTGGCCAACGTTTGCCGCAGGACTCTTTCCGCCACTGGCTCCAGAGCAGGACCCGCCGCCCTCTCCCTCGTTAAGAAGGTCTAGTGTTCTTTCCATTTGCCCCATCAAGGACCTTTGCGTGTGACGTGAATATCAAGTGGTCCTTTTAGCAGAGCCCCTGAAAAGCTGTTTAAACATTTAAATGCTACGCTTGAGCCCAGAAACAACTGTCTCGCTAGTTCGGTGACCGTGGAGATCTCGTCTGATGTGTGGGGGTTTGTCACAGAGGTTAAGTTTTCACATCATTATATCGTCTTGTTTATGGAGGTAGTATATGAGTTATCTGTCTTCTGTCTTTATTTAACTACCTGTCTATCTCACATACACTTGTAAAAAGCATTTAAATGGTTAGACACTTTGTTCTACTTGTATGTCATGCTGACATAGTTCTTATCACAGTGATTGATTAATGTGTAAAAAATGTAAAGGCCTCTTTTGAGGTAGAAATAATTCTAATATTATTACTATTTCTAATACTTCTAATATTAGTGACTATATATCTGGTGATTATGTTCACCATAATTCACTATGTTTTAAGGTATTGTAGCTTGTTCAAGTTTTTTTTTCATTGATATTTCTAGTAAGTGCTAATTCTTTTCTTCTCCCATTAATGTCATTATATTGGAGTCCCTCTAGCATTCTGGGAGAAGGAACCCCATGGTAGTCATTAAGAATCAATCATTACATAATAAGGCTTCTAATGGCCAAGTTTCAAGGTACTTAAGGAGTTTTAGTGTACTAGGTACTTTTCTCTGAACTAAGCTAAGCTAAGCTAAGCTAACCACAAGGGATGATGATGGATTCCTGGCTCTACGCTGGATAATCTTTTGTCCATGGGGACCTTAATATATTCTCATTAGCATGGTCACCGTGGATACAACCTTTCTTATTAACGTGTTTGCCTGCACAAAAACTTCAGATGCTAAGCATGTTTTCTCATTGTAGCCATTGACAGAGGAGTTTATAGCCGTTTTAAATAAAAAGCATTAACCTTGAACTCTTGCACTGTGCTGTCTTTTTCTGAAGCTCTGAACTACCATGTATTCTACTCTCACCTAGTTATGACAGTAGATAGGCAGAGAGAACAGATATATCGTTCCTACATTTGCTGTTCTTGTAAGCGATTAGCACTGAGGTGTTCGCAGAGGAGGTGTGATTGATAATCCTGAGGTGGCTGCACTGTTGTCACATTAAGGGAGCCGCGGCAACCAGAGTTCAGGCTCCTATGCAGTGCGATCACGTGGGTCTCAGGGCTAGTTTTCTCATACCTGTTCATCTTTTTATTCATAGATGAGATTTTCTACTCCAATCCAACATCCAGTTCTGGATTTTTAGCTGGGGATGAGTGACTGTTGTACCTGTGTGGCTGTGACTTCCTGAGTGTGGATTTTGGGTTTGTGGGCTAGAGTTGAAATACCTCTGCCTGCACGTTCTTCTGTGGATGTGTTGTGTGAATGACGAGGCTTCGGATATGTAAACCGATCCCGTCCTCTTCGTTGTGTGCGTGTATTCTCCGTGTGATTGGGTAATGCTGTATTCTCCGTGGCAGGATCGATCACGCTCCTGTTCTTCCTCCTGCAGGCTATGTGCAGCAGCTGAGCTCTGATATGGCTGCGCAGGCCAGGCAGTTCCACGGATCCCCACTACAGCACCGTGTCCACCCCTAGGCCCTGGGGCCCCACCCTAGGCATCTGATCGTGCCCGGGCCCCCTGCACCCTCAACGTGCTTCCCACTCACCGGGACTCCTGGCTTCACTTCGGCCCACCATGGGAGGATGCCTCTCCAAACCCAAACCAGGTGACATACGGCCACAGACCCCCAGCCAAAGCCCTCCAACCCTCTAATAATTGGCACCTGTTTCCCCTGTACATATAGGCCAGTCTGACCACCCCTCCCTCCACCCCTCCCTCCACCTCCTCCCTCTACCCCTCCCTCCACCTCCTCCCTCTACCTCCTCCCTCCACAACTCTGCTCCCAACTGCCTGTTGTGGTGTGATTTTCTTTTTTAGTTGATGCAGGAATTTTAATGCTCAGACTTGTTCTCTAGCCTTCATGGGGATTAGACAGTGAAATGTGAGCATAGAGTGTTTGACTGTTTCACAATGCAGTACTGTTTTGGTCCTTACACCCCAAAAACAAAGGAGCACTAGAGAACAGGAATAAGACTTGGTCCAACAGTGGCCTTGTCTACAGAGCCATAAGCACAGGGGAATTGGAGAAGAGAACTCTGAAGCTGTGAACCTCCACCAACAAAAACCCAAAGGTTCTCCCAAAACAATCACAGTCATCAAATATGGCCCTTATCTCAGAACTAATGCTTGATGCTTTCAGTGAAGAAGGTTTCTACTGAAATGTTTATTCAGATCTCTGTGTTGAACATGACCTGCTCAGCACACGATCCTCTTCCCAGCTTTATAAACAGAGCTGTAGAAAAGACCCAGACAAATGTCTACATTATGTTCTAATCTTATATGATATACTGAGGCCTGTGATGAACCGGCCGGGTTGTCCAATAAATCAGGCTGCAGTAGAAATGCGTGTGGCCACTTTGTGGTATTATCAGTTATTTGTATTCTGTGAATGTGTGTGTATGAGAGAAAGAAAGAGAGAAAGAGAGAGAGAGAGTGAGAAGGAAATTGGGATCAATAGATGAGGTTAATCATTAAATTAAAAATTACACCAGTATAATGTGTTGTTTGAAACCAACACATTACACAGACATACATATATGTTTATCATGTACAATGAAACACGGACATGCGTGGTCTTTCTAGAGGGTGTGTGTACATGACAAAGAGTAGCCAGAATCAAGGCCTGTGATCATTGGGCTGAAGACACAGCTCTTCTTCTGAAGACACACCTCTGAGTCTGAAGACACAGCTCTTCTTCTGAAGACACAGCTCTCAGTCTGCAGACACAGCTCTCGGTCTGAAGACACAGCTCTTCTTCTGAAGACACAGCTCTCGGTCTTTGTCTCCTGCTTTCTGTGCAGTGTCAGGACTCACTAAGCATCTGGAGCAGACCACGCAAAGCCGGCTTTCTTTCTTCTTCACTGCTGGCTTGGTCGTCTTTTATGAATTTCCGTTGATTTTAATTAAGCTTCGCTCAGCAGGTGAGAATTCTCTTTGAGATTAAAGTCTAACACCCGGCTTCTCACCGCATTCTTCCAGTCAGAGACAGAAAACAGGTTCTGTGTGCGCTGTGGTAAAGCAACGTTACACAACAACCTTTCCTCAATATACTGCATTCTGTGTTGAGCACATTACAGCATCATGTTTGCTCTGCGCACTTTAAAAGCAATTTTTGACAATACAGTTTTAAGCTCCAAATGCAAGTGACCCTACAACAACAATCCCAACAACCTGTGTCTAAATTCAAACACGTGCTGTTTGTGCAAGTGTTCGCACTGAATGATTCAGACCCTGATTAAACAACATTTCACACATGATTTATTCATACCAAAGCTGACCTGCCCCAAAATAGCTACGACGAATGTGTTCAATAGCCGCAAAGACTGACTGGATCTAACAGGGAACCAGCACCTGTCATGTCTGGCTGTTCGGCAGTGCCTACAATGGTAATTGATAGAAACCCGACTCCATAAAATCGTTTTTAAACATTCAAAGAGTCGATCACAGTGGCTATGAGGACATACGTGCAGGGCAACTGTGCAGCAAATGTGGGCTTCAAACCTGTAGTTACACTAAGTGGAAAGTTGACTTCAGTGAGGTTGATGGGTCAAAGGTAACCATTTTCATAACCAAAAGCAAACCTTTTATTAAACATGCAACAATACGCACACAGTCTGACTTTTAACATAGTTTCATAAATGCCATGAGAAGGCAAGAGCTGACCATCTAATCCGATTTTGACCTGACCTTTGACCCTTCCCTCTTTCACAGTTGAGGTCAAGGTTGAACTCACCCTCCTGGAGAAGGAGAAGGAGGCGGACCTGATGTCTCCGAACGGCAAGGCCAGCCCGTTCTCCGAGTGCCGCCCCAACGGGTCCCTGGGACACTGCTCGGACGACGAGGCTTCCGCACCGCGTCCCAACCACAAATCCCGAGACTACATTGAGGCGGCGGTCTGCCACGTGAAGGACCTGGAGAACGGACAGTAAGTCCCGGACCCCGATGTGGCCCGAAAGTGGTGTGTCATGTGTCAAGCAGGGGTTCCCACGCAGGTTTCTTTGCTTGTGTTTCTGGAATGGGTCGATACTCCACGTGGCTTGTACACGTGGACATCACAGCCTCAGGAAATTACCTGACTTTTCTGTTCTTTCCTTCTTAATCTGTGAAGGTGCATGATAATGGGATCTGATTGTGCGTGTTGACAGTGTGTGTGTGTGTGTGTGTGTGTGTGTGTGTGTGTGTGTGTGTGTGTGTGTGTGTGTGTGTGTGTGTGTGTGTGTGTGTGTTTGGGTGGGTGGGTGGGTGTGGGCATTTACTTAGCAGTTTAATGGCATCGGATATCCATGTGATTATCAGGGCTGGGTAATATGGATGTAATCTGATACTGCACTAATTCTGAAGTGACATATCATATAAGGTTTTCCACACCATGGTGATTTAAGCTCAGCACCATGTGGTTTAATTATTTTTCCTAGAAAGAGTGTTGTGTTGTTCTTTAACATTTCAACATTTAAAATAGAACATTTGTTGAACCAATGTGGGTCATATAAACAAGCTAAAAGCTATTTTTGTCCATGATTCTTTTTCTTCTCCCCTGGGCACTGATCAGGTTGGCTGGAGTGTGTTGTGTAGAACGCCTGGTTGTTTTCATTAAATGTTCTTCTGCTTTTCCTCTCAGCTCGGCCTCTGTTCATAAGTCGTAGCTCTTATGAAAACACTTGTACTGACAAACCCTGCTAAAAGGAGCTCTATTGTAATGACATCATAATGAGGAAATGGTGATTGGCTAGTAGGGTCGTTAAAGATCTTTCCCCTTCTGTGATTGGTTACTGAATCTAATGTTCACTGAGCCTATGAGTCACCTGTACCGTTGTCCTCTGAATTATAATACTGATTTTTCTAAATTGATGTCTGAAATCTTGATCTTCTGGAAATGTTGATACATTGCCTAACTCACTTTTCATCTGAAAAACTAAAAGAGGTAAATAGTTCCCTTTTGATTACTGTGGCAGGGTTAAGTTTAGGTGTAGGCATTAGTTACCATGGTAATGGGTAGATATCAGTATAGGCCCAGCAATTCTCAGCAACAGCAATATATTCAATAGAAACACCTCTCTCTCTCTCTCTCTCTCTCTCTCTCCCTCCCTCTGACGCACCAGGATGCGTGAGGTGGACATGGGGACAGGCAGAGCGTTACTCATTAAGGAACATGGAGAATTCTGGGCCATGGGACACAAGTGTCCCCACTACGGGGCTCCGCTGGTTAAGGGTAAGTCCACTTCTGTTGAGCTCATCGTCACACTTTGGCCAATCTGTCCTCTTCAGTGAAGCTTAACGTGCTAAAGTGCTTCACCTGATGTAATTCAGTCTCTATTATCGAAAAGACCATTTCGTGATTGTCTCTTACACACAGGGCTTATCTCTCCTGCAATCACTCTTATCTGACTGAGGATCAACCTGTTAGTCTTCATAAAAGACTGCTGGAGACTGTGGTTGATAATTAGCCATCTTGGCACAATCCTGGCACTAGTGCTTAACCTACACTCAAAGTATATAGAGATGTGAAGTGGTTTTAGAGCACAAAGGCCTTCATACAGTACATTTACATTTACAATCCCTTGGGCTGTGCATTATGGTTACTGTGACCTGAAAGGTCATTGTGCTTTTGGCAGGAGTTCTATCTAAAGGGCATGTACGATGTCCATGGCATGGAGCCTGCTTCAACATTGCCACAGGAGACATCGAGGACTTCCCTGGCCTAGACAGCCTCCCCACCTTCCAGGTAACACTTGTTTGTTCCAGCCTTCTGAGAACACTGGGCTGTGGTTTTGGACTGTACTGAAAGAGGGTGAAGGTAGGAAAAGAAACACAAAGGACAGAGAAGGTTAATGAGCGGGGGCAGGAGAGACTCTGTCTCATGACAGGCCAATGACATTTAGCCTCCTTTTTGACACAGGTTAGAGTTGAAAAGGACAAGGTGATTATACGGGCAAACAAGCAGGTAAAATGATCTCTTACTCTCTGTCTTCTGTTGGCTGGTCTGAGCATGTGCTTTAGGTCAGTGTGTGTGTGTGTGTTTGTGTTGTGGGGGGGTGTTGAGAGTGTAAAGTTAATCAGCATGGAAGGAAGTGGCAGTTGGTGCAGTTATTTCATTATCTCTCTCAGGCTCTCCAGACACAGAGGAGAACAAAGGCCACAGCAAAGTGTTGCGCCGTCATCAACCCCAGCACAAGTTTCAGCCATGTCCTCATCATCGGATCAGGTCAGGACACAGCTGGGCAAACACCATGAGCTGCACCACACTGGTGGACTACAAACTTCTACAACAAACAGCATGCTTATTCCATAAGGTGGTTGAGATGTGGCCACATGAAGATTCTGGAGTGACTTCAAAAAGCGTTTCAGATGTCTCACAACATAATTTTCTTGAACGCATAGTTTCATGCCTGAGATGTGCAATGACAAATACCTTTAAGGTGTTTGCTATTGAAATAAATATAATTCATTCATATAATGAATTCATATAAATATAATTAATATAGGTGTGAAATCACCTCACAGTAGGACTATATTTACCAGTGTTTTAGTGAGACTGAGCTGTATTCTCTGTCTCTCAGGTCCTGCAGCGTTGGTGTGTGCTGAGACGCTGAGACAGGAGGGCTTCACCGCTCGCATCGTCATGTTCACTGTAGACAAGCACCCCCCCTATGACAGGCCTAAACTGAGTAAGGTTTGTACAGCGTGACCGGCCCACAGTCTAGACCGCACTGGGGCGAGCCAGCCAAGAGCATCCGTGCTGTTCCGCCTCTACGCCGTCCTGCTAACGTGTGTTAATACTGCCGCTGCTCTAGTGGATCACGGACGTCCTTGTTCCAGTTTACCGTCCCTTGAATGATTTTGTCTTTCTAGTCGTTAGAGAGCACAGCAGAGCAGCTTCAGCTGCGCACAATGGAGTTCTTTCAGACCCACGACATAGAGCTCTTCCTGGAGAAGGAGGTAAGCTTGACCATAAATGTGAGGAGCAGCATGCGTGTGCAGCCCAGTGCATGCTGGGTAGCAGCCTCCAATACTGAGAGAACGGGTCCTGTTCTTCAAAGCTCAGCAGTAGGCGTCATGCCCCCCGAACTGTTGTACAGTGTGTATGTTTCCCGCAGGCCGTGTCTGTCGACGTAAAGACGAAGACTGTGACGTTTCAGGATGGCTATAAAATGGAGTACAGGAAACTCTTCATCGCAACAGGAAGCAGGTACCCTAAGGACGGTACATTTCCGAGGGCAGCTCTATTATCTGCCAGTGTTTTATGTCTTGTCCAACATTTGTAAGCCCCATTGTCGGCAATGAGCGTGTGTTCATTAAACACAATAGTGAGTACACCATCTTTACTGTGGGAAAATATCAGCCACATCATCGTGTGATTGCTGGTACAATCCTGTGGAGATGACAGGGTACATAACTGGCCTTGCTCTCTGTGTGAAGCCCCGCCCCCAACACCCCTTAACACAGCGCTAAACAATATTGCTAATCAAGCTGCTTTCTGGAGCACACAAAGCTGGTGGTTGGAGCCCTTGTCCAAGCACATCAAGCCATATTCACTGAACATGAATTAGTTCCTCACAAAAAGCAGTACCAACAAGAAAAAAAGCATTCAGCTGTGCGGACATGTTTAAAGTAGTCGCAGACAACTAACTCTACTGAAGAAAAACACATAAACAGGGGAAAAGGAGTGAAAGGCAGGAGTGAAGGTAAAATATAGAGAGGTATAATTCTAGATGCCCTGTCTTATGACACAAAGAATATGCATTTCAGACCGTTACCGAATTTAGCTGCAAGTTGACAGACTTCACGTCTACTTTTTGATGTTGTAAGCAAATACATCCACCCTGCCTGATGGATGGTAGTCGTGAGGCAGCGTGTGAACAACACTGAACAAAAGCTCCTGCATCAGTGCGTAAACAGGGGCTCAAATGCAGCTGTAATGCATGTAGACCTGCAGTGCTTAACAGAGAGGTGATCTCTTGCTCTGTCTCTCTTGTGGCTTTAAAGACCCAGGACCATAAATTACAAGGGGAAAGACATTGGCAACGTATTTCACCTAAGAACTCCTGAAGATGCTAACAGCATAGCCAGACTGGCCAGCAGCAGGAATGCTGTCATTGTGGGCACGTCCTTTATTGGTGAGATTCAGGACACGTTTTAATATGACTGTTTTAATAATACTTCTGCTTTGTCTTCTGAAATCCATACAGACCAAATTGGTAATACTAGAGACTTAATTAATTACAAAAGTCTGTAAACAGTAAGTAAATAGATTAAGTAGAAGAGTGTGAATATGTAAATTTTCACACTGTATTTCATACAAAGTCTAAGTGCTTGTGGTAATGAAGTCTGAAATAAGTTTTGATCACCAGTGATCATAGAGTTGCCTGTGCTGGTGACATAGTGTGACTAGAGGTGTGTATCGCATGCTCAGGTGTTCAGGTGTGTAAGCTAAAGTGTGTGGTACCTGTGTGCAGGTATGGAGGTGGCCGCAGCCCTGACAGACAAAGCTCACTCTGTGTCTGTGATCGGCATCGACGCCATTCCGTTCCGCAAAGCCCTCGGCGAGAAAGTGGGTAAATCTGTGATGAAGGTGAGAGAACACACAGGTTCTAGTGCCACTTTAAGTCAATATCCAGCTCTGTTTACCAGAACTAATTTCATGCACTGCGTCTGTTTTTACTACGTTTGTTCGTTTGTTCATTCATTTGATCTTTCTTCCATTCTTTCATTCATTCATCCATCCATCCATCTCCTTCAGTTTTAACCGATGACCTGAAAAACTTGTAAAGGATTTGCTTACACTATATGCACTTTTGTGGAGAGACTCACTTGCATACTTGCAGACATACTGTACTTGCCCCAAACCCAATTGAATGTAATGTACATATGTGGATGGCTGATGAGAAATGAGATATTGTTAGAGGAAGAAGTCGAAGAGCGAGAACACGATCGTCTTGTAAGCTCTTTCAGAACTCGACACCAGGCTGGAAACCCAAAAGATTGTGTCAGCAAGAACCGCCAGCCATTGTAACGTGTGTAAATCATCGGCAGGGCGGAAGTGCTGAAAAGATTCATCTGGGTTTTTCATGCAGCTAAAGCCGTAACCTTAGACCAAACGCAGACAGAGGTCACACAGCTAAAGCCATAACCTTAGACCAAACGCAGACAGAGGTCACACAGCTAAAGCCATAACCTTAGACCAAACGCAGACAGAGGTCACACAGCTAAAGCCATAACCTTAGACCAAACGCAGACAGAGGTCACACAGCTAAAGCCGTAACCTTAGAACAAATGCAGATGCAAATGCTGTTCCTGTGTGTGACACCATATGGGAGTAGTGTGGCAGTGTGTGAGAGTGATGAGACAGACTTAATTTGACACTCTTGGAGGTGACACGGATACAGACACAGGCTAAAGATGATGACACTTAACAACATTTGCCAAGACTTAACAAGCACAGTTCTCGGCCCTTTAAGAAGTTATCGAAGTTGCTCAGAATTTGTTGTCGATATTTCTCAAATCACATTCGGTGACTATGACATTATTCATTTAAGATCGAATACAATTATGATATCAGAGCTGTTTACTCAAGACCAGACACGATGGCCACACCCAGACCATTAAAGAGATTAAAACAACAGCCTACATAAGAAAGGACTGTGATCCAGAATGGGTGGAGTATTTCACAGCTCTTTTCATGGTGTAAGTGGTGGCTATCATGAGGGGCTTAACCATGTACTGCTCTCTCCTGCGGCAGCTGTTCGAGGGGAACAGGGTGAAGTTCTACATGCTGAACGAGGTGTCAGAGATGCGAGGTCATCATGGACAGGTATTCAGGAAGTGAGAGAAACAGTGGCACTGCCTGATAGGATATAAGCCCTCTCCCTCTCTCCCTCTCTCCCTCTCTCTCCATCTCCCTCTCTCTCTTCCTCTCCCTCTCTCTCTCTCTCTCCCTCCCTCTCCCTCTCTCCATCTCTCTCACTCTCTCCCTCTCTCTCACTCTCTTTCCCTCTCTCTCCCCCCTCTCTCTCTATATCCCTTTTTATTTCTTATTCTGTGAGTGTCTCTCAGCCAGGGGCTGTGTAAGTAAAGCGTAGCAGCGTGGTAACATCTAGCACCTGTCATGGATGGTGGCACTGCTTCTGACAGTACAGCTTTCTTAGAAGGAGAACTTGGTGGCCTCTGAAACCAAGACACAATGACAATCTAATAATAATTTTATATTAAACACTGTTTCCTGGGTGATATGGGTAACACTTTAGTGTTGACTAACTAACGTGAAGTAATGCATTAGTTAACATGAACAACACATGAAGTAACACATTAACAATAATTAACTAACGTTAAGTAATTAGTTGCATTAGTTAATGCTGTGTTTATATGAAGTGCAGACTAAGTGGTGTTGACTAACTAACGTGAACTAATGCATTAGTTAGCATGAACAACACATGAAGTAACACATTTGCATGACTGCAGCGTGGAGAATGGTATGTGCAAGTCCTTCTTGGAAGACACAAAGACGAATGTCTAACATACATCAGAATGTAACATACTGGTGCGACCTTGGGTTAGGGTTAGGGTCGTACTTTACAATTGACATTGTACTTATTTACATACATAAGTAATGGGTGACTTGAAAATATCCAGAATCTATAGATATATAGATAAAGCCTAGAAACTGAAGTGTGTCCATACTGTTTTTAGCTCTTTAGTCCCTTTTGCTCCAAACTAAAACACTGAAGCTCTAAAAAGGTGCGAACAACAAAGAGCCAAAACAGGAGCCGCAACTGTTACATGTTTACTTAACATTAGTTAATTATTGTTAATGTTACTTCATGTGTTGTTCATGTTAAATAATGCATTACTTCACGTTAGTTAGTCAACACCACTTAGTCTGCACTTCATATAAACACAGCATTAACTAATGCAACTAATTACTTTGCATTAGTTAATTATTGTTAATGTGTTACTCCATGTTAACTAATGCATTACTTCACGTTAGTTAGTCAACACTTGTAATGTAAAGTGTTACTGTGATATGTTATTAGGGCAACTGAGAAATGTCTCATAACACCAGTGTGCATTGTAAATTGGCCTGAGATTATAATTTAAGATAGCCACATTAGTCAATTGTGATTTTCACCCCAATCAAAATTTGTCCTCTGCATTTACCCATCTGTGCAGTCAGAACACACACACACTAGTGATCACTAGGGGGCTGTGGTGCACACGTGCCCAGAGCGGTGGGCAGCCCTCGCCCGGCGCCTGGGGAGCAGTTGGGGTTAGGTGCCTTGCTCAAGGGCACCTCAGTCATGGCCTCAGGCCTGGGAATCAAACCTATGACCCTCCGGTCACAAGACTGGTTCCCTAACCACCAGACCATGACTGCCCTTAAAATAACAGTATAATATAATAATAGTATTTAGTAAGGTGCTTAGATAGTAGCTTCAGCAGCACTTGTGTTCTGGTTCAGGATTATGTTTCTTGGTTTGTTTTGACAGTTAAAAGAAGTTGTTCTAAAAAGCGGCAAGGTTTTAAGAGCGGACGTGTGTGTCATCGGCACGGGTGAGCGGACGCAGTCTTTCTTTCCGTTAGCCTGATCCTGCACTTTGGCACTGGCGTAGAGTGAATGTCATCACCATCTTATGCTTTAACGATGGAAGTATCATGCTGCATGTTAATAACACGGTGGTCTCACACGTCTACAGGTTCAAGTCCTGCCACTGCGTTCCTCAAACAGAGTGGAGTTCACATGGACTCTAAGGGATTTATCACCGTCAACAAGGCAGAGACTCACTATACACCTCTCCATATAGTCTTAACACATTAACCAACCTGGCCTGCTTCCTCCATGTACATTTGAACTGAGTGGACAGTCTCACTGGCACAGTCTGTTTTGTTATGCATTTGTATTTTGGCTTGGGGATGTTTACAGGCATCTCCTGTGTTTGTGTTCAGATGATGCAGACCAGCGTGGACGGAGTGTATGCCGGCGGCGATGTTGTAACGTTTCCATTGGCTCTGCGTGGCAATAAGAAAGTGAACATTCCTCACTGGCAGATGGCCCATGTCCATGGTTCGCCCCAGACATACGGGTCTCAGCTCCGGCCCCGACACCTTCCTTATAACAAATACACACACTTTACTGGACTGTTATGCATATACCGAAGTGGTAATGGTCTCAGTTCAGCCTTATAAAGAAATCTGCTAACACGTCTTCATCTGTAGGGAAAGTTGCAGCTCTGGGTATGATGGGAAAAGATTCAGAGATTAGAACGGTGCCTTACTTCTGGAGCGCTATGTTTGGAAAAAGCATTCGCTACGCAGGTAAGGAAGAGTTCACTTGATTTGTGTAGTTTGTGTAGTATCAAAAGAGTTGACGTTCTGCCATTCTTATATAACACCTGACATACTGCAAACTGTCCTGCCAAGGTTACGGGGAAGGATTTGATGATGTCATCATCCAGGGAGATTTGGATGAGCTGAAGTTTGTGGCCTTCTACACCAAGTAAGCAAACACAACGTAAAATAAATCTGCTGAAATTTGAGGTATCAGAAAAGGAGTGATTACCTCACTGGCACTGACATTTAAATTTAGGATACTAAAAACATGCAGAACCAGGCCAGGCCACAACCAGGCCACAACCATCAGCCCCATCAGACACTGAAGCATCACTTATCACTGCTGTGGCAATCAAGCTTGTGTGTGTGGTTTCACATACAGTTCCATGATCACTATGCTGTAATCCACCACACTGTAGTACACAGAAGGATTTGTGCATCAGTGAGCTATTGTTGAGATTATATAATGAAACTGTGCTGATTTAGAGTGATTTGGAATAACTTGAGCTCACGTCTTGTACCCGTAGGAGTGAGGAGGTGATAGCTGTAGCCAGCATGAACTATGACCCCATTGTATCACGGGTCGCTGAGGTCTTTGGTTCTGGAAAGACAATTAAGAAACGTGATGTAGAGTAAGTATATTTCACTGTCCTACCAAAACAAACGAACAAACAAAAACATCACCCACAGAGTTGCCCACATTCCCCATGGTTCAGAGCCAGCACTCGAGTGTGTTTACTAAGTCTTGGGAGATTCTTGTGGGCAGCTGTGGACATCAGCTCACACTGACCTGACATAAACTCTGAACCATGTAGAACTGTTGTGCACGCTGTGTACTGCACCCCTGTGCATGAGTGACTGGAACAGCCTGGTTTTCCATGCGTGACTTGTAGCCTGAGTGCTCACGCTATCCGCGCGGCACCACGAATGTGAACGGGCCACTCTGCCATCAAACTGGTGTGTACTGCGCTGCAGAAGGTCTTCCTGTGTGGTTATACTGGCCCTCGTCCTCGTTCACACTCCTGCAGTGGCCTGTGCTGCACTGGAGTGGCTGGATATGTTCACGCTGTTTCCCGTCATTCCGCATGCAACAGCCTTAAATGTTTCTTTAAGCGTGTCCTATAAACGACAAAATGATTTGCAAACTTTTGCTTCTGACTCTGGGGTGTGTGAATCGACTGATCAGCTTAATCTCATATCCTTAATCACGTCCCCTTAATCACGTCTCCTTTATCATGTCTCCATAATCACATGTCCTTAATCACACTTAATCACATCTCCTTAATCAAGTCTCCTTAATCATGTCTTCTTCTCAATTGTGCTTACCTGTAATGAAGGATGTTCACCCATGGCAAGTACGGGCACATACATGTTTACATGGTGTTTTTCTAACGTTATGTAGCATACTGACACTTTTGGTTTATGTTTGTAACCTTTTATTGTGTAAAAAGGAGACAGTACAAATGTTTGCTTCATTTCAGTGTGGCTTGTTTTTCCAGGACGGGAGACATCTCATGGCTGATAGACAAAGGCTCACAGTGAGAATCCTCAGAACTCTGATCAGTAGAGGCATGAGCTGAAAGTCTTTCTTCTGGAGTCTTCCATGTCCACCTGAAGGAACCTGCATCCAGCATTCTGGGACTGAGGAGAGGCTGAAGACCCAGGAGACAGGCGAGCACACCTACACAGGCTGGCTGACCCACAGAACCAGGGGCTCAGGTGGGGTCCACCCCACCCACATCGCACTCTGGACACCTGCCTCCCAAGGCTGGGAGGGGATCTGTAAATTACACCCGCTCTCCATGCTAGCATGACAACGAGCCATAATGGTTTTTAAAATGTGCTTATACACTGGAGCTATCCCAGGTCGGCATGTTTTGTCTGTGACGGTGTTTCGTCCAGTCGAATGCTGATGCAATGCCTAGCTCTGGTCTTCCCTGCTAGCGCAAGAACCATCTACCTGTACACAACGTTTCTACAGGGCCAGCGGAAGGGAGTTAGTACTGAAAAATTGGTTTTCTACATGTATCTTTGTACACAGCTGTTACGTGCGATTGCACTGTAACATTCACACAACGGTTTTGTTTCTACTACTAAACCTTTGAGGGGACTATAATGCTATGGATTAGTTTAGCTATGCTAACTACGGCATTTAAGAAGATCAAGCACCTGACCTTCGAACAGATCTGTGACATCTGCGTTTTTAGGCTCTTTGGTATGATAATGCTTTGTTTAAGAATCATTCTGAAATGTCACGTTGAGTCTATAGTATTAGAACTGAATATGCTAATTTTCATGCATCAGTGCATGAAGTCTCATCGTGTACAGGTTTCAGTCTGAAGAGAAACTTCTGAGCATGCTGTTAGATCTGGGTTTACCACTGAAGCGTCCATGTCCTGAACCTTGGCCTGATATCGCAGTAAATAATCAGTTACATAAAATAGACACAATATTAGCAGTATCCCATTTGGCAATAAAGCATGTCTCCTTGGCTACAGGTCCTTAAAGCTAACTAACAGCTGTTTAACTATGTTCTTCTTATGCAAATTTTGGTTGCCATGCTAGTTAACTGCACAAAATAATATATACCTATTTAAAGCCTATACCTCTATATTAATGCTAGAAATATAAAATATAGGATTGGATATTCTGATATCTTGAAGTATATGACTGATTGGTTCATTGATTGAGTGACTGATGATTCATTGTGTTGTTTTTTAGATAGGCTACAATAATTCTGAATGCTGATTAGGTAGTTCTGACCTCCTGAAGCTCCTATGTTACTAACTCAGGGATAGGAGGTTTGAGTCCTGCTTATATGGGGGCTTGTCCTGGTGAAAAAATAAAATAAATAAATACATTTGTTGCTTTTATATTGTACCCTTCAGAGTTTACTAATTTTTCTTCATTTTCAACATGTTCTACAAAAATATGAATGAATTCTAAATTCATTTTAAAGTAACTTATACATTCAAAATTACTGTGTGATAAAATTCTAATAAATAAGTGATTTGACATTTGAGTGATTCAAAGTCTGCATGAGTGGGTAAAAGGTAGTCAGTGTTTAATCACCAATGTAAGGACAGTAAAATAATTCTTAAATTATTTGTTAGTCAGGCATGAAAGACAACTTACAAATCATTTCACATTCTTTCAGTTTTTAAATTAAGCAAGAATAAAACGGACACAAAATGATTCAGAATAAAATGTATCTAGAAAATGATTTGAAAATGTATTAGTATTTAAGAAAACACTTGTACAAAATAAGTAGGTGTACTTCAGCATATGACATCGCTATTCGCAGAATGCCCAACTGTGATCTGCACTATTTCTGAAATACACTATGTGTGCGTCTTTAATGTAAAAGGGAGAGAATTTTGTTAGAAACACTGAATTGGCAGTGTAGGTGAGAATGATCAGATTATTAATAAACTATCAATAATCTTATTGCTAAAAGTTTCAGTGAAATAACTTCACAATATCACAGCATAATCCATAAACAGCATGCGTGCACACACACACACACACACAATACGTCACTCACAATTAATTTGATCTGAAGCCATCTTTTTGAAGCCATGATGAATTTACCATCTTATGTACCTCAATAGGCTTATGTTGAAATGCTTTTTTAGTTTTTATAAGCACCAAAGCACCTGTGCGTGGAGAAAGACCCTGTACAAATGAAAGTAACTGGAGTAATTACAATGGTTGTGCTTTGTTTTTAGAAATACCTGACAAATAGTGTTTGTGGTTCTCACAGTTAACCGGAGACTCAGGATCCATGCTACAAATGCAGCTTCACTAAGTCACTGTAGCTTATTTTGTTTTGCAAAATCATTATTTGTAGGAAATATAGGCTGGTTTTAAGATCACAGTGAGATCATGTTTGTATATCACATGTTTTTCATACATACATAGACACACACACACACACACACACACACACACACACACACACACACACACACACACACACATTATTTGTCAAACATGAAACTGATTCCCCTATGACAGAAATACAGTTTTTAGGCATAACACACACATCAACAGGGAGCCATCGAACCATCTGACTCGAAGATGCACTGGGTGTGATTCTCCCATGTAAAATGCCCATTGATTTGAGGAGATCCAAGCAGGCTCCTGCTTTCTTTACAAGTCGTATTCAGCGGCACACTGCTGGAGGTATTCTACATACAGCCTCCTCTGTTCACAGGAGATACACAAACATAGGTTGCGTTTGAAACCACTGCCAGAATCTAAGCAACAACAGGGGATCTCGGGTATATCTGGTGCATTTAGCAAGGGGTCTGGAGGGAACCGTAAATATATATGAACATCTTTATCTGCTGATAAAGCCTTACCTTTTTGGCTTTGATGACTTCCTGAACATATTCACTGCACTCAATAAGGTTTTTCTTCTCTTTCTTGGTGAGAGTCTTACTTCTCTGGCTAGAGGAATCGTCAAGGCACACAAACACACGTCAATCAAATGCTGATGTAAGCAGATGACATAAAGCCTACTTCTGATGATTAATGGGTTTCACATTAAAGCAAGCACAGCACAATACATGATTCCCAAACTCAGCATTGGGACTACAGCGCCCTCTTGTGTCTCTAAAATGTCTGCACCAGCGTGCTGAAGTGACTTCACTTACCGAGCGAAATACCTGGCAAGGACAATGAAGAAGTAGCACGTTGCTCCAAAGACAATCACAGAAACTAACTGTCCGTCTTCTGGGATCCACTGCCACAGATACAAAACTGTCCTCTAATCAAGAGAAACACCCACAAACACAGACACACAATTGCGAAATGTAAACTCCTATTTAATGGTCAATTTACATCATTTTATCCCAATGACATTACCATTGTCAGGACGATGATTATAGCATTATCAGGACGATGTAGCAGTAGTATGATCCATTTTTAAAAGTACACGTGAACATATTTTTCCATGACTGTGTTAGGTACCGTAGAGAAGTACAGCGCTGTAGCGAGCACCTCCCCCACCAGGGTGTTGAGGTCCGTGGGGAAAAAGGTGTCGATGATGAAGCTGAGGATGAAGAGTGTGGGGAGGAAGACAGCCAGGACTCCGCAGAGGAAGGAGTTAAAGCGGCTGCTCTTATTATAGCTGACGTCAGCCCTGCGGGAGCACATGGCAGATCGAGACGCATGAACACACACGAGCGGTCGCAGTGGAGACCTCACACTCATAAAGACCAGAGATTTGGATATCGGGGGAAAAGCACACAGGGCTGGAAGAGACTCGACTGCGATCAGTTCTGCACGAAGTGCTAGCCTAAGTGTTGTGGTGCGGTGGTGTGTGAGGAGGAGGTGGGACCTGACCTGTCCTGAGCCAGTGTGTTGTGTTGTGAGGAGGAGGTGGGACCTGGCCTGTTCTGAGCCAATGTGGTGTGGTGTGGTGTGAGGGGAGGTGGGACCTGACCTGTCCTGAGCCTGCGTGTTGTGTTGTGGTGTGAGGAGGAGGTGGGACCTGACCTGTCCTGAACCAGTGTGGTGTGTTGTGAGTGGAGGTGGGACCTGACCTGTCCTGAGCCTGCATGTTGTGTTGTGGTATGAGGAGGAGGTGGGACCTGACCTGTCCTGAGCCAGTGTGTTGTGTTGTGGTGTGAGGAGGAGGTGGGACCTGACCTGTCCTGAGACAGTGTTTTGTGTTGTGGTGTGAGGAGGAGGTGGGACCTGACCTGTCCTGAGCCAATGTGTTGTGTTGTGTTGTGAGGAGGAGGTGGGACTTGACCTGTCCTGAGCCAGTGTGTTGTGTTGTGGTGTGAGGAGGAGGTGGGACTTGACCTGTCCTGAGCCAGTGTGTTGTGTTGTGGTGTGAGGAGGAGGTGGGACCTGACCTGTCCTGAGACAGTGTGTTGTGTTGTGGTGTGAGGAGGAGGTGGGACCTGACCTGTCCTGAGCCAATGTGTTGTGTTGTGTTGTGGTGTGAGGAGGAGGTGGGACCTGACCTGTCCTGAGCCAGTGTGTTGTATTGTGGTGTGAGGAGGAGGTGGGACTTGACCTGTCCTGAGCCAGTGTGTTGTGTTGTGGTGTGAGGAGGAGGTGGGACCTGACCTGTCCTGAGACAGTGTGTTGTGTTGTGGTGTGAGGAGGAGGTGGGACCTGACCTGTCCTGAGACAGTGTGTTGCTGATGGTGCAGGTGATGAGGTCACAGTCTTTCTCTAGCTGGTCCAGACTTTTCTGCACGGCTTGGTTAATGCTCTTCTCTATTGTCTCACACACCTCGTTGATCTGATTCACACACCTGCTTGGCTTCATGGACAAACACACACACAAACACACACACACACGTGCGCACACAGATGTAAGTGAAGACCAGAACTTAAGAAAGAATCATCTGAAGAACTGAACATATGGCAAGCTTACAGCGCCACAAACGTATCTGCAACATCAACAGAAAGTGGAGGCACATTACCCAGATCATGTGGCCTTATTGTCATCACCGCCCAGGAATGATTCACTACATCACAATATCAGTGAGAACCCCCAATCCACTGATGCGTCAGCTAATAATCATACGTAGGTACTAGCTATCATAATCATAGCTAATACCTAGTACGAAGTGGACTGCTCTCTCAGTCGAGAAGAACCACGGGAACCCGGTCTTCCCTGTCCGACAAAACAACATTTTCACCATGAGCAAGATCAGCTGGAGGAGATTGGGGAGGTCACTCAGCTCGGGGAGAGAGAACAATGACCCGACTGATCAAAACTGCTGTCTCACCGCTGTTACACTGACCTCATGCTAAGTGATATCAGGAGCCGCAAAAAAATGCTTGTTTTGTTTTTTCATGGCTCGTGGAAGTATGTGGCCGTCCTGCCAATGTGCTTCCTCAGAATGACTGCGACCTCGAATGTCTCCGGCAAGAACGGGAGCAGGCGAGCTCCGCGCTGACAGGCAGGGCTGGCGGACGTGCGGAGAGCCGCGGGACTGTTAGCGCTGACACAGCAGCCGAGGGTGCAGGAACTCACTTCCCCATGCAACACAGGGGGGGTAGGGGCAAGGGGGCGTGGCCTGTGTCTGAAGCCCCGCCTTCGCTGCGCCCTGAGCCAATAAGCACCCGTATATGGCACACGCCTCGATCTGACCCAGTTTGTCACAAATGTCTCGAATGCTGTTTCATTTGTGTTGTGTACTGTGTCACTGTCATTTGTTCCTGCAGTGCATAAAACCACAGAGCATAAAATGTAGGTTGCGTGCGAAATGTCTCACTTTCTGTGGGTTGGGGATGTATATCGTGGGCATTTGGAAGCCACATTTGTTGAGGCCTGGTCTGCGGCACAGCTCCTGAACTATCTGCATCATCACTCTCTGTAGGGAAGAAACACTAGAATACATCAGCTGCTGGAACGCTGTCCTGGAAGAGAAGAACTGTAAGACAGACAGGAACAGACCAGCAAGCTGTTCTACAACATGAGCTCAGTTAGGTGTCCCAGGACACAAGAACACATCAGCTCTCCTCAAGAGATGACATTCACACACACAAAGTCAACACCGATTAATTGTATTTCCTTCGTCAGAGCAATACGAACATGTGCAATAAGCACATAGCAAAAGACGATACTAAAATATTCATGTGCATGACGTGAAATTTACACTTGGAAATAAAATGATTTTTCTTGTTTGACCCATCGGATGAAATGTTCGGTTTTGTCCAATGTTCGGTTCAGTTTCTGTTCGTTTCGTTAAATTCTTTAAGTTTATGTCATTAAGCTCCTTTGCAATTTGAAATGATTTATTTATTCGGTTTATACAGTGAGCACATTAGCGGTGCACCTGTTAAAGAAGAAACACACAGGAAGGGTATATGCTAATATATATAGGGTATATGCTAATACATATAGGGTATATGCTAATATATTTATTTAAATAATGTTGAGCGCTGCTGTTGCGCAGCACACGTTTCCTCACATCGTGCAGGCCCCACACGTACACAGCCACACCCACCTGTCTGTCAGTCTCTTTTCCGGCCTCATCAGCTTTACTGAGGTAGAAGTGCAGTTTGTCTCCACATTTCTCACTCAGCTTCTCCACGATGTCGAGTGTCCGCTTACACAGCGCCTGACCCATCGGGTCGAAGAACACAAAGATTAGATCCGCTTGCACACCTGGAACAGAACACACACACACACACACACACACACACACACAAAAATACACTCACATGTGAGACGTAACATCCCAACTGAACAGACGCCCTCAGCACGAGGACTCAAGTGGCCCGATTACCAGTCCGGGGACCAACCACATTCAGGGGCCTGATTAACCAACCACATCCAGGGGCCAGATTAATCAACCACATCCAGGTTCTCCCTCACTAACCAGTAACTACAGCCCAAATGTCCTCAACACAAACCAGTCGGAAAAACACCAACTGCACTAACTGTGCTTACCGAATGACGTGATCGCACTGTTGACATCGAACGGGTAGACCATGTCTCCATCCACCAGGCCAGGGGTGTCCACAAACGTTACCAGGCTAAACTTCTTCTGCTTAGAGGTGGAGATCTCAGCACACAGGTAGTCCGTGACACCTAGGACACATAACTGCAGGCATATGTAATCCTGCAAAAGAGGATCGACTCTTCTGATCATAGTGGGTTAACACTAATAATTCTTTTAACAAACAATACTTTGTGCTACTTTCTTTTTATGTTTGTCATTATCTGCAAACATAAAGGTTGTGAATAAGCTAAAAGGCTAACAGAGAAAAACCCTCATTTCAAAACAAACAAAAAAACTTCCCATAATAACAGTAATTCAGGACAATGTTTCATTAACTTGGTACAATTGTCCTAAGGAATCTCCCGATTGGCTGTCAGTGTCCTGAGTGACATGTCTTGTCGAGACTTGACCACTTCCACTCTCTGCTACAGCTGGTGGTCTGTAGTCATGGTTACCCACAACAGCTCTTCAACTGGCAGCTTTAAGGCGGGACCACGTAAAGCTAGCCAGGGAAGAACGACTGTGAAGTAACGCCCAGCCGCCCCAAAGCCCTCAGCACATGGCTGTTACGGAGAGCCACTTCAAACAAAGTTGAATTCTTCGTTTGTTTTACAGGGTGCAGGTCTCTCAAAACGGCACGACGGGTCTTTTGATAAATGTTAATAAATGAGGACCTCTCGCACTATTACATTTCAAAGAAGGCTTTTTTCATTTGTGAGCTAAAGTAATGCAACATCATAGCTTCATATATTGTAATGTGGGTTTATGAGTTTGTTCCTCAGACTGCTGCACTGATGTACACTGGAGCTCTTTCATCATGGCAGGAGCAGTGGTCATCAGAGCGTACAAACCACAGGCCTGTTCACCCTCTCATCAACATTCCCTGAGGCTTGACCCACAGTCTTACTTCTGCCTATTCATCCCTCTCTCTCCCTCTTATCTACCTCTGTCTTTCCTCTCTCTCCCCTCCCCTCTCTCTCTCCCCCCCCTCTCTCTCCCTCTGTCTCACGCAGGTGGACACGTCCTGCCCATCTCACACCACATCTTACAAATCGTCTCTGTCTTGTGTCTTGCACGTGCACCCATGAGACTCGCACGCCACAGTCGTCCGTGTTGCGCCGGCAGCGTCCTGCGGCGACTCGCAAGGTCACGTGGCGTTTCCCTGAGGCGCACGTGGCGGGGCTAGCCCAGGAAACGCATTCAGAATCAGAGACACTCCGGCCCGCTTCACCGCGCTTAATGTCAGGGGAGACGCTAGTCTGGCGCTGGGGGCGAAGCTACACACGAAGGGCGGGCCTTCATCCAGTGCATATAAATTAGTGCGAGCGAAAAAGTCAAAGGTCGGGGAAGTGCTGTGTCACCGTCAGGCCATGCGGGTGGAGAGGCCGGTGGTGTAGCAGCTGAGTCAGGCGGGTCATGTCGTGGTGGTGTAGTTGGATCACGCCCACATTGGGCGCCAATCAAAAGTTTACGGCCTATGGCAGCGTGAGCACGGGAGTACAAATGTGACGGGTGAATGTGAAGATGCTGAGAGGAGACAGATGAGGGGGGGGTCTGTCTGCTCATGCCCTGGGGGTGTGGGGGGGAATCGGGCAGCACCATGGTGATGGTGCCGTTCATCTGTACGTTCATATGTAATGTCATGAATCCAGACGCCACCTACTGCAGGAAGAGGCAGAGCACCTGTGCACATACATACGGCCTGTCTGCACTTTTTGTTTATTCTCTCACGCAGCTGAACTGTTGACAGAGTGACTCACTCTCGCTCTGCACTGGACCAACCTACTCTGTCCACTGTACAGAAGCTGCATAATGACGGTGCGATCGCGATGCGCTCCGACACGCCCAAGCATCAACCGCAGAAGAGAGTGCAACCCCATCATAACACATCCAAAATAGTGGAGCTGAATAATAAAATTGGTGAATCATAACAACAGACCTTAATCTTATGGTTAGCAATTATAATCATAGTTGCTCTCATGCAAACTAGTCTTATTTTATACAGGGACAATGAAACCAAATCAGCTGATTATAATGGGCCTGATTAGACATGAATATGAACAAGATCTTATGGCGCTGTACGCAGTCTGGAGAGGTTACACTTCACTCTATATGCACAGCTATGACTCAGTATCTGGCATTAGTCATAGCGTTGATAGATTTAATAGCTTTAAATGCAAAGGCGTGCGTGCAAGCACACACACACACACACACACACACACACACACAGCAACATTACGTACCCAATGCACTAAAGGTAGGACACTTACAACCCGGACTATTATTCTGAAAAGAAAATGCAAGTTTAAATCTCACCCCAACATGCCATCATAATTACGATTTTATGCAACATGTGCCGTAAACATACAGCAACAGGACCAAACAATCTCCTTCAAATGCACTGATCTGGGCCCAGGCACTGAGAATGAACACAGATGAACAAGCAGCTCATCTTTATGCATGCAAATGCAGTTCAATAAGGTGAGAAAGCAGAAGAGACACCAGCAACACACAACACCCCATCACCCCGGCAACACCCAACACCCCATCACCCCGGCAACACACAACACCCCATCCCCAGACCCCTCATGCTCCAGCATGCTGACAGATGTTAATGGAGAGGCAGAGACATTTTAAACTCTGCCGGGTCTGGCCAAAGATATTTGACACTTCTGAGATTACAACTTCTATATCTTCCAGAATGCCGGTACAGTCTACAGTATGTGCAGACAACAACTGCCATAGAATTTAGAAGGTTAGAAAAAGTCTACACTATTCTCAAATTACAATAGGCATACATTCTAAAACAGTGGTTAATGTACTTAAGAAACCACAAAACTAATAAATTCTACATTTATTCTAGAATGCAACCAAAATGGACTATGATGACCACATTCTTTTATAGCCACTCTAGGATAACAGACTTCCTGCAAAGCTGAGAAAACCACCAGTGCTTCCAGAATGCTGACTAATTCCTACCTTTAAACTCCAGAAGTGGTCGGAAATGCGGATAAAGGTGGAGCGTTGCGTTGCCCTGTGGAACAGACAGGAGAGGGAAACGGATGAGGGGGATGAGCACAGAGACGCAGAACATAAGTGATGATAGACAGAGGAGAGAGGAGAACCGAGTACATTAAGGCAGAAGCCAGGCCCAGCCAAAGGGAGGCTCCCCCTCTCTCTTTCTCTCTCTCTCTCTCTCGCTCCCTCCCTCCCCCCCCCCCTCTCTCTCTCTCTCTCCCTCCCTCCCTCTCTTTCTCTCTCCCTCTCTCCCTCCCTCCCTCTCTCTGCTGTAGCTGCCTCCCTCTCCCTCTCTCTCTCTCCCTCCCTCGCTCTCTCCCTCTGCTGTAGCTGTCTCCCTCTCTCTCTGTCCTCTCTGGCTTTAGGCTCTGCCCGTATATAGCTGTTAACCTCTTTACAGCCGTCTCCTTTAGCGTAACTGCATTATGCGTCTTCGTCCACTGACGTATGTTAGTGTTAGAGCCATGTGTGCTGCAAAATATCACACACTGCAGCTTTAAGACAACCTCTCTCTTCCTGGAACAAACCGCACGTCTCTGATACGTCTCTTCTCCTCTCTCCCACTTTCTCACTCACGAACACAAATACACAACGCAAGCAAAACCAGACGCCACTGTGACTACAGGGCTCACGGTGTGTGTCAGAGCAGGTGGAGACTGTGTGACACACACGCTTCGCCTCTTCCTGATCGATGAACACAGAGCGACAGGAAAAGAGCAGCGATACGGCGTAGACACACAGGAAGCTCTGTAGCACCTGAGTGGAACCACCACCACCACCCTGATAGACAGCATGGCACACCACAAACACATCCCTGCTGGCTAAAAATGACCCGTAATAAAGGAGATTTTGAAATATGTTTGATGACTCATAGTTACATCTAAATTTTAGATAAGGTACTGTAAAGAAATGCGCTTATATGATCTTTATATCAATTTTTCACGAGATAGGTATTAATTTATTCGGTTGGTGATATTTTGAGAACATAAACAACACAAATGTCAACATCAAAATGTGGAAGATGCAAACGTAGAGGGTGGTGGAGATGTGCATGTGCTGCTCAGGCTGCGTTTGCCCAGACCAGCACGGTACATACCGCACTAACATCACTACACACAGAACTAGAACACACTCAGACATAAAACACATGAACTCACGGTCAGTGATTCTCTTTTCCTGCCACTGGTTATGAACGTGAACCCTTGCGTTTCTATGGCAACACCGGTCTTCTGAATGTGCTCCTCCACATACCTAAAATAATAACAATACTGACGATGCTGCGATGAAGAATATTAAAAGCAGTTTGGCAGTGGGTGAAAACATCAGAGCGCTCATACTAACCACTGGGCCTAATGACCTACATAGTTAGTGTGTGAAAACGAGCAACCTGATCAGCTAAGATTTCTGTTACCAGTTAATAAATGAACTTTTCCCTGCAGAATGATTCCCCATAATCATCACTATTATCTTCTTTCGAGGTGGCAACAATCTCAGTCCCAGAGAGGCTGCTATCTTCACAAGGCCTGGAACACACGTACACAAGTACGCACACAAACACACACACACATTAGAGAGTTAATTTTAACACTGTAACCTTCCATGTTGACGTTCTGCGTCATATGGTGAAAACGTCTATAAGGAAATAGCAGTGACACACAACGCTGCTCAACACTAGTAAGACACGGGTGTTTGGAGCGATGGAAACACACATCTGCTTCATCTTCCCAACTCTGGCCAATGCTGCTTACGATATGCGAATGTTCAACTTTATAACTTAATAATGGAAGCATATTATACTCCAGTGTGCTGACGTTGCACATGACATGTTGACATTTGGTATAGATTGGTATATAGACATTTGATCTCATTGGGATTTTTAAATTGTACTACCTGGTAGAGGAACATTTTTGATGTACTAGTGCATTGTCATGACTAAGATGCTATACAGAGTGATCAAACACCTACACACACCCACAGAATGAAAAAATAAATTTTACAGGGGTGGTATAGGTGATATTAAATAAGTTTAAGAAGACATTTCCATCATGGATCTTCTACTGAACTGTACAAATAACAATGTACACAATGCAGTTCCTCTCAGCTTAAAGAAACAAGCATTATAATAAGTGTGTGTGCGTATATATATATATATATATATATATATATATATAGAGAGAGAGAGAGAGAGAGAGAGAGGTGATACATGAATTATGAAAAGAATGTGCAGAAAGGTGTTTGACAGAGTACGACCAACCTACAGCAAATACAAAATAGAAGTCTGTTTTAGCACGATTATCAATCTTTTTAAGCATAAATGCCCAATAAGAAACAAACGTGCGATACGAGAACACATTTGCACACATTTAGGAAACAGCAGCAAACAGCAGCGAGACCTTGTAAGGAAACTGCTGTCTAGTGTCGGAATCCCTTCAGTCCGATTTCCCTGCATCGTCTAATCCAGAAGTTCAGAATGAATGACAGCAACTCGACTCGTTAAACAAACCACCTGTCCGCATAAGTGAATACAGGCTAAGACATTTATGGCGAGTAAAAAATCGAAACACAAACTTTACACTTTTATGGTGGTTATCGGGAGTCGCATGTTTGGTTTAACTTTTAAAGTGATCTTTCTACTGCACTGTTGCTGCGTTTACAGCTCCAAGAGTTTAAAAATGCAGCTGGGTTATTTACCGTTGTCATTGTCGACATACAGATTGTGAGATTCTTTCAAAATTCGTTCACTCGGCGTAGTTATAGAGGATTCCAAAGCGTTTGCGACTGATCGGGACTTCCTACCGCCCGACATATTGAAACTAAACAGGCTTTTTTTCGCTTTAGGAAAGAAGACAAGGGGGACCGTTTAGAGTGTGACACCAAGTCCTGGACGAGAGCGGGACTTTAACGCCCCCTAGTGGCCACCCCAAAACCCCAGATACCTATAACATTTTTCATTAACAAATATATAGTATGTACACAGGCCGCTCGCATACAAGGAGTTAATTAGCACAGTGCATCATGTTCTTAAACTTTTAATAGCCCAGTAACAATAATGACAAAAGTTTAAACGGTCAGAATTAGATCTAATGTATCTATGATGAGTGTATGCAACAAAGAGGTGAGGCTTAAAAACGATTAAAACAAGTCTTTAAAACAGCATGACGAGAACAAAAATCTACGCTACCAAAATCCATAGTGAAATGTAGTAGTCTATCTTAACGTTAAAATGCTACATGTTTTGTCATCTGTCAATTTTTTGTTGAGCGATTTGACATGTCTATGGTTGCGGCGCCTTTAAGATGGACAGGTGAGGGTGTGGTGCGTATATGTTTCCGGGAGAGAGAGAGAGGAAAACAGGTATATAGGGAACAGTAAACAGGTAGATTAAAAATGCGGACGAAATTATGACTTGACAAAATCGCGAGTTTGAAACTTTCCGGCTGCGCAATGTCCTACATGCATAGGGAGAATTAAGCGTCTAGATATTGGTCAACTCGTTATTGCATTTCAGATATGACTATTTAATTCCGTACAAGCTTACTTAACGCCTCATAAGTAAGGGTGGTTATGTCCCCTTTGTCTAAAGTTTAAACAAATCTTTCAACAATGAAAATTCTTGGACTATTTTTTCTCCACTTTTATCTCTGTCAGTCAGGTAAGTTTACGCACGTTCTGATTTGACACTTTTTAATAGGGAATTGTAATGAGTAGACACTTCAGTCTTGGAATATTATTCACCATACCAACGATTTATGGTTCCTCCTGAGCCCGCACGTTTCGCCGAAGTGTCTCACGCGCCCTCTCTTTCCGCAGGCGCAGCGGACGCGCAGACGCAGCGTGTCATAACAGGAGAGCTAAAAAAGAGCGTCTTGTTACCATGTCTGGAAAGTCCAGTGAACATCACTCTATTAGTGACCATCTGGAAAAAACATGGAATCGTACAGCTCACGCACAACCACTCTCAGCCGGCCAGCACAGGGCACTTGTCCGTACTGACCGATGGAAGCCTAAACATCAGTGACCTGATGGTTATTGACGAGGGTGTGTATGAGTGTGAAATTCAGCCAGACAGTGGTAATCCTGATCGGAGTATTCTGCTACAGATTGCTGGTATGTTATAGTCAAATGGATATACAAATCACATTGCTCGTGAGTGCAATATTTCCGATATATTCCACAAGATTTGCGTTAGATCATGGAAGCCGCGGGATTCCACAACAAACAAGTTTGGCGAGTTCAGTTTTCCGTGTACTTGACATGTAACCCACAACCATGCAACTGAAACCTGTTATGTTCTCAGTGTAGTAACAGTGTTAGCTTTTTACCATCCTATTTTACGTTGAGAAAAAGAGCAATGAGATTTACCATCAAGTGTATTCAACTTGTGTGTGGTATTTTAGGTGGGCCAGACATCATGGAGGCAGAAATCAAACCTGCAAAATCCTTATCGAATGGAACACTGTTCCTACAAAAAGGCACAGACGTTTCTTTTAACTGTGTGAGCCAGTCGTACCCTTCGCAGAACCTGACGTGGATCTTTGAAGACTCCGTTCAGAAAAATGACAGGATGGCATGTGGCAATGGGTCATCTCTGCTGTTCATTATCTCCAACCTTCAGCCAAGTAATCAAGGCAACTACACCTGTGAAGCCCAGAACCTCATCTCCAAGAGGACAGCGACGAAGACACAGGAACTGCTAGTGTACTGTAAGGTTTGCAAAGTATCGCACGTAACTCCTTAAAAAACTGAATTTTTCTGGAAATGTATTGAAGTGGACCTCTGTCCCTGCCTGTCGATTATTTTACATGTGCATATGTAGGAGTTGTAAATGCTATGCATGTATGTTTTGGGGGACTGGAAGGTTTGGACTGGGAGTGAAAATATGGCGCATTAATTTCATTACATAAGCATAGCTGCATTAAGCACTTTTAGATGCCTTCACAGGCCCGTTACATTTGTTATTTTTTGTCTACATCTTAGCCGTGTTATCATTGTGTAGCTGGACACACATCTTCATCACATCTTGTTGATAAAACTTAAATGTAATCTCTGTGTTCTCCAGATGCTCCTGAGACACACCCAGACTGCAGCTGGCCCCAGATCAGTCATCCTGACCCGGTCCGATTCAGCTGCAGCTGGTATGGGGGCTACCCTGTCCCCAAGCTCCAGGTGTTCATGGACTCTAGGACAGATGGAAAGCGCACAATAACCTCCTTAGAGGAAACAGAGAATTTAGAGGTGACCCTAAACAGGACCATGTTGTATGAGGGACAGACGATCAAATGTGTGGCGCAACATGTTGTCCAAAGGTCCAGCGAAGAGAAATCCTGCTCCTTCACGCTCAGTAAGACCTGCACTATCTTCCTGGTGAAGTGTTGACACACAGATGGCTTTCTGTTCGAGTTCACTGTAATACAATTCCCAATTGCATAATGGTGTGTTAAATGTTTAAATATGTATATAAAAATACTTTTAGTTTAATCTGCTACTGGATATAGAAATGGTATTGAGTGCTTTAGACTAGTTGACCTATTCTGCTTGTTTTGTACTATTAATAACATGCAGTTAAATACGAATACAAAACTGTGAAATGGTTTCTATAGAATCTGCTATGTTTATGATATTATGCACTGATGATGCAGAGTGTAGGGGACGTCTTCCTAATACTGCACCGTTGTTGCACTGCCAGCTGAGTAACTACACAGCTTCTGCTCCGCACAGGGCATATGAACCTCCGAACTTCATCAGCCCGTCTTGTCTGCATCTACATTTATAGGATTTAACGCAATAGATTGATGTAGGATCCTAGCGTTCACTCTCTTGCCTTGGAGCAGTCTACTTCAGTGAAAGAGCCAATGCTTTGTGTACTTGTATATACTGTAGTTATATTTACATTCTGATTCCTGATATCCCACCTTTTCTTTTTGTTTATAAAACATAATTTATAAAGGTATCGTTTAACGATGGTCTGCATTCCCACTACCAGCCCTTTCCAATGTATACCACTGCTATCTGTATTACAAATGTTTGCTTATATACTGATGCTGTATACCAACAGTAATGGTGAACCATCATTTTGAGACTTGCATACTTCCTAACAACCTCTTACCACTTTCTTTACCAATATTACACCCACTTTATTATGCTTTCCCCAACCATGATGTAATCCATTATCTCCTCCTTTTCCTCACCAGTATATAATCAATTGTCCCTCTCTTCCCTACCAGCAGGCTAAAGAGGGAGACGATCGATCACGTACTGACAGGATAAAGAGGGAGATGACTGATCACGTAGTACACAATCATCTCCCTCTTTACATTACCAGTCTGTAATCCATTTCCGTATGATTTATTCGTTGTGTTCCAGAGGCCCCTTACCCAGTGGGAGAGCCTCTTGTGACCGCGCTGGAGGGCAGTAATATCACCTTAACCTGCTCTGAAGCCAGCTCGCTCCCTCCCGCTGACACCGTATGGCAGCGAGGGCAGACGCATGAGTCCGTAGTGCCCAGCTCCAGACACCTTCTGGCTGGGACAGGTCCTCTGCGCACACTCACCATAGTCAACGTGACCAAGGATGACGAAGGCACATATTTCTGTTGGAGTGAAAACGTTCTGACCGCAAAGGAGCTGGAGGTCTTCGTCACTGTTAGATGTGAGCGGCGCTCTTTGCTATTTCTGGATGTGTCTTACATTTGTATGAAGCTTTTTGTATGACCTTTGTCCAGAAGAATATATTGCCACTAATATTGCAAAAAAAATAGAAGCACTTTTTAAAATTATGTAGTTTATTTGTTTGATTTTGGTTAAAATGTTTAAAGCTGATTATACATTTTATTATTATCATTTATGATCTACATTTTTACATGCGAATGTCTTAAACCAAGTTGTTTTGGTTTATTTACTAATTAGCATCAGATCCTTATAATGCCAGCACTTTATCGGTCATGTTCCTTAGCTCAGTACTTTGTGTGCTGTAGTGTCTGGAATGCTGCTAATCGAGATGCTTCTTGCACTAAACTGTACGTCATTGTTGATTACAACCGACTGACTCTGTGGTTACAGATCGTTACAGATGTGCTTTTCATATTTTCAGCCTCTGCAAATAATTCTGGGGCGGTGGTCGGCGTCTTCATTTCCGTCTTAATCGTGGCGGCTGGAATTACTTTGGGCTTCCTGGTGTATTCCCACCGACACAGAATATGTCTGGGTGAGCCATTTTACCGTCACACTGCTGATGGTCTGAAGCATTAACTGTGAAACTAAGCTCAGTTTCTTTTGTCTGTTTTTGATTAAAATGGCCTTTCCTCTCTCTTCCCTTTCCACAGGTATTGGATTTAGGTAAGTATAATCATAAAATGACAAAGTGACAACCATGGATATACTGATGGAATAACATGATGTATTTATATTTTTTAAAGTGAACATTTAATATTTTAATTATCATAGAAGCCCTTTTTTAGTTAGATGAACCACTGAAGTTACTAAAAAACCTGCTAATATCCAGCATTCTCTTCAGACATTTAGAAGAGGACAGGACAGACGTAATGAGTCTTGTCGAGTCAGACGAAGATGAGATTTTCAACGACACCATTCCGAGACTCCCCCCTCTGAGTAACGGCCACGTTCCTACACCCGCAACTACACTCGTAGAAATCCACCGGATCCAGTCCAGTAAGTTCCTTCTCTGCGGTGGGAGGTGATGTGGTATCTGAAAAGGAAGAAATGTAATACTTGTCTTCGTTTCAGGTGATCATGAAGACATTGTGAATGATGCAGAGGAAGATCAAATACAACCAGAAGAGTGAAGGACTGTCCCAGTGGACTTTAGTGTACAGAACTTTTTTAGAGACCCATTGTGATATTTTTTTTAAGTGCAGGGAATACAAACTGTTGTAACTAAAACTATATGTGTGTATTTGTATGTTGTTGTCTGTAATTTTAAGATCAAGATGTATTAAAATGACAAGATGTGTAAAATATGAAAATGGTTTTATTACTTTTTATTTACTTTTCGTCGCGAACAGCAGATGTTTCAGTTCAACCCTTAGCAAAAAGAAGTTTATTCAAGTGTACTATGAGTATACTTATTTTTTACTAAAACTGAGGAAGTATACTTGAAGTCGACTTTTTATAAACTATTTTTTAGATACTTAAGAATAGTATAGTGAAGTATACTTGGCTTATACTGAAAAGTATAAACAGAAGTCTAAGAAGCTTGAAATATTTGATGGCCAGCTTCTTATAGCCTAATATGGTTTCTTCATAACACGTTTTTTATTCATCTGCTAAAAATGAAAAAAAAAAAGTTAGAGAATGCAACAAAAGAAAAATAATTGTAAAATCTGCTATATACAACTTACATTTCCACGTATAATTTCGTACAAATTGTTCACCTAATAGGTTGGAACAGGTGGCGACGTCGTGCGTAGTTAAGTGCGCATGTTTCGCCACGCCCCTAACTCGCTATAATAAAGCGCTGTGTGCTGCTAGGAGCTGGAGACGCACCTTTTATTTGCCTAATGAGTTTGTGGATATGATGTGCACTACAACGGAAACTACAACACAAGACGGTAAGGCGCGACTTATCGTTTTGAACCAAATGTTTTAGGTTTAGGCATGGAGGCGGTTGATAATCGCTGTTGCCGTTTATTTCGCGATGGACGTTGGAATCATAAACCTTTTTGCTTTCTGCGTAGTCTGACTTTCAAATCTCCCCTTTCCAACACTTAAACGCTCAACAGATCCCGATGACTTAATACTGGAGCTAAAACCTTTTCATCATCCACGCCTGTTTGGTACCGCCGGGTGTGAGACGTGGAGCGTCTGCTTTTCCCCAGACGGGTCTCGCTTTGCCTGGTCGATGGGTTACGGTGTTGTTAAAGTGCTTCGCTGGCGTCTGACATCCAATAAGTATATAAACGTTCATGAAATCTCAATAGTCCTAAACCACGCTATATTTCCAAATATAACATTTAGCCTACCATCCGATTTTCTTGCAGTGGTGCTGATTCTGATAACAGCGAAGACAAAACACTGAACTGCGAGCACACCGTTTGGGGGATGGCGTTTGGACCGCGCCTGTCCAACAGCGCCACGGCTCCCGGCCAGTGTGGGAAAGCTCTGCTCCTGGTAACAGGCCTTAGCAACGGCTTGATCAAGGTGTGGGCTGTGTCCTCTGGTAAGCCGTCGAAGTAGGACTTTGCCCTGTTTTATCTTATACGTATCAATGACGTGATTGTGTAATCTTGATTTTTTTAAGAGCTCACAATACCAGTCCGCGTCGCACGCATTTCTAACACTGATTTAATTTTCAGGACAGGTACTATTAAATTTGACTGGACACAAGTCTGTTGTCAGAGATTTGGTCTTTGCTCCGAACGGAAGCCTCACACTTGTATCGGCCTCCAGGGACAAAACGTTGAGAATCTGGGACTTGGCAAAAAAAGGTCTTACAACCCCCCCCCCCCTTTTTAAAAACTGATCTTTAACAGTCACTATAGTGACACCTCCCCCCACGTCAGTTAACTAACCTTTCTTTTTTATTATGTACAGGTGCACAGAGTCATGTGTTGACTGGCCCAAACTACTGGTTGTTCAAATGTTCCGTCTCTCCAGATAGTAGCATGATTGCTTCAGTTTGTAATCTTGACTCGGTGAGTGTCTGATTACTGACTATTCAATGCGTTAAATGCTTATACAATGTTATGATTTGTCAGTTCATATCGGTTATGGGGTTAAAGATGGCTATGAGCTGGAGTTACTCTGCCGATTAAGGCTTTTTTGTAGCTTGTTCCTGACTTTTGTCATGTGGAGAAAAGAACAACTTGTACAATTGTGTATGTGGAAATACAGCAGTTGTTCCCTTGTGTCACGTGAGCGGTCCAGGAGAGGGCAGTGCTGATGCAACATCCTTAAAACAAAGAGGAAGTGATGTGGGTTGTTGCAAGTGTGAAATAGAGGCCCAATAATTTTCACTGCAGTTTTGGTGTCCAGTATCTAAGGAAACGTGACATGGCTCAGTCAGTTTGGTTGGCAGCTATGTGGGGAGGTGGCATGTAGGTGGGGAAAGGGAAAAAACTCACTGGCAAAGTGTTTTTATGCATAAGCATTAAACTTTAGATATAACTCAATAGTCATACTACATACACTGTGGCTATGCATTTCTACAAGCATAAGCTTGTACTGGTGTCGCCTGTAGACCCTGGTGAAACCATAGTACAAAATGACATTTGAAATGTATAGTGTATATTATCACAGTTGCATTCAGTAAGATGAATATACAAGCTGTTTTCTTTTAATCTGCTGTACATACGATGGGGGGGGGGGAAATGACGAGCGGTCTGGGGAATTTTGCTTTCAGAAAGCTTATCTGTGGAGTCTGAGGTCCCGTACCCTCATCAGGGTCCTGAAGTATGATCATGAGCGTACCATGATATCATGTGACTTCTCTATGGATGGAGCACTGCTCGCGATTGGCTCTTATCATGCTACGACAGGATGGTGGCTGGACTTGTGGGATCCCTATACTGCGGATCACCTGACCAAAATCGAGTGAGTGATCTATTCAAATGTGAACCTTCCATCCATTCTGCATGTTTGCTGTCCTGGGCACAATCCAATGCAAGCATAATTTTGTCTTAATCACTTCATGACGTGGATGTCTTAAGCAACGTCTGCTTCCAAAACGCAGTTTTAACCCTTGGCAAATACTAAACAGAGCGTCAGTGACTGACATGTGAGCAGCTTCGTGCCTGAAGCATGTGCAAATCCAAGGCTATTGTTCTTAGCAGGTGTATGTAGATTTGGGGAAACTGGTAAGGATGTTTGGCCCTGTAGGTAATATTTACGGGGTGTTAATGGGAGGGCCAACCTGAATGTTAGGCTTGCTAAGTTTTAATACACCACAATGGCGGTTTAATTGGCTGCAGTTGACTGTAAATAAAACTTTATATACCCAACATATTTGATGATTTCACTGTTTCCTTCAGGGACTGTGACGCATGTATGTACAAAAACGACAATCTGCTCACAGCTTTGAGCTTCTCACCTGTAGCCCCTCAGTTGGCGTTCAAAGACTACAGGTGAAACATTTGTTATATTTGCTACACTGTAAAATGCACCATACGAGTATATGTAAAGTACTCGTATGACTAGGAGACTTAAGACCGTGGAATGTTCAGACATACCTTTGACATGACAAAAGACCCAATTCTGTAGGTCAAGCACTACTGGTGTCTGAACTGAATATTCCTACTATTGTGTAACAGGGCGTTGCAGATTTGGGACATGGAACAGGATAAACTGGTTTTTGAGTCGGATCGTAACCGGGTCAGCGGGATATGCTGTGCCTTTCATCCTTTGGGTAGCATTATTGCTACAGGGTAATTACAAACCACATCAGCGTACCTTCTGTGTGAACAGCGGCTTCACCTAGTACGCGCGCCTATGATTTGTTTGACCTTTGTTGTATAAACAGTTGAGTAATGTTGGGTAGTGGAATATTGGGCCTTTTGTACAGCAATTTTGTTTGAACAGAGCTTCACCCTGTTCTTGCTCACTATTGCCGATTTAAACCCAAAGGTAAAGGTGTGTCTGCTTGTAGGTGTCGAGATGGTCACGTGAAGTTCTGGAGAGTTCCACGCCTGGTCCCAAGCCTGCGCCACCTGTGTCGGACGGCGCTCAGAAACTCTGTCTCTACCTTTCAGGTGAGGGCTTTGCCCCTCCCGAAGAAGCTCATGGACTTTCTCACCTACAGGACCGTTCCTAAGAAAAAAGTCTTGCGATGCACTGAACACTACAGCCGAGGGCTACCTCCTCTTCCTCAGTAGCCACTTTATGGCTGTTCTTTATCAAAATCAAGTTCTGTTTTCTGGGACAAAAGGGACATACGAAGAACACATTTATTTATAAATGCTATTTTACAATTTATACAGCTGCTAATTTATTTATTTATGTAACAAACATTGTGGAATTACACACTAGCATAATCCATCCTTGCTAGCTCATGGTCTTCAGTACCATAGGCTAGATTGAAGCATGGAAGGTCTGGTGAGCTGGGAACTGAACTAGCCATCACTGACCACTATATCTCTGACTGCCTGGAAGGCAGCAACCATTGAGCTTAGCTGGATCTTCTCATTGGTTCCAGATGCAAGGCGATACCTGTGAAGGCGAGAAGCAGGTTTCAGGTCCTACCAAAACTTACCACACTAAACCTCATTTGATGTGTGTACAGACACAGAATATCTTCCTTATTAGGGACTATTTCCCTGGATGATTAGCATCGCGCAGGCAGTGGTGGCATGACGCTGGTGCACAAACTGAGGAAGTAGATCTACTCACTCGATATCCGCGAGCTTGATGAGCAGGTCCATCCGAATGGAAGGGGAAAAATCCACTGGAAAGGGGTGAGAGGAGAACACCAACTAGTTATGTGCCGTTCGAAGGTGGCGGCAGTTTCGGCCATTCAAAAGCCACCACATCTGAACTTGGAATTCTAAGTACATCTCCCACAATGGTACACTGAAGTACAGAGTGCACTTTTCTAATACAATAAAAAAAATGGCTCAACAACATGGTGTGGACATTTGTATGTCTGAGTACTTGGATGAAAAAGAACAATTTTAAAATGACATCCCAAAAGACTCAGTGTAGGAGCACAGCACATTATGCCACTGACAATGGTCTACAAAGGGGGGCAACCTGTTTCTGTGGCAACCGTTTGGGAAGCTCCAGGGAAACCAGGACAGAAGAAAACATTCTACGAAGCAGGTGAACAGCCTGTGTGTGTGTATGAATGAGAGGTGACGTGAAAGTACTGGTCCTGTGTCTGAACAAACCAAAAAAAAAAACCCAGCTGGTTTACTGCATTTTCTAATCTACATATAAACCAATGATTGGTTTCTCCTAAATCCACAGACTTGACTAACATCGTGTCTGAACTCAGTGTTTCATGATTAAATCAACGGTTAAAGGTTCACATAGGGGGAATCTGATATTTCTGTGCAACCTTTAAAGCTTTTGCAGAACTGGGACTGGCATTCTTACCCCTGTGTATGAGCAGGTGCACCTCTGTCAAGATGTCATGCAGTGCTAGACCTTTCAGTGTCTTCAGCTGCAGAATCTCTGTGGGACTTCCGTAAAGGAAGAATCAGTCATGCTCAGTCAGGGTGTGTGCATTTATCTATGCATGGGTGTGTCCTATGTGGACCAGCTTGCAACTGAAGGAAGGATACGTTTATACGCAGTCGAAAAGTCTTTGTTTAGGGCCCAGTCCAGAATGTTGGCGATATCGGAACGCAGGGGATGTCCTGTGCACGTGTAAACGGTCTCCTCACTCACCTTCCCATAGGCCATGTGGGTGCTCTACAAAGACAGGAGAACTTATCGCTCATTTGCGGCAAACACGGCTTCACTCTGAGGAGGGCGCTGGAGGAAGCAGTCGTGCAGTATTCATGTTTTTTGAAAACTTGTCAGAAACACACCTGTAAAATATTTAATGACCTCCTCATGTCACCCACTGACAGGGTCACAATAGCCTTCATGCCATCTGGAGTGATGTCGATGCTTAAAGAAACACACACATAAAAAGATGCCATGAAATTTTCATGAGTCGGGTGAGCTGCCCGAGTTACCAGGACTATCCAGCCAGAAAACTCCGTTGCTCATCTAGTAACGGATTAAATATGCCACGTTTGCAGGCGCCTGGTGCATTTTGTGACACATTATGAACGACGTATCATTAAACGGCACATCGCATGAACTTGGGCTCCGTGCTTTGAGGAGCTGTGTGATGAAGCTCACCTCTCCTGCTGGATGACGTGCTCAAGCCTGGGAATCATCTGACTCTGGGACAGCGGCCCGAACCGGAAGCGTGTGCATCGGGATTGGAGCGCAGGAATGATCTTAGACAGGTAGTTACAGATCAGACAGAACCTAGTGTTCTCTGTGAACTTCTCGATAACTGAGCGAGAGAGAGAGAAATAAACCTTATTTGGTCGATACTCTTAATAGGTATCCAAATAGCAATTGCTTGGGTTTCACCGCTGTTTTATAAGAAATAACATGCCGTTATTCTGATAATATTAAATTTTAAAAATTTCCATTTTCAAAATCCATTCCAATTCTGATCTGTGAACTGGCTTCTTTCGTCACTGAGCCATCTGGGAGCCCAGCAGGTCAGCTGGGTGAGCGGAGATGGTCCACTACCTCTCCTCAACGCATTCTGAGCATCCTGAGTCATGGCGTCCGCCTCGTCCAGGATCACCAGCTTATAGCCCTTTCTGCATAAACAGCAAACCAGGAGAGCAAACCAAGAGAGCATACTTAAAGTAAAAAAACAAATCCACCCCCCCTGCAATGTCCATTTAATATGACATCACACAGAAGTGTGGGCATTGCACAAAATTGTGAAAGTGACTAAAACAATATAGAATAAACCAAAGGTCACAATAACAGAATAACAGAGCACAGTGAAGGACGTAGGCTGTGAAAGCCTGTAACATACAGAATAGGCTATAGAATATAGCAGACTATAGAATACACCCCCACTTACTTGAAAATGGTTCTGGTGCTGGCAAAGCTGAGAATTGGGCCACGGACGACGTCGATGCCGCGGTCGTCCGACGCATTTAGCTGAACACGCAAACCGACAAAAGCAACATTTAATTCACAACACGGGGTACAATTCCTCACTGAAGTACTATTTCTAAACGGTCTGTTCTCATTTCCATGGTGACACACAGGCCTAGATCAAGTCTGATTTTCTTTGTTTTCTTTTTTTTTTTAAGTAGTGACTGTCGAACTGACAGCAGAACCAGATTTGACTCTGCAGTACCTCCAGAACCATTGAGTTGAACTCTTTGGCTTTGTATAGCTGCTTAGCGCAAGCCAAGATTGTAGAGGTTTTCCCCGTCCCCGGAGGCCCGTAGAACAGCAGGTGAGGCAGGCGGTCTTCACTGATGAATTTCTGAACTGTGGGGAGGATTCAGGTTTATGAACAGGGACACCTGGACCACGTGTCTGATAGCTGCAAGCCCAGACCAGCCAATAGTCCATATCTGTGCAATCCCAACAGCCCCCAGAGAAGGCAGCAGCAACGATACGATATCCATGCAGGTACAATGTGCAGACAACACTGATGACGACCATCTGTGAATGAGTTGAGCCTGGTATACTACAGTGGGGTGTGTGTTTGTGTGAACTTTACCTCTGAATTACCTATAAACAACAGGTAGAGAAAGAGGAACTGATACAGAATGAGTTTGCCCATCATGGTTTACTATCGACATATGCTCAATAGACAACTCACTGTTAGCGTGCATTTATAACATACTTGTGCTCAGAATGTCTTGATGAGAAATCAGGTCATCCAGGGTCTGCGGCCTGTACTTCTCAACCCTACAAAAAAAGGAGGGGGAAACAATTTAATATTATTTCTACAACCAACAGGATCATTAGGCTTTTAATCTGGATACAACGAACATTAATTAAGAAACTTTGTGGTACTTTTCATTAAAAGAACAGCCACGTGTACATACATAAAGGTAAAATTAGTTGCACTGCGCATAATCCCACATCAAAACGTGTCTAAACTTTGATGGCGTTACTGCTGCGAGGACGAGCAGACCATTTCTTTGCAAGCATCCTATCGAGGCTAAATTAACGAATCCCTCCACCGGTAACTAACTTTGCAAGACTGAGAGTCGGTGAACGAAGTGCGTTTGGTAAGTCGCTTGGGAGGCAGTGTCACTTCCACCCAGGCTGTAGTGATGGTGAGGGCGCATGCAGCTTCACACATCCTGCCGAACCAGCTCATCTGCTCATCGCTAACCTGAATTTAGATAATCAGTGAGGACACCCACCCACCAATATAACCATGAAATGTCCCAAACTAGCTGCTTATCCACATGCCAGGCGTGCGCAGATATTAGCTACATCTATGCAAGGGTTGGCTAGCCGGCTAGCAACAGAGCAACCACGATAAAAGTCACATAAAAGTCTAAATGTTGTGGACATAATTAGGGAGCTAGTTACCTCACCGAGATATGGAGATGTTAATTAGACTGATTAGTGCTGCCAATACGCTGTGCAGTCTGAGTCTCTCATTCATAAAGCGATTTTCATACACGTAATAAAATGAGTGTTTCTCCTAAATACTTGATTGAAACACTGTGCGTTGTATCTAAGCCTTACCACGGCAAATTCTTCGTTTGAAGGGGTGTCTTGCTCGTCGAGGCCATTTTAACGGGGTTCGTAGGTATATGTCTGGTGCTAGATAGCTGCTTTTGTGCTGGTTCCGTCTTGGCGCGCTTTCTGACAACATGGAGTGTTTTACTTCCTGGAAAGCTGTATGACGACAGTTTGCCATCCAATCACGAACGACTGTGCTGTGGAGGTGGGGCGATTTGAACGCCCGCCTTCTTAAGCCCTGAAAACATGAACTCTAGATCCTCATGTGCATGTACAATTACAATTGATTAAACAAACATATGACAGACGTATTAGCCCAAGCCGATTAAAAATAAAATACATTTAACGGTAGAAATGATATTGGAGTTTACACAGACATGGTGAATAAGTGTGTAGCTGGCCAACCTAAATAACAAACTCAAAACTGAGTTTTCTTTGGTTCAGCCAGTGGGAACCACTGTGTGGAGCTTGTGTTGACAGTTCTCTGACGAGTGAGGTCCCTCTGGGCAGGGAGCACGTGTCCAGGTGCGATCTTCAAGAAGTGTTCGGGACATCCGGTTGTTGAGAACTATGCAGACTGCTGCTGAAGTGCTAGCAAAAATTAAATTTAAAACATGGATATTAAGTGCAGTTTTTAACACTAAAAATGGTGCAAGTGTAAAAAGTAATTTTTAAAAAACAAAATCCTGGTTTTGACTGGATGTTCCCATAAAGCTCAGTATGAGGTTTACAGTACACTTGAACAAACAATTTAGGTGCTTGCAACCATCAAAACATTACTTTACAATCTTTGAAAATGTGTGTATGATGGTGTGTGTGTGTTACATAAGATTCTTTGTACTCTAAATGGCAGTTTTTCAGTTCATTGTTAGTCTTCGTGTATTAAAGGGGCTGCGTGCTACCAAGCTGCAGATTACCTGAATAACACTTTGTGATGTTTAAAAAGTCGCTCGATGTAATCATTCTCTTACACAACAGAGTGCTTCTCCAAACAATTTGGTGTATTAATGTAGGCTAAGACAGTCAGTGCAAATATGCATAGTGTGTGTGTGAGTGTCTGAAAAAGATTCCAGGTGAATCTTCATGGCTGACAAACGGAACAAATTAGTTAACTGCTAACTACCGGCTCCCGTCCAGGATGGTCAATACGAGGCAGGGCAGTACTGGTCACAATGGACTGCAAAGACCAAACATCAGGGACAAACACCATATCAGTACTACAGACCCATAACCTGCCTATCTACAACATTTAATTTTCCCACAAATTAAAGCAGGTGTACTGTGTAGTACGTTTATGCTGAAATCAAAATCTGTTTTTGTATGTATCTCACGTGTGGTTTTTAAGTGAGATGCAATTACATTTTACATTCATTGTATATTACCTATTCAAAAATAAGGGTATTATTACACCTAAAGTTTGTACTAAGGTACTTGTAAAATGTTCAATGTATGATTATTTTGTATGTATTTGGCCTCAGGAACATCGTTTTTATGTGTGTAGCTGTAGTCTGGTCGATCTACTGATCGGCTGATCCACTTTCCATGGTACCGGTTTTCAAACTTACTGACACGAGAATACCGGCGCAAAGAAACAAACAAACAAACAAACAAACAAACAAACAAAAAGTGATTGACACATTCTAGAAATTTGAATTTAGCGAGAACAAATACACAATAAAAAGGTATTTATTTTTACTAGAAAGGAAAATCATTGTTGAACAGAGTAATATTTAATCCAGTTACGGCTGCAAATGATCAATAATTCGTCAATTAGTATTCATTTCAGAAGAAGGCATAATCGGTAGAGGTCACTTTAGAATAAAATATATGAACACGGTTATTTTTGACAATGCTATAAATATGCATGATGGACTGAGTTGTTCTGAAACATGATATTTAAGAGCGAGTTTTCTACCACCTCGCAGCTGATCGTTGCTTTCAACTTTTTGGTAACCAGAGGAAAAGCTTAAAAAGTGTTTTTTCTTAATTGTTACTGAGGTATGAATACTGGATATATTGGAGGAGATTTTGGATGAAGACTAATGTTATCGTCGTGGCCCGCGATGGTAGATCGATTTAGGAGGTTATTTGAGTTCAAACAGTGAGCTCACCCCGTTGATATTTATCTCGCGAGAACTCTGGTCTTTCTCGGCGCGTTCGCCGCTTGTGTCGCTGATGCGATGCTGTTGCGATTGCTGTGGATTTGATTGACGGGGAACATGTCGGTGTGGTGGGGGAGCGCCGGTCTGCTGCTGTCGTTGGTACAGAAGGGGAGTACCTGCGCCCAAACCAGACATCACCTTTAGAAATATCACATCGTCATTTCTTATTCCGTTTCTCTTCATCATACATATCAAAGATATCCCAATTTGTGTTAAAATTAACAAACGCGCAATGGATATAGCTGATGACACAGCAATGAGGATCTGATTTTTTATGTTTCTTCAGTATCTGTGTATTATGGTAGACTCCAGCCGGAGCATCAAACATAAACTGATCGACCCTGATGCAAACACCGTCAGGATACACAAAACCGACAAGTATGGAATCGCCTTACACGTAGGGTCTCGTTTTTAATGCTCACTCGGTTAGTAGAGCTGCTTAGATGTGATTTGCGTTCACCTGTTTCTTTTATTTACGCATTCTCAAGGCGTTTTTGGTCAGATCAAGAGAAAGTAGCCTATACACACACACAAAAAACGACCACTGTTCGCAAATTATGGACGAAGAGAAAATGACAAAAAGCGAGGAGCATCATCTGAGTTTGCAAAAAGCCTTACAGCAGTGTGAGCTGGTGCAAAACATGATTGACATTAGCATTTCCAGTCTGGAGGGATTGAGGACCAAGTGTGCCACATCCAACGACTTGACACAAAAAGAAATCCGAACGCTGGAGGTAAGCGTCCATTTACCAGCACGTACCACACACAGAACCTCAGTCATTCGGATTCAACATTCGTATCAGCGTTATAAGATGTTCGGTCAGCGCATGAAAGGTGGCCGTGTGAAACGATGCTTAAATCAGAGCCTGTCATGTCAGAGACCGACGATCTTCGTTCGTTGCTTTATCTGCTTTCGCGTGCGGTGTAATAAATTAAGAAGCTAGCTGCAGTGAGGCGCGAGGCTTGCGCATTCTGCAGGTGGTGAAAAAGGTGACTCGACCACTCAATTTCCATCAGATACGCGCTGCTAACACTAACACCGAGAGGGCCTTTTGTTGACATAATGTCACAAACGATAGTAACCTCGTGTTTTTTTGGGGGTTAGACAAGTACATGTTAGAAGCTGCTTAAATACGGTGTTTTTAGAATAGTGGGTTCATGGGATTTACTAATCTGCATTATGTAACAATATTAATGTTCCACATATTTAGTTGTGACACGGTGACGCGTGCCGTTTATTGAGGCTCAGTAAACAGAAACTCCCTTTCACACACACTTGTGGCTGCACCCAGCGATTCCCCAGTGGGTCTATCTGGGGGCGGGGAATTTTGAAATGAACCTTATCCATTGGGGCTTCTCCGTCAGGTGCAGTTGAAGATACATTCTGTTCATTATTGTTATGTATTGTAACAAAGTAACAAATGGCTTTCACGATTACCCCACATTTAGATGGTCTTAAGAGTTATAGTTAAATAAAGAAATGCGTGAGATAGGCTCTTCGATGTTTTACATATAACATGCATAACCTGTTACTATAGGCCAAAGGGTCTGAGTTTGACAGACCGAGCTGGGGAGATGTCTGGCCCACGTGACGTAAAACCGACTTCGCATCGTGTGCATTACAATGTTTACGTTAGTGCCTTTGGTATACGGACAAGGAGAGCTGAAATTGCTTGATCTGTTCATGCTATCATCCTAAAAGAAGGCGAACTGGTCAGCTAACCTGCAAGAACATACTGTTTTATTCTTAAATGTCCTCAAATTTGCCGTTGTATTAGTGCCAGTAATTTCTGTGCCCCATTGTGTCTGAATGGCCCTTTGGTATCGCAGTTGTTTACTAGTAAAAGGGTTTTTAGTAAAGTATCCCTCTTAAACAGAGAGGCATTGTAGTAATGCATTGTCCGGAGCAGTAGAATAATCTCTCAAGATGTGACTGGGCTTTAAATTAGTTCATATTACCTGTGAACAATTTCAGTATAAAAAGTGGTTGCCTATTTAGGACATTTAGGAGTTTATTATGATTAATGTATTAGTGTAACTTGCCATCAGTTCATAAAAACAAATTAGATTTTGATTCGATTTTTAAAGCCGATATATATTGCTCACTGACCAGTTTTCACTGTTACTATAATGGAACTTCAAACACATTTCAAGGCAGATTATGGCCATGTTTGCAAAGCTGTAAATAGTTATTTCATTCATGCAAAGAAGCATATACTTTAAAAGAGGACTTGCTCTTAAAAGTTTCTGAGGTTGTGAGGTTCTGGATGCTTTTGGAGATGAGAAGGCTGTTTCAGAGCTGTTTGTTACTCTGTAAAGCTGCACACCACTGATATTGGAAGAATTGGAGAAGTGCTGTGGTTGAGTGACTCATAACATAACCAGAAGGTCAGTGGTTCTGATCCCTTTTTAGCACACCAGGTATGAGGGAATTTTTTTTCTGGACACAGACGTAGACTTAAAACTTTCTAGACAGTATATCTGGACTAGGCTTAACCCCATGTAGAGAAAAGCAAAAAATGATGGACTTGCCTCTGCTGTCTTCTTCTTTTTGTACTCTCATTAAGGATTTTCCTTAAGCATGACATTACTTTAAACAAATCCTCATAAAAAAATGACAAAATCAGTTTTAGTTTAGATTTAGAGAACACTACAATAGCATTTCTTTGAAATATTGACAATAAAAAGGACTCCTCAACAGAGTCATGATGATAAACCAGGAAAAATATTCTGCCTATATTTAGTTTCTTTTAAGAGTGTTACACCAAGAAAGTTTATTTAAGATTTAGTCATTATTTTACCAGGATTATGAAAAGTATGGCAGTGTATACACTGCTATAAAGAATTCTGGAAGCGTTTCTAGAAGCTGGCAGTGTGTCACCATTGTAATCTGCCTCCAAACTACAGCATGTCCACATCTCTGCTTGGAGCACCAGCAGAACGAGGCGGCAGAGATCTTTACTTTCCTATAATGTTTGGTCACTGCAGCTCATATTAAAGCAGCATTCGTGATCATGATCATGATTCATGTTAACTTTGAAAAGTAAACAATCCCTTGTTGTTTTTGAACTTGGCTTTTGTTTTAACCGTGCAAAGGATACTTGGTTCATGTCAAATATCGGTCCTGAACTGTTGGATTGGAGACTCAGCTGAGCCCACCTGCATAGCCACTTGGAAATGTAACGATATCAGATGTGCAACATCAAAGCTTAAGCAAAAACCTCTGCCAGATTTTCTGTTTATTGTCAGTAAAAGGCAATCTTTCATCATTATGTTCTCATCTGATATGGCCTATTAAACAAACAAGAATCACTCCTTCACTTTATTATTCCATTTTGCATTACAGTAAAATATTGAAATACTAATATAAAGACTGAGTGAAATATTAATATGAAGATCTAAAGATAATGTGATATCTTTGTGATATAATGTGATAATATAGTAACAGGCCTCATATAGCACTGCTGAGATGTCACAGTAAGGTCTCAGTAAGGTTTCAGTGAGCACTCAGTAAGGTCTCAGTAAGGACTCTCTGTGCGCTGTAGGATCTTTAAGGTGAGCCACGTGGAGCCAAGACAGGACACACTGTTTTCTCAGCGTGGAGTCTTTTTATTAGAGTAGTAATAATAACAGTATCGTTTATCAGAAGATACAGAAGAAAGGGCATGGTTTGTAAAAGTACTGACTCGATATGTTTGTCCTGAGTTCTGGACTTTGCTTGCTCCTGGGATCTCGTTCAGGTCGTCTGTTTGTACTGTGTCTACTTCTTCCAGCTGCCTTGCATCAACACGGCAATGACATCACTAGCTTGTGCAAACTTGTTCAGTTTAGAATTTGCATGCTTTTGCAATATGTGGTGCTCAGGAACAGTGTGACAATATAAGAGCACGGAGTGCATTTTACCAATGACATGTATGTACAGATACCTAATTCGTTTATTGTTTTGTAATTGAAGGTGTGGTTGTAGCTTTATTCCGGAGCATATTTTCATATCTGCAGATGCCATGCAGCAGAATAGCCACTGTGTATGAAACGTGCTGCACAAACAGACTTGCCTCACTTTGGCCGTGTTCTGGGTCTGCTGTATTTGAGTGTGTGGTAGCTCATACACTTCGACCTGTATGTGCTGCATGTATAGGGGTTGGATATCATCACTATTAGTTGTAAGTATAGAGGAAGGGATACAGGTTCCACATGTGGAATGCCTTGAGGATAAATGCCCTGAGTTAGATGTCTCTAGGTTAGACTCCCTGAAATTAGATGCTCTGAGATTAAATACCCTGGAGTTAGACGCCCTGGGGTTAGATGTCCTGAATGTTAGATGTCCTGAAGGTTAAATCTCTTGGTTTTAGATGCCCTGACATTAGACGCACAGCTTGTGGGTTTTAAGAACCACAGTGCTCTAGTTCAGTCTTTCTCCTGGCACCTACCTGAGTTCAAAGCAGCAATCAGCTTTTAATAAACATCAGTGAAGTAGTTTGAGTTACAGTACAGCCTTTTGTTTATGGTTTATACTTTTTGAAGTGGTTTTAAATGACAACACATTTATTTCTCTAAGTGCTACTTAAAAGAAACATTATGCTTTTCAGCTTCTCAGACTCTGGCCACATTCAGCTATATTTCTCTGGTTAAAACCACATACCAACAACTGGGTATCGTCATTTTTATTTGTCATCACCCTCTCATATGATCAATGTTAGATTATTACAGTATTACAGTATTTATAAATCAGACCCAGGTCAGTCTGAGATGCCGGGCCAAATTCAGACTTGTTTCAGTCAGTACTTCTTTGGTTATAATATTAATACTATATATAATGTAAATATGGTCTCGGATCATACCAATTGTGAAGTTCAGTTCACGCCCCAGCCCCTTTAACATAAACTGCGTGTGGATACACTGGTGGAGTTTATAGTATAACTCTTGCCATGCACAGGCAATGTTAGCCATCATATTGCACATTATCAGTGGTCGATTTTTAACCACAGAACTGCTGCTGATTGGATATTTTCAGCCTACAAACGCTCAACCCAGCAATGCCATTGGCTCTTTTACCAAGCCACTCAACACAGCTATAGCTGATAAACATGCGTCCGTACATCCACTACCATACTGTATGTCACATGGTGCTGTGGTCAGAAACTGTCCAGGGAGGAAAGGGGTTGAAGAATAACGAATAACTAACGAATGGTGCTCGTCCACAGATAGGCAGGCTGAAGCTGGACACTTGTAAGGCAGTCCTATAAATCGGGTGATGAGTGTGTGTTCTGTTTCCTTTTAGTGGTTGGTAAGTGTGTGTGCCACAGTACCTACTGTGTAGCATTGTGTATAATTACACCTAGGGTTAAATATTTATATGTATAATATTTATAATATTTATGAATAATTATTATTCAATATAATATTTATGAATACTATAATATTTTTTACTATTATATTACAAACAGTATATACAGTAAGTATGGAAAACATAAACTTTTATTGATTTCACGTTAAATCCAGCTACTTTCTCTCTGTTCTTTATATTACTTCCTTTCTCATCTTTCTCATCTCTTTCTCTCTTTGCCCTCCCCCCCCACCCCTGTTTCAGGGTAAGCTGGTGAAGTATTTTAGCCGGCAGCTGTCCTACAAGCATAAAGTGCCCTTCCAGGAACGGACCGTGGAGCTGGATGCGTTCCCGCGCCTCACACACTGGCTCCGAATCGTCAATATGAGGAAGGAAGTGACGGAGGTATACGAGCCCTCCACCCGCCCCAGGCACACAAGCGTGTGTGTGCATGTGTGTGTGTATGTCTGTGTTTTCTGTGAGAGAGTTCTTTGACAGAGTCCTGAGTCTATTTCTGACAATGTTGGAATGGTACTGAGCCACAAGGTTTGAGTTCTTCCATTCCTGCTACAAATTCCGCTATATAGTGTGTTACACCTGAGCTCATGAAAGTGTCACCATTAATGGCTCAGACTGCAGGTGAAACCTACTTCCCAAACTGCCAGCAAAGTTAAGATGTCAGGTTTGTCTTTAGAGACCATTCATACTGTTATTAGGGATCCATCATACATTTAAATAATGTTGTAACCTGTAATGGCGCTAGGGCCAATCAGCTCTCATGTATGTCATTGGTGGTACGTGATGTGTACCTGTAACACAAGGAACAAGGAAGTTGTGAAAATAACGTCATCCTGCTTGATTTAGAATTTTACTCCTTGTCATGTCTTCTTAACACAAGCGGTACAACAAATAACATGGCCTGCTGTCTCTAGCATTAATCAAGGATTTAAAATGCTTGAAGTCTGATAACTGCCTGGCTTATCACTGCTTCCTTAAAGTGGTGTTTCCTGTAATTGCCTTAGTTAGAGACAAATGTGAAGATTTTGTTTTGAACCCATCGCTACATCACTTACCCTAATACTGTTTTGCTGAAGTTTCAGTACCTGTGATGTAGCATAGTACCTGTGCTTCCATACCTGTGTTTTGGCACGGTACCTGTGTTTCAGTACCTGTGTCTTGGTGCAGTACCTGTGTTTTAGTACCTTTGACTTGGTGTAGAGCATGCCTGTACCACTGCCACTGTGGTAGTTAGCAGACTTCATTTTGAATGAATTACACATACAGAGCCTTGCAAGATCATCAGACTTGTCTGTATTCTAAATTACACACAGATCATTCCAGCCAGTGTTTTTACTGTGTTCTTAAAGGAACATTTCAATGTTAAAATGTAGTATTTGTTAACAGATCTATTAAATGTTGCTTCCATACATATGCAGTGCCTTCAGAGTAGTACTTTGCAAAATGACATTTAACTGCAAAAATAGATTTATGTGTTGTGGTTTGTTTTGGCCATCTTTGCACACTATTTGGGAGTGACTTTCACTCATTCTTCCTGGTGGATTCACGCCGGGTTCAGTTTGATTGGCTAATACTTGTGACCACGATTTTTAAATGGTTGTACAGGTTCTTGATTAAATTGAGATCTAGTAACTAATTGTAACATATTGTAAAACTTCCATTTTTTTTTGTTGCTGTATTACTTTGGCATTTTGTTTTGGATTATCGTTCTGCTCAAAGCTGGCATTTCTGCCAAGCTTTGGTTCTTTAGCAGACTTTTGTGGGTGAAGAGTGTTGTACAAATAAACCTGCTTGTCTTGAAGCAGATCTCTGGCAATAGCTCTGCATTCAGCACCATCTGCATGTCCGTCAGTGTTAACAAGATGTCCAGTCCACACTGAGCAGTTCCTCCAGCACCATGTTGCCTTCTCCAGGCTACACTGCTGGGATGGTGGATGTTGATGGTGGATGGTGCAAGTTTTTTTAATATTCCACATGGCTTTTTGGATTTGACCAAACCTTCCATTTTTGTGTCATGTGACCACCGTATCCCACACTTCACTGGGGTCACTCTGATCCTGTTTTTTTCTTCTGCGCTGTTTTATTTTCAGACTGTCACACAGGCCAGTTGTATGCAGAGCTCATGAGCTCATGCACGTTCCCTGGATTTAGCAGGATTCTCTGGGACACTCTCGGCTGCAGAGCTGTAGTCTTTTTCCTTACCATGAGTCTGTAACGTCTCTGATTTACTTAGAATGTTCTTTGGCCTTCAGTCTGGTTTTTGAATTGAGAGTGAATTTATCCAGAAAAGTTGACATTTTGTAATGACTCACAGTTATTGGCTGTAAGCCAAGTGTGTCCTTGTTAGGCCAGTAGTGCAGAGCTTACACCGAACAGGGATTAAATACTTATGCAAACAGCATCATTCACTTAGAAATGTTTGTTCTTACATAAAACCTAAAACCATCATTTTATGACACAGCACAAAATATCAGAGTGTTATTTGTAATCCAAAACAATTTGTTGACTTTTAATAGGAGTGAGTACCATTTAATAGGGTTGAAAACCTTTGCAGGACACCACATGTGTTTGGGGTAGGCAGGTCGAACCTTGTTGGCAGCTATTTTTGCTTCTGAAAAGGCTTCTGAAAATGGTGCTGTTTCACAGGCGTTTGAAAGATACTCTTCCCTCAACATCCACTTCATTGGCTTATTTTTTTATATTTAGAAATCCCATGGACAAATATTTATTACACTGTCCTCTTTATTTCTTGGAGTGGTATTAATTCTCAGTTCTCCTCACCAAAAGTGCAGATGTGAGAGAGGAGAGCCGTTGTCATGCTGTCACTACAGTTTCCTTCTCACACTCTCAGAGCTATTGGTATATTTTATATACTGTGGCAAATTGCTGGTGCCTTAAAAGACAGTGAGGTGTGTTATGTGGTTGTTCAGTTCATAATGATAGATATTGTTTAATCATCTTTTTTGAAAAAACTTGAACGGTGTCTGTGGAACAGTGTCTGTGGAGCAATGTCAGTCTAATGTCAGCAGGTTTGCTAGACATTTACAAATCTTTCCAAGATCCTACAATATGATGAAGACCTAAAATAACTGACTTTGTTGATCAGTTTTTCAGTCTTCAATTTTTCAAGTCTTCAGGCTGCAGAGGTCAGAGGTCAGAACACGGGAAGGCAGTAAGGTACAAGAAACACTCGGTGTGTAACATTATTCGTGAAGAGGAAGCGGTGAGTGATGTTATGATAGGGTGTGGGTAACCAGGGACAGGTGGAAGGCAATGAACACTCTGCTGATTGGGCATGTGTTCTTGGGAGGTGGAGGCTCTGGGTGGTGCTGTGGCATCAGAAAGGCTGGGGGTTTGTGTGGGATATGTGGCACATATGTATATTGAGATTGAGATTGCTCATTTCATCACCAAAAAACCCAAAAAACAGAAAACAAGCGAACAGTGCTTGACAAGAAATCAACTTGCAGAATACAGCAGGACAGCTGTAAGTTTAATTTACTCAATGCATTAAACAGCAACTCAACAAAGCCAGTAAATGTTAAAAGTGAAATCCATTTCTTCACTTTTTTTCTTGATCCCTGTAATTCCCAAATGGTTTTGGAATGACTGCTCAATACATTCCTGGAGAAGGAAAGTGTGATGTCAGATGCCAGTGAGATGACCTGGATATTCATCCTCTTGAGACTTCCAGTGAATTGAAAACCTATATTTGGTTTAGCAGTAGATACAGACCATGCAGACCAGCACACCACAAACATCATCTTGACTCCCCATGTGTTTGCCATCACACTGCTTATGCCAGAATGTCAAAGAATTAGATTTTTCTTCAACTCTTAAATAAAAAAAAATACCATTTATGACATTTGCTGTTTTCTTCAAACCATAAACGGACTGTAGAAGACTGGCGCATTCAGCTGGTCTCATCTGACTTCATCAACTTACTATATTGTGTACATATTCTTGCATTTATGAAAACATTTTCTTATCTAAATGTGAGATATTTGTGAGACATGAAATTACAGCTCCGTCATTGATAAAACCATATGCCTCACTGCAGTGTCTTATCAAGTAAAGTTCATAAACTGAGCGTCTGGTGAACAGCTAGGAGTGGGTCCTTCTGCCTCATGTGTGGCGCTGTCCATGGTTCTGAAGACCTCTTGTGGTGAGGAGGAGTAATTGCAGTATTGTGGAGGCGCTGAAGCGCCTGAATATTGAATTACCTTCCATATAAACTGAGTTTATGAATAAACTGTCATGAACCAAGTCGATTATTATCAGCGGATTATTTCTGATTCAATGTTCCTGCATGTAATTAAATAATTTCATTTGCATGTAACATTTCAGTTTTTAGTCTTTGCTTTTTCAGTGTAGTCTATATCTTTTTCTGTGTGTGCATACGTGTGTACGTGTGTGTGTGCGCGTGTGTCCTAGGAGATCTCTCCAGGTGAGTTGACTCTGGAGGCACTGTTGGAGATGTCCGATGAAGAGGTGCGTGGGTCGCTGCAGAAGTTTGGAGCTAGTGAGGAAGAGTCTGCTCGTCTGAACGCCTCCCTCACCTGCCTGCGCTCCGCCCACAAGTCAGGTGAGCTGCCACGTGAGCCCTCAGTGGGCGGGACATGGAAACAGACATAGACACAGGTTTACACACCTGACCTGACAGACAGAAAAGCATCAGAGATTTTACACAAAATTTGCCCCAAAGCTTCAAGGGTCATACCACATTTTCCAATACTTTCTGAATAGTATAAATAACCTGCTTCAAAATACTGATGTTGTAAAAGGGAAATTATAACACATTATATAAAATATAACACATTTATATTTTAAATTTATATACACTATATTTATAAGTATTATACACATTTATATTAAAAATGTATATATACAGTATATTTATAATTATAACATGCAGTTTAAGAGATTTTAGTGAGTTTTATGTGATTTAAAGAGGTGTTGTTGTATGACATTGTAAAAGTGATTTTAGTGCATCTTTGCTTAGTCAGGTGCACTACATTGATGTGTCTTTGTGTTATTACCAGAGTTTCACTGGAGATTTGTGTTGTTACCACAGCTTTGCTGTAAAATTATAACCTGACATTCTTTGCTGTGGTTAGTTTCTATATAGATTTGTATTTGGTTTGTTTATAACCAAAACTGTGACTCACGAGACTTAAGTGGAAGAGGAATGTTCAGAACTTTATGTTCAGAAGGCTTCAGGGTGCTATATGCAGGAGCTCCCAGTAGAGGACAGAAGGCAAAAAATTGCAGTACTGTTTTCTACCAGCATTGGCTTAAATGCGTGTATAAGACAAGATTTGTTCTCCAGTTTAAATGTTAAGAATAAGCATATTCCATCTGATAACATGTAACATCAAAAGAGAAATGGCAGATTCTTAAATGATCAACACTTCTGACTCTTTTTCAATGACTAACATGGTAAAATGTGAGTGGTCCAGTATAGTTATCTAGGTGTTCATATAATTCTCTTACTTTATGTCACTGTAATAAAAATCAGATCGCAGTGACAGGTTTGAAGCTGGATGTGTTTATTTTAGCTTGACTGCATTTAAACATGTACAAGGCATCGAGTGCCTCAAAAAGGTATGAAGGTTTTGAATCTTTTCCAAATAATGAATAATGGTGGTGTATATCCAAAACAACAAAGTCTTTTGAGTAGTGAATATTGGTTATTGCATATAGAGGAGATGTGTTCATTTGTAGGGTGATCACATATGCACTCTGAAACAGATACACACACACACACACACACATCTCACACATTTGTTACTTTTACCTTTCTTTCTTCCTCTTTATTTATTTATTTAGCTGTTCCTTGCACCAGAAACAAAGATTAAGATTGAGATTAAATGCATAAGTGTGACGCCCATACAAATGGTTTTATCATGGTTGTTGTTGTTGGTTGTTTGTTGGTCTTGACCACTCTTGGTTTTGTTTGAGTGAGAATCCTGAGAGATAACGTGACGTTGTAAATAATCTTTTATATATGTTCACAAATGTTAGGAAATATTAATGTTCATAGTTGTTTCCCAGAGCTGGGCAGTATGGGAAGGGCTCAAGGCCTTGGGGGTGCTGTACATATTTCTGTAAACGTTACTGTACACATTACTGTACATATACAGAATGAAGCATTGGGTAGATGAATCATATTTCAGGTTTGTCCTTTAAGCTTCCATCTTTGTTTAGATTTCTGGCAAATTTTGCTTTTTAATGAGAAAATGTAACATTATGTCAGTAGTGTGCAGAATCATTTCTAATGCACCAGGATGATGAGTCTCAGAAAAGCACTCGCAGACCTATGTGTGAAAACACAACTGTGACACATACAGGGCAGCAAAAGGCGGAACAAACGTGTCTGGAGACGCAGCTCTGCCACCACTACATTCTCACCTCAAACAGCCATCAGGACTGTGGTTTGCTGCAGTTACACTGTGGCTGGGAGATCTGGCCTCTGTGATAAGCAGTGTTGTGCTTGTCAGAATGGAGACACAAGAACCTTGAGAAGGTGGATAGCTGTACAGTTGAACCTCAGTTTTTACGAGGTTCATTCATTGGAGGGATGAATGTAGTTGATATTTCCTTACAGTAGTGTCATTTTGCCAGGAGGTGGCAGTACTGCATCACAATGTGGTTTACAGTTTTTTCCCAATTAAGATACACACATTTTTCAGAATACTGAGGGTTGGAACATAATGTAATATAGTGTACTGAGTAATTCCACAGGGTGCTTAGTTGTGCTGACCGAATGTGATTTTGTATGGATCAACTCTTATATGATGATGGCAAATTGGACCGAGCAAACATGTTGCATTTCTATCAGATCTTCCTCTCAAATGGAACTTGATCTCTACCCGATCAGCCTTCGCTGTAGAAACATGTAACTGTAAAGATGAAAGGACGTGTGTTTTTGATTGGGGAAAACACTCTGGGGTATTAGCATGAGAATCTGGATTATTGGTGTTTACATTCAGTCCTATTGTGTATCTACCAGAGCTGGACATTCCAGGTTCAGAACGTAAAACTCCTTCCCAGGATTTTACTCAAGCTTGCTGGATTTTCTAATTTAAATTAGTGGAATCAACACAATCCAGGAAGGCTGAGCAAAATCTTGGTGAGGACTTTTACTTTCTGAACCTGGAATGTCCACCTCCAGGTGTTGATTTCTCAATTGATTACAGATTTGTTAAATCTTGATAGGCATCTATAGAAAAAGTACTTTTAGAAGAAGTACTTTAAAAGTACTTTGATATTATAATTGTTGGAGCAGATATCTGACTTCATAGTATAGACATCTGCTTCATAGTATTTGGATAGTTAAATTTGTCAATTGTGATTTGCACCCCAATTGAAATCAGTCCTCCGCATTTACCCATCTGCGCAGTGAGAACACACACACACACTACTGATCACTAGGGGGCTGTGGTACACACACACACACACACACACGCCCAGAGCAGTGGGCAGCCCCAGCCCGGTGCCAGTTGGGCTTAGGTGTCTTGCTCAAGGGCACCTCAGTCATGGGAATCCCAACCAGGGAATTGAACCCATGACCCTCCAGTCACAAGACCAGTTCCCAGACCACCAGACCATGACTGCCCCATGACTGGACCTGGAGACAATGTCACAATAAGAACCTAATTTGCTTCTATCTAAATGTGACTTTTAATTTGAGATTTTTTGGAATTTATGAATTTCCTCAATTTGTCAATTAACCCTATTCCCACAGTGTACTAGTCTCAATGAGAAATGTCAACAGAAACCCCAAATTCTTCTGTAATTATAAAAGTATCACCTGTGTGTGTTATGCATTTTTCTGCCAGCAGAGAGCAGAAAAGCTTCTCAAATCAATTGTGCGCCATCCACAGCCATGTATCACGTTTTGGGGGAGGGGGTACCCCATAAAGATTTCTGCCATATTGATGAGGAGAATTGTGGGACCACAAAAAGTGATATGATGTCTAGCTGAAGCTCTCACCTTTGCCTCCTGCCTGCCTGGTAACGAGTGGCAGGACCTCCTGTCTGTCAGAGATGATGGCATGTGAATGTGGAATATGCTTCTAGACATTTTTACCTCCTAATCAGTCTCTTAGTGCAAGAGTTACTTATTTTATGTCAGCTCCAAAATGACAGAGGTCATTTTTTGTTTTTCTGGCCTCTCCATGCTCCTCCCCGAGCGTACCGGAGCGTCTCAGCTGAAGCGCCTGCCTCTACAAGACAAGGAGCTCTTCCCCTTTGTGGTTGTAATTATCCAGGTCACTCTGGCAGGAGGACCTGCCGTGTCCCTGAGGTGGCACGTTGCCGTGGGACCATCCAGGTGTGCAGCGCTGCCATCACACCTGTTTGACTGTCGTCACTTTCGGAGCGTCCACCTCCTCCTTCTCTTCCTGCTCCTCCTCTACCTCCTCTTCCTCCTCCCCCCCTCCTCCTCCTCCACCTGTGATTCCGCCTGTCCTCCACCTTTTTGAAAGGGGGTGGGGGCACGGATGGAGATGGAAGTGGGGGGGGCAAGCCTGAGAGGGGAGTAGAGTACCAAGAAACACGGCGCTAAATGACAATAGACTACATAACAGAGAGGGAGGGAGAGAGAGCGAGTAAGAGAGAGAGAGAGAGTAAGAGAGAGTAAGAGAGAGAGGGAGAGAGTAAGAGAGAGAGAGCACATAGCACTTCTCTCATTGGAGATTGGACTGGGACCTAGGCAGAACTCCAGACACAGGTGTGACACTCCAGATTCTGATCTTCCTCGCCACACAAGCAGGAAGACCTACACACTTCATTAAACATGACCAGCCTGGGCGTACAGCCTCTTTACCTACATTTCCAGTTGAATATGAGGTCTAGTGAGGCTTCTAATTCTTTAAATCCTGTCTGAGTATGAAGATTTATTCTCCATGGAGCACCACAGACATCGACTCTGCATAATTGAGATAACAGCTTTGCTAACAGGATGAGAGTGCTTGCACGTTTTAATAGACAGTGTTTCACTGTATTTCGAAAATGTGAGATAAAACCCAAATGAAAAATGCTTATGGAAATGCATTTTATATAATTATCTAATGCTAATTTGACGTAGCTTTAACATTTATTAAAGATTGCAAGCATATTATATCCATAAAAAGGAAAATAGTATATAATTAATTTAAGTCACGTTTGGCATGGAAGTTGAAATCTTTTCTGACAGACTTGTCACCGTGGAGATGAGTCATAGCTCAGGGTTCTGTAGATGGACTCATGTCACCCCTCTCTCTACCTCACAGGTCTTTCCATACCACATGGTGACATTTTTGCTTGCCGTGTTGATCTCTGTAACGGGCCGGCGTGACTCAAAGTGTCTACTGCCTAAAGATGTGCAGGTTTCCCCCTCCAGAGACAACTGTATGAACGAATAACTACTGATTAGCATGATTAGCATTCCCTTCTCAGAGCTCAGGGTAGGGTGTGTGTGCGCTTGTGGGTGTATGTAGGCATGCGTGTGTGTCTGATTGTGTAGGTAGACACGGGTGTGTGTATTTGCAGTGAAGGCTGTCAATGTCATGGTCCTGACCCAGATAAACATTTAAACTGCACACAATTGCACAAATCACACACAAATACTGGTTTAGTCCCAGCTGAGGTCCCGTGCTGTCTAAGAGGCTGTGTGCCAGAACAGGCCTTCCCCCTACACACTAGCCTGAGCGACCCACCCTAGCCATGGCCCCATTCTCATGAGCAACCTGCTTACAGCAATCCTTAAGCAATGCCTGCCAGGCTAATTAACAAACTGCCTGCTTGTTTCTTTCCATAAGAGCATTTCTGTCTCCTCGTTCTCCTCCAGGCCGCATGGAGCCTGAGGGACATTATGGTCACATGGTCCATGGTCTTCATGGTCTCTCTTGGATTTCTGACCGGTCTTCCTGTTAGGGCAGGTTCATTACACGGAACACGAACGCAGGAGACGGCGAAGTCGATGTGTCTTCGTGTCTTTGCAGAAGCGTTCCCAAGATGGCGCTGTCTGGACTGGCTGCTTGGCTAGTGTGGGTCGTTGTTTTCACACCAGACCGTGATCTTGACTCACTGTTTGATGTGTGAGGTTTGGTTGCCAGACTATGCTTCTAACTTTTCCCTACCTTATTACAGCTTTATTGCTGATATATCTCAATCTTATCTCAATCTCATCTCAATCCTTTCTCTCTTCTCTCAATCTTATCTGTTACCTCAACCGTACCTCTTTATTCCTTATCTCATCTCTACCATTTCTCTACCTTATTTGAGGGTTATTTACAGATTGGGATGGTTGCTCCCCTGCCCCGGGGGGTTGTTAGCGGATGCTCTTCGTTTTCCACCCCTCTGCTTGACCCTGAAACCTAACACCAGCCGGCTTGTTATCCAGCTTCAGTGTGTGCGGGTTTGTTATCCAGCTTCAGTGTGGGCGGGTTTGTTATCCAGCTTCAGTGGGTGGGGTTTGTTATCCAGCTTCAGTGTGTGCGGGTTTATTATCCAGCTTCAGTGTGGGCGGGTTTGTTATCCAGCTTCAGTGTGTGCGGGTTTGTTATTCAGCTTCAGTGTGTGGGGTTTGTTATCCAGCTTCAGTGGATGGGGTTTGTTATCCAGCTTCAGTGTGTGCGGGTTTGTTATCCAGCTTCACTGTGTGGGGTTTGTTATCCAGCTTCAGTGTGGGCGGTTTGTTATCCAGCTTCAGTGTGCGGGGTTTGTTATCCAGCTTCACTGTGTGCGGGTTTGTTATCCAACTTCAGTGTGTGGGGTTTGTTATCCAGTTTCAGTGTGTGGGGTTTGTTATCCAGCTTCACTGTGTGGGGTTTGTTATCCAGCTTCAGTGTGGGCGGTTTGTATCCAGCTTCAGTGTGTGGGGTTTGTTATCCAGCTTCAGTGTGCGGGGTTTGTTATCCAGCTTCACTGTGTGGGGTTTGTTATCCAGCTTCAGTGTGGGCGGGTTTGTTATCCAGCATCAGTGTGTGCGGGTTTGTTATCCAGCTTCAGTGTGGGCGGGCTTGTTATCCAGCTTCAGTGTGTGCGGGTTTGTTATCCAGCTTCAGTGTGTGGGGTTTGTTATCCAGCTTCAGTGTGTGTGGGTTTGTTATCCAGCTTCAGTGTGTGGGGTTTGTTATCCAGCTTCAGTGTGCGGGGTTTCTTATCCAGCTTCAGTGTGGGTTGGCTTGTTATCCAGCTTCAGTGTGTGCGGGTTTGTTATCCAGCTTCAGTGTGTGGGGTTTGTTATCCAGCTTCAGTGTGTGTGGGTTTGTTATCCAGCTTCAGTGTGCGGGGTTTGTTATCCAGCTTCAGTGGGTGGGGTTTGTTATCCAGCTTCAGTGTGTGCGGGTTTGTTATCCAGCTTCAGTGTGTGCAGGTTTTGCCATGTCATTATGAACTTCAAGGGGCTCGAGACACAAATGTTGCTGTGTTAGCCTGAGGGGCAGATTGCTACCTTAGGCTAGCAGTTTGTATCTTAAGGTACTGTATATATTGTTATACTTGATAACCATTTGCGTAATTATGCTGCATATTAGCTCAGCGATAACTTAAGGGCGTATTTGACTATGAGAGAGACTGCAGAACAAGGCTGCCAGATAGGAGGTGTTGCAGAGTTAAATTGCTTCATTTTGGATTAATTATACAAGATGGAACTCATGGTTTCTGCTACTATGTGAGCTAGCTTCATTTTGTATCGGATGCCCGAGGCACTTTTTGGCATTTAGTAAAGAAAAACATGAACAGAGGCATAATCAGTGAATGAATTAGTGTTCTTAAGAGTCGTACAGCCCATCGGACAACCCTTTAGTGAAGTCCTAATCTCGCTTTTCATCAATCTTTTGACTTCTATAATGGGGAACCTTAGTGTAGGAACAATAATAGTGCCGTGCGTTAGGCAACTCCCTTCTGATGGTGCGGCATAGCGAGGTGAGATGGTCCTTAAGGTTGGAGCACACAGAGAAAGATGTGGAAATCTATTATGGTTATGGGACCTGGATTTATTTGTTATGCCAGGAAGATGAATTATGAAAAAAATAGCTATAACTAGGAGAACAGAATATAGAATTCGTATAAATGTTTCGTAGAAAACATTTCCAATAACTTCAGATTAGATTATATGACATGGACTGTCGGTGATTTATATAATTTGTGTACTATGCTAGTAGTAGCCACTAGTAGTCTGTGACAGGGATACGACTGAATAAAATAAAATTCTAATAAAATCTCATTAAATTGAATTCAAGTGTTAGTTCAATGTGCTAGTATGCTAGGGCGTGCTAGGGCGTGCTAGGGTGTGCTAGCGTGTGCTAGAGTGTGCTAGCGTGTGCTTGAGCAGGCAGAGCTCACTCCAGGACAGTGAGCAAGGACCACTGGTGCTTTTTTGCCCATATGTCGTTCAGCCCTATTCAGCCCAGCACTAGAAGTACGTTCAGTCTAAGCTCTGGATTCAGAGTAGTTTGTGTTCTACTCAGTAAATACAAATACCCATTTGGGCATCTCACAGGAAGTGGCATTTGGCACCATAAGGGCCTGCCAGCCTACCATGCCATGCCCACAGGAGCGTTACTCCCATAGCTGGTCCCATCACCCTCCACGAGGCTCTACGGTTCCAGAGTGACATCTGCACCATGGTACAGCTATTCTCTGCAGGTCACTGGCAAAGCACACCTGAGAGCATATTGACAGTACTCTAAGCTCAACCACACAACTATACTTCCACTATACTACTACATTACGTAATAATGTTCAGTGATGCTGAGTGCCAATTAATTAAAGATGAATGTGAGAGGGTCGCTTCTGTTTTTTCTTCTTTGTTGGCATCCAGGGAGCACACACACTGATGTACTGATAAACATCGAAGTCACTCTGGACAGGAGTGCCTGCCGAATGTTGCAACTGTGTGTGAAAATAAAGTTTTAGGATTTATTTTATTAATTAGTCACATACACAAGCAAGAGGTGTCCGTCATATGATTTCAAAATTTATGTAAATATGTTGCTTAAGAAACTAGTTGCCAGAAGGTGTGTATGCATAGTGTAACTGTCAGAGAAAGACTTCAGGATGTCATTGGTGATTTGTTTTGAGTTCAGTATGTGAGGGCAGGAAGCTGTATAGTTCCCATGGCCTGTGGTGAGGTAGGGCTGTTTTCTGACCCAGTCAAGCATTAATACACTAATGTAATGAACATGGACTAGTGAGGGCAGGAAACACCCACAGTCTTGTGTTGCATAACTGTATTAGTTATAGTTAATTAGTTATATAGGTATATAGTTCTATAGCTATATGGGCTCTTATCTTTTAGTCTTATTGCCATAAGATAAGATAATGTGGATGTAAAATGTGATCCCACTGTTCCATGGTAAAGCAAACCCCCTTCACCCCCCCCCCAGCCCCCCCCCTTCGGTCCTGGTTCATTCCAAGGCACGGGGAAACAAAGCGCCTGAGAGCAAGGAAATGCCACACGACCTCCGACCTTTTGATGCGTCAGCTCTGCTGCCCTTCGTCTTCCCGCCTTTATGGAGGGTTTAATATTAACGGAGAAAGCACACACATACACACACACACACACACACACATAAGCAGTGAGGGAGCTTATCAGCTGGAACAAAAGGTGCCTTGCTAATAGAGAGAGTGCAGCACGAGTGTACAGGAGGATGAGGACGAGGCAGAGCTGCCTCAGCACTGTGATGCGTCACATTCTGAGCTGGAGAAAGGGAGCGTCTGGAAAGTGCAGATGCACTCCGGAGACAGAGAGAACACCGTCCTTCACCGCCACTGCCTGCGCAGACAGCTGGAGGGCTGAAAGGTCCACAGACCAAATATGGTTGTATTTGCAAATAAGTGCTGAGGAAAAATGATTATACACCACATGTTAGTTAAGATGTTTGTTAGTTTTAGAACTAATATGACTCTCCCTTCTCCACTGATTGCTAAGGTCAGGAAGTTGAAGTCACCTTTTGTCAAACTAATGAATATTCATTTCTTGTTTTCTTTCCAAGAACAACTTGAGGATGACAAGTTGCACAGCAGCGGAGGTGACGTGAATCTCTTCTTCTGTCCAAAGTCTCTGCATCTCCATCGTTCGCGTTTGCATAATGAACATCTCCTGTGTCACCATCAGCTTTGTCTCCAGTGGAGTGGACTGGTTTTACAAGCACATTTCATTTTGTTTCCTTCTTCACGTCTGTTTCTCTTTCGCTGTGATAGATGCTGTCTGACTTCTCCCCACTGTTGACCCCCCCATGTGATTCATGGTATCAGACTCAGTTCTCTTTCTCTTGTCTTCTCTTTCTCTTCTCTTCTCTTCTCTTCTCATCTCTTCTCTTTTTCTTATCTTCTCGTCTATTCTCTTTCTCTTCTCGTCTCGTCTCTTCTCTTTCTCTTCTCTTCTCTTCTCTTCTCTTCTCACAGTTCATTGCTTGCTTGTTCATTGGTCTGACCAATTTTGCACCATTTATGACACTTATGTTCTCACTACCCTCGTGAAGCACTCTAACTCCCCCCTCCTCCTCCTTCCTTATGCAGGAACCAGCTGTAACCAGACCAAACTGGACTGGTCCATCCAGTGGCCGATGTCTGAGTCTGGTAAGGAGAACAGCCCAGTGGGGCCTCTGGAACCGGGCCAGTGGGTTCGCCCGCTGCTGTCCCAGAGCCCCAAACTGCAGTCACGCTACAGCCAGCACCTGTGTCACAGCCCGCAAGCCCTCGCTCCACCCTTCTACACCCTCCACCCGCATGGCCAGGCCGACCGCCTCGCCGTGGACACCCACCCAGTCCACCTGCCCTCCTGCCTGGACGCCGGCCACCGCTCACTCCCCCCGTCACCCAGGCAGAGGCATTTTGCCCACACGCCTCCGCGGACTCCCCTGGTCGTGAACACCATGACCCCACCTGGGACTCCACCCATCCGGCGCAGGAACAAGCTGAAGGCTCCCGGCACGCCGCCCCCATCCAGCCGCAAGCTCATCCACCTGTTGCCTGGCTTCACCACCCTCCACCGCAGCAAGTCGCACGAGTTCCAGCTGGGGACTCGTGTGGACGATGGCCAGACGCCCCGGTGAGTCACGCTGACCTCAGATCAGCACTGTACAGGCGCCTGCAGCTGAAGGTTGTAACGTGTGGTCACATAGCTGATCATGGAGCAGTTCACTGTGGGTGTGTGTGTATACATCCATAATGTGTGTGCGTGCCAGGCGTCAAAGATAAAAGATAAAATTGACGTTATGATGTTGAGGTGATGTTGAGTCAGATGTAGTCAAATGTTTACCAAGATGAGCTGCTCCAAAATGGAACGCATTACCACTCACAATTATCTCACTTTTGTTGAATGGAATGAGCTCACAGCTTTTGTAATCTTCTGTAATATGAAAGGGTATAAAACTGGTAATGATTAAAAGAACATGTCATGCAGCCCCAGGGTACAGGGCACACGTACGTGTGTGTATGTACCTATGTATAGATGTTCATAGAGTGTTATCGTACATGTGCGTGTGCGTGCGTGCATGTGTGTGTGCGTGCATGTGTGTGTGCGTGCTTGTGTGTGCATGCTTGTGTGTGTGTACATGTGTGTGTGTGTGTGTGTGTGCGTGTGTGCGTGTGTGTGTGTGAACCATTGTGTGCAGCAGTGCTGGAGCGTCAGAATTGTGCCCAGCCTTTCAACATGGGAGCAGATCAAATGGAATTACAGCTCTGATTTGCAGCGTCATTGCTGTGATTCAGAGCAGAACCCGTCCCAGGTCCGCTCATCTCTGGTTCTGATCAGACCCTGGCAATGGGCCAAACCCAATCAGGATGGAGCTCCTCCTAGACACACCTCCAACCCCAGGACCCACGGGTCTCGTTTACTGCTCTTCTGCTTTGACTGGACTTCTTGGAAATAGTTTTGCTTCCTGAACTCATGTGGCTTCAGAAGAGGCGTCATATGGTGGTCGTGCTCTTGTCTTTCAAGAAGAATATATTTACTGCAGCTCCAAACAGCCCTAGGGAGCCATTACTGTTTTCACAGAGACAGCCACTGGTACACTGGGATTTCAAACATACAGCCTTTTAATTGCTAAAGATGGGTTTAATTTGAGATGTTTCCTTTAATTCACTCAAGTCAAAGTCATGACCTTTGTTTTTTGGCCAGAATTAATTCTAATTAGCGAATTAACTAAAAATTTAAATCCAGATGAATATGAATCAGAACAAAGATCCCTGAACTGTACTGTCCAAGTCTAAACAGATCTTAACGTGAGAATCCACCAAAGTTTCCATCTCATCTGGTTCCTGTTGAAAACAGAGACGGTGGCATCCAATGAAAACCAAGCAGATCAAATGGTGTAACTTTAAGCTGTTCATTCCTGACATGTTCTCTCTCTGCAGCTGGGTAGATGGGACCCGGTTTGGGGTTGCCAGAAATGTGCCTATTCATCCCCCACAGCTGCAGAGGGGTGTGGCACTGGGGCACTAACGTTCTGTTGGCTTTATTCCAGAAGCCTCTGAATTCCGTTCATTCCGTTCATTCCGTGCGTTCTGTGTGTTCCGTGCATTCCGCTGGCCAGCTGCCTTGTTTGACTCGTCTGGAATGGTGCGGCAGGTACGGAACGGAATGTCTCTATGGTGATCTAAATCAGTATTCTGCTTCTAGTTGATCAGATGCCTTCGACAACCTGTACGTCTATGATCTAATTACACAGCCTTCTGTATTGAATAGAATCAACGGGCATCGTCATTTTAGACAGGTAGACACACACACACACACACACACACACAAACACTCTCTCTCACACCATCTAATGAGGTGGTCCTGATGGCCAAGCAGAGGGAACTTCCTTTGCTAGGATGTGTGCTATGTGGAGAGTGGTTTGCCGTGTAGCTGACGGCGAGCTCAGACAGAGGAACAGGCCTGAGGCACGTCAGCCTTACCTGTCTGTTCACTCCTCCCTGTTCCCTCCAAAAACGACTGCTATTCCCTCCTTTTCTCATTCACGGTGTCGTGTTGTACTGGGGAATTATTCTCTCCTGTTGCCGGATCCTCTTTCTCCACACTGCATGTTATCAGTGGTGGTGGCACTGGTGTGTGTGTGCGTGTGTGTGTTTCTGAACAGCAATGTTTTTTTGAGCAGGCTTTTGAATTATGGAATGGTTGACAGCTACTGTATTGCCTTTCACAGGTTCTGAGGCAGACATCGAGGGAAACAGAGATGCAGGAGATAATGGATCTTTTAGATTTTCATTTCCACTGAATCAGCGTCCCTGTTGGGGTCTGCATGCACTTTTTTTGTGTTTGTCTAGCAAACATCAGGCTGTGTTTCTATATATGCTGGTGCACATGTGCGATCGGCTCTGATGTAAAAATGGCTAGTGCAGGCAGTTAATACTGATGACTTAATCAACTTCATACTGAGGTGCATCCCTTACGTGTCGTATTAGGAATGTTAACATCCATCTTGCAACTTCTCTCTCATGCCTCTCCTCCTCTCACGGCCTCTTACCCTTTTGAAAGTGGAGAGGGCTGATACTAATGTAACTCTCAGTACTGGGAGCTGTCACTCACTGCCCTTTTCAAACAGAGTGCCACTCCGTGCTCCGGAGGTAATTAACGAGGCTCGTTTGCCATGCTAATGAGCATCAACATGCGTGTGCATACAGTAGAAAGGCCACCGGCCCCCAAGGCTTCGTCGCCACGGCAAAAGTGTTGACGAGGAGGATGACGGCCTGGTTACGAGGCCGCTCGGAGCGTCTCACCCCTGACACGCAGGTGCTGACGTCTGCAAATGCTGCTTGATGAGACTCGTGTGAAGTGTTACAAAAGGGCGTGTGCATGCGTATATGTGTGTGCGTGTGTGTGTGTGTGTGTGTGTGTGTGTATGGGGGGAGGGGGGCATTCTTCACCACACCACATTTGTGGCAAATGTTAAGTACTCCCTTATTGAATCTGATGTTTGCCAATAAACCAGGCACCTCAAACAGGGAGGTGGAGAGAGGCTCAGATGGAGGAGGTGGAGAGTGGGAGGTGTACGGGGGTGGAGAGGCATGAATCACCCTGTCTTGCCTTTTCTCTGTGAGCAGTTCCATCGCGGATTACTTGAATAGTGACATTTGCATTCGCCTCAGTGCAGAAGGTCTCCCAGTTAGGATTGATTAGGTCTGTTGGCTCCTCTCCTCTCATGCTCCCTCCCTCTCTCTCTCTCTCTCTCTCTCTCCCTCCCTCTCATCCTCTTCATCTTTCCGTCTGTCATCTCTTGTCTTGCCTACTTTTAATAAGTATATAAGTATTTTTCTTTACTGCCAAAAACTTTCGGAGTAAAGTCAGGCAGCAGGCCAGCATGTGAGAGTGTGTGCCACGGAGGTGTTTGTACCATAGCTGTGTGTGTGTGTGTGTGTGTATGCCCACGCCATTCTGCTGGAACTCGCAGCACTGAGTGTCCTGATGCCCTGAGCGTCCTGATACCCTGAGTGTCCTGATTCCTTCAGAAACATGTTAACTGCTGCCCCTTAGTCACTCAGCTAACGTCCACAGCCTATAAGCTCCTCCATCGCTCTGGTGGGGGAATTATTTGTGTTATTGGGAATTATTTGGAATCACACACCTGAGGGTGGCATGCCATTTGCTACAGTCGAGGGGGGGCATTAGCAGGAGGCTGAGGGTTTAGGAGGGAACCTCTTCCCTGCGTTCGCCCGTGTGGAGATTGAGCAATCTCGATGACTTTCACACTGGATCTTTGCCACCCTCCAGGAAATGAGGAGATAATTGCCGTTCTGTCGTGACTGGGAGCCCGATTATGTTTGATGAGGTGTTCGATCACAGCCACATTTCGAGTCGACTGTTAATGAGTGTGTGGAGGGGAGCTGAGAGTAGAGCAGTGTGAACCCACAGAAGCCACAGGCCCCAGATCCGCCATTACGGCTCTAGGCCCCAGATCCGCCATTACGGCTCAACCTGTCCTGGTCCTGGATCTGCCATTGCAGCTTGGGTTTTTTATTTCGGGTGCAGGCCTTTTATTCTGCCTGTGCTGCTGTGATTCCTCAGAATATTTCATTTTCGTGCCTTTCCTGTTTGTTTTCGGAATGGTCAGAAGTGGATCTGTTGCATCTTCCACAGCTGTGCTCTCACACTGCAGCACTAATGCACTCTCTGTGTTGCCTTGAGTTGTGAGCTCACCACGGACAGGGCAGACAAAGCTCTCAGAGTTCAGAAATGTCAAAAATAAATCTCGAGCTTTTACAAGCTGTTTTTGAAGCAGACACCATGTGAACTCATAAAGTCAGCTGGACAAAACACAGTGCTGGCCCACCGGACCTCTATGAATGACACCGGCGCCAGGCACTGTGAGCTTCTGTGCGTCTGGTCATGTAAACCTGTGTGTGTGTGTGTGTGTGTGCATGCGTGCGTGTGTATGAGCATGTCTCTGTGAGATTGCATTTATGCTTGCGTGTTGGCATGTGTGTATTCGTGAGTGATACTTACTGCTTTTTCTTCCCTACCTTAATGACCAGTCAGGTTAAAGAATGTCAGACACACAAACACCAGGCTCATACACACACTTACGCAAACATTCACGTAGAGATCTGAGCTGGCCGACACCTTCTACACACTCTATCACTTATAATGAACAGTCCCCCCCCCCCCCTCCCCCACACACACACCCCCCCCCCCCCCGACCTGGTACTGCCGACCAGCAGCGTGATGATGAATTTATATGGATGTTTAAAAGACGCCTCGCGGCTCAGCACTACCTCCCCTAATTGATTTATTAGCGGCCAAGCTGCTTAGAGCAGGACTGGGAGAGGCGCCGTCGCCGGTGGGAACCGGACGGCCGTCTGAAGGGCTTTCCATCGCGCTGCTCGCCGCCGGCGCCTGATTCCTGTCTGTCTGGTGGCGTGAGGAGATACGTGCGCGGGAAGCCTCAGGACACCCGCGCTGCATTATTAGTGCGGCGTGTCCCGCACCTCCAGCATCACGCTGGGTCTTTCAGGTGTTGGCGTAGCTCGGTGAGTCTCCGCCTCCTCCCCAAACTGCCCACCTCCCCTGACATGGCTGCACCACCCACTTCTCTCTCCTACGCGTATGCTGTTGGGAACGCACACGTGCCGAGACGTGTGGGTTTGTGTTTATGCCTGATCAGACAGGGCATCCTACTTATGTCATGAGCTGCTCGAATATGAGGTCCACATGCTATACGCCTGTAAGCTAACAGGTCTTTTTTTAAGAACCCTTACCTAGAAGTATTTGTCCTTAACTTTGTCCTTTGTTTTTGAGTTCTTCCTTTAACCTGAAGATTTTACAGATGCTCTGAGGACAAAAGAAGCATCTCGGAAACACAGTGTCTTTGAAAACAATTTCCTGACTGATGTTAAATTGCTGTTCCATGTTACTAATGGCCATATTCATGAATCACCTGTTTTAGCAAAAATGCTGAGCTGTAGGGGCAGTAATAGACAGATACATCCCTGTTAAGAGAACAAGCAGAAGCTGCCCCTGCTGCCCCCCCCTCCCTTCCCTTAGAAATTTATGCCCAACACACACACATACAAACACATACAACTTTATTATTTGTGCAAAAAGATAAATAAACTGGCATTTGCTTCATGGTCTGCAGAGTGTGAGGGTAAGAGGGCATGGCCTTTGTGTGTTTGTGATTTGGGCAGGTTTAGCCTTGGTACTAAACCTGCTCTGACTAGTACCAAGATTAAACCTGCTCTGACTAGACTGAGACTGAGAGAGAGAGAGTGGAAGAGAGTGAGAGAGTGAGAGAGAGAGACAGAGTGAGAGATACGGAGAGAGAGATAAATAAAAACAAATCTCACATTGACAGTATGTCTTGACTCCTACACTCCTCAAGGTTTGGGTGTATTCTAAAGGCTCCAAACACACACACACACACACACACACCTTCACCCTTTGCTGTAGCTGCTGTCAGCATGTGTCATGTTCACTCTCTAATGTATTCTGTGCACCAGGAAAACTGTTCATCATCTTTCTCTCTGACAGAACTCTCTCTCTCTCTCTCTGTCACTCACTCACTCAATCACACACACACACAAATTACAATGAAGGAACAAAGCATCTTGGGAAAAATAATGCGTATTAGAGAGTTCAAGGTTACTTGGGTTCCAGAAAATTACCGTCTCATTTAAGTGTTCATCTTCACTTAAACCTCTGTTCACCTTGTGGGTCATAAGTCATCTATTACTCAGACATAAGATGTCTGTTGTGGGATGGTTGCAAAAATTATACATCCCCCAATGTGCTTCTTATTGAGATAGTGATCTCATAGTTTCCAAGGTGACAGGCATCTGATTGGCAGATGTGGAACAGGCAGAGGTCAGAGGGGATGAGAGTAATGGATCAGATGGAAATATGATGGCATGATTTCAGAATAATATGACTCACCTTTAGTAGTGCTCTATTTTTGAATGTACATATTATGTATTTCTACTTAAAAATCCTTTTGTAACTTATTTTTCAATCAGAGCTTTGTATTTTGTGCCAGACCCTGCAAAGGGATGATTAGTGTTTCCATAATTTTAGTTCTTACATACAGCAGTCATTCTAAGATTATTTCTTTCTTCTAAATTGATCTATCTTTGCCATGTCTTGGATTGTGCATTATTTCCAAAATCATTTCACTCTCATCAGATCTACTTCATGTGCTCTGTTTACGAGGGGGAGAGCATAGTGATCGAGTGTATGACAAAGAGGGAAAGACAAGAAACAAATGATGTGTTCAGGGGCGATCAACAGGGGGCGTACTTGGAGTGCTCTCTCATTGTAACTGTGTTTATCACTGGGAAGACGAACACATCGGTAATGCCGTTTGAATGGCATAACGGTTTTATCTAAACGCTGATAACTTTTATCTTGTTTCCCCTTAACTCTCACATTTGGGGCGAGACTTAAAACGTCTGATTGTGGTTCTCAGTTGGCAGAATAGCAACCCTCAGGCATCAACACGCTATAGTATCTAAATGAGCTTCTTACCAAGTTGCTGCTAGCTACACAAGCTTATTAACAGCATATGGGTCCGTTTGTGTGTGTGTGTGTGTGTGTGTGTGTTCATGCGCGTGTGCACACGTGAATGTGTTCTTCATGTGGTGTGTCCCAGCAGGGCTACATTGGCCCTGGTGTGTGTGAATGATTCTTGACCTGCGCTTGTGAATGGCCAGTGAAGACCGTGAAAGGCCCTAGACCTCATTAGAAGATCCGGAGTGGTCCAGCGGGGCGCCAGCCACATGATTTTGCTGTGATTTACTTTTCGTTGTCTTCTTTTCTAACCTGCTGTGCCTTTCACGGTCTAGTGTGTTCATTAAGAGACTTTTTAAAGAGGACATGTGACATTATTATTAACGTAACAATGCCCAAATGCTTCTTTCAACGTCGTCCTTATTGAAGGTGCAAGTGAGAAAATTTAAGTGGTGTATGAAGTACAGTCCAGAAATATAGTCCAGAAAGGGAGTCATATTTTGCTAATATACACAACATCGGCTTTCTGGCAGTAGCCAAATATGTCACCCTATGTCATGTTTTCCTGTAGCTTATTTCATTATCTTAATTCCTTTCATTCATTCATTCATTTGTTCATTCGTTCATTCGTTCGTTCATTCGTTCGTTCATTCGTTCATCCGACTCTCTCCTTCCCCGCAGAGCCAGGAAGAAGGCCAAGCCCCTGAACCTGAAGATCCACAGCAGCGTGGCGGGGAGCTGCGAGAACCTCCCGACCCAGCGCTCGCCGCTGCACGCTGAGCTCTCGCTACACTCCTTCTTCTTCCCCAGCCTTGTCCCCTCCACGCCGCCCGTGCACGCCGAGACGCCATCCGCCAGTACGTCGCCGCCGTTGCCGCTGTCGTCTGCTGTGCAGCCGCTACAAAGACAGCGCGTGCTTTTCTTATGTTTTTTCCTAGTAAACAGGGTACAATGGCAGGGAGCGCTGAGCTTTTGACAACAGACTAAACACAAACCTTTAACGTCTGGCTTACAGAATGGATTACAGAATGAGCATCGTTTGCTCGTTTAAAACAGCACATTTCTTCAGTGCGTGTGTGCAGGTAACTTTAAGTCCAGCTTTGACCCTGTGAGTTCACAGCTTTTTAAGATCACTAAAAGGGATTAGTGCTTGTTGCACTGCCATGCTAGCGGTGGCGTGATGAAGGTCTTGTTGGAGTCATTCACCGCCATTCATCACACAGCCTCCTCAAATGGGACACCACATGATGGGCATCGGCCTATGCGCATCCATGTCCCACGATGCACGGCTGCGGTCGGCCTCTCTGCCAGGGGCCCCCGAGGAGGGGCAGTTAGAGTGTTAATGAGGGAGCAGGGAGGGAGGGGACTGGGATTGATGCCGTGGGGGTGTGCTGGTCCCGGGGTGCTCGGCTCGCGTCTGGAACGTGGAGATGGAGTGGGAAGGTTCCCGTGCTGCTTTTGGGTCTAGTGTGGGCCCATGTGTGTCCGGTCAGAGATGATTCCAAGTATAAGATGATCCCGTCCACAAGCACACGCTCACGTACCTACACACTCGCTGCATGGGACAGTTTGGAATCAGACTGTGGCAATTTTGGGACTGTGTGACATTTTATTTCTCGTAACTTCGACATCAGTCTTATTATTTACGGTCTCCTCAAACACAACTGTATGCACACTGCAGTTGTGGAGATCTTGTTGGAAATGTCTTGGGAAGACAGAAGAAACGGTATGAAAATAGTATGCGCTTTGTGATTATGTCTGAGAGGTATAACATCAATCCTAAAACACATAAAACTCCACTGAGCATCTTAAAAATTGGAACTAGTGATAGAACCACCTTGGTCAGTCAGGGTTCCTCTCACATTAGTGGTTGTTTTACTGTTATCACTTTTACTACCTATTAATTAGTTCAGTTGGATCATTTGGAGGTATTGTTGTGGTGGGTAGTTATTCACATTTTGACATTTTAGGTCTAATGTCCAGTACTGTGTCCGTAATGGTATTATGCATGCTCAGACACTACCCCTGGATCTCTAAGACTCCCCCTGGATCTCTGGGGCTGAATGATGGGGCATTAACCCAGCCATGGGAACGTCAACAGCATCTGCTGCATGTCCCTGCATGCGATTGATCGATGCATATGGCTGGATGCATATTCTGTCTTGTGAATGAGAGATCATCCAAGCAGTTGTTGAATTTTAAGTTTTAAAGTTTGGAGAGGTCGCATACCCAAGCAGTTCTTGAATGTTAACTTCTAGAATTTGGAGAGATCATGCATCCAAACAGTTCGTGAAAGTTAGGTTCTAGAGTTTTGAGAGACCATACATCCAAACAGTTTTAGAACATTAAGTTCTAGAGTTTATCAGCAAAGCTTTGAATTGTAGAGTATGAGGAACTAAGGGGAACTAAGCCTTTGGGAAACTAGAGCCAAGAGCTGAAGTTTAGGTACGTGTGCCTGACACCTTGTGACCCATCTCCAACTAATTATTTCTAAAGTTTGCCTTTGGCACAGTTAATTGTGTGAACACACAGGGGCGGCTCTTTGTCACTGCAGAGAACCGTGTGCTGCTTTGAGTTCCCAGATAAAGGGACTAGTGTCTTTGCTACAGGTGCATAACGGCTGCGGGGTAGGAAGCAGACGGCTTTAAAGTCATCTCCGTAAACGGGTTCTTTTGAAGCCTGTCGATAGCAGGCAGGTCTGCTGGTGGAATGGGCGGAGCGTGTGTGGTAAAGCCTAAAGCTCCAATCCTTCAGTCTAATGATCACAGTACTGCTCTGGCTCTCATGCTCTGCTCTGTGCTTTTACTGTAATCCTCTCTGACTGCACGCACACCAACCTGTTCTTTACATAATTTCAATTACAGGATTTGGCTTTTAGAAACTCTGGCCAATTCGATAGTGTTTTGAATGTGTAATTTGTTCTTTTAAAACCAGAAAATCCCCTGTTTATTGTCCGAACTTACATGTATTAGGGAAAAACACACAAAAAAAGTCTCTGGTGTTGGGAGACTTATGTAAGGTTTGACCATATTTCAAAACCTTATCTTTTGCAACGATTAGAGAATATTAATGAAAAAAACAGCAACATTAAAACGTGACTACAACATCTGGTGCGAAAGCAAAGGACTGTTTACCCTGTTAAATTTATTATTTAAAACTCAAATTCAAATGTTTCATGAGAGTGTTCTCCTGTAATTATCCTGACTTTTAAAGTTTGCATAGCTCTGTCCTTTTAAATTAGCTTTTGAGATCATGACCTGGAATAAACCACTGTTTCAGCGTAAACACTGCATTTCTTCAGTCTTAACTGGTCCAATACAGATTAATCTTCCTAGTTTTATGTTGTACCAAATTTACTCTGATATAGTTTTTTGACAGTCCAATGTGTCCTGAGGTTACGTTTATTCTAATGTTTAATTTATAACCTTGAGTAATTCTGAGCCATTTCTTATAGTGGTTTAAGACCAAACATCATTATTACTACAACTGCGTACTATTCACTCCTAGAATTTTCAAAGGAACGTCATACTACTGGCTTGAAGCTATACACTATTTGAAATAAAATGTATAGCTGTAAGCCATATTTAAGAAATTCAGTGTAATTCAGTTGAGGTTTGTGTAAGGATTGCTTGTAGAACCTAGAAGTGTGTAATATAAAATTAAGTTATATTCGCATAATTCTGATTTGACTCTTCACCTAACTGTTCCAGGAAAACAACACCTAAGGGGTTGTCATAGAAACAAGCAAGCAAGAGATTTGGTTATATCAGAACATCAGAATTATGCATCCCCCCCTACCACCCCGTGTCACATGATTTTGTTTACTCAGTCGATAGCCAGTTGGATCAAGGATCATCCTTGGACATTTCATCTGTTTCTCTTGAAAAAAATGTGTTTCACATGCATGAACATTCTCTTAAACACTCACTGACACACCTCCATGCAAGTTAGGAGGCAAATATTTACTTTGCACTGTGTAAAGTGTTAATATCAAGCACTCTGTTAGCAGTCAGAGACATACATGTTCAATACGTCCTCTCCAGGACATTCCACCATTTCCCGAATCAGGGTCCTTTTCTTGCTCTAACCTGCTTCTCAGAGCAAGAACTGCCACCACACCCTAATGATCTCATAGACGGGTGAGGATTTGATTAGCAGGACATGTAATGCGATTCAGGAAGCACCAGCACAGAGGGACTGCAGAGCAAAAGCAGGAACCGCTGTTTGTTTTCATTCTTAATGGAAAATCCCACCAGCCTATGTATGTGGTGCCGTGAGCCCAATTCGCCAAAATGGGTGTAAAGCTAACTGGAAATCAGTTGCAGTAAAAAAGATGCAGTCCCTGAATGTTTTGAGCATTAGTTAATGTTAAAAGTTGTATCAAATTTAGCACAGTAATTTATGACGTGACATGGTACATGATGACTGATGTAGATAGTGGTGTATGATATGACCAAAATCATATCATAGGGTCAATTCTTATCCAGATAATGACACATAACACAATATAGCATATTTTTTGCAAATTTTCAGTTATTTCAAAGAAAATATAAAATGTCCAGTGAAAAAAGTGAAAAAAGTGAAAATATCCAGTGAGCAGCATTTCTCTGGGGGAACTTTCCTAATTTTATTTGATAGACATTAGATATGTATTTATCATTATATGGCACAGTCCTAGTTGGGCCTGAAGGGTGGCTCTACAAAAGTGGCTAAGCACTAACTTATGTTTTGGCAGTGTTTTACACATTATATATTGTGTTGACTCACAGTGTGTTGGAATTGCCAAATGTAGTCCTGCCCATAATCCAGAAGACTAGTCCAAGAGCAGCATCCCTGCTTTGGGATTATGGATGTGACCCCTGACCCTTGGATTATAGATGTGACCCCTGACCCTTACTTGCATGCCTGTCTCTGACCTCTGTCTCTGACCTAGTCGCTCTGGATAAGAGCGTCTGCTAAATGCCGTAAATGTAAATGTAAATGACCTGGCACCATGTGATGTCATATTCTTTGATTCTCACATCCCCGTGAGACATGCTCTGTCCTAGACTCACACAGCAGTTGAGATGTACACTGACACGTTGGGAATCTCTCGGGTCTCTAGGGTTAGGGTTAGGGTTACTAAGGGTCAGGTGGCGTTATGTTTTGTATGATGCATACTGGGTTTACTGAGGTTCAGTGCTCCATGCCTGAGAAATGTCTAAGAGTGAATGGTATGCAGTTGCAATAATGACAGTGTTTGAATGTGAATGAAAACATTCTCATAAGTTTTATTTTGTGGTTGAGAGTTGTACTGTGGGTGTGTGGGGGTGTTTGCCTGTTTGGCCCTATGCCTTTGCCCTGTGTCTTCAGGTTCCTAATCATAAACAAATGGATTATAATTGACCAGAGACTTTCTTTCAATTAGATGAATGTCCCTTTGGACTGACAGGGCAGCAGGAGGCAAACATGGTTATTGTCTGACTGGCCTCTGTTTAGGGTTCATTGGGTTTTCTCCATTTGAGCGATGACAAAAGTCCACCGATTACAATAATTCTGTGTAATTGTTGCCTGTTTATTCAGGACATGATTTCTGAGTGGGAGAAAGGTTTCTGTGTACCATGTGTCTCACAATGGCTTCTTGCTCTTTGTTTGTGTTAGATATTTTAGCGAGAGATTTTCCAAGAGAGATTTATAGAGATTTGATAAGTAAGTAATGTAATGGCTTTGTTTCATGTTGTTTTGATGAGAAATGGAAAACCTATTGTGTTGTTTGAAGGTCTTATTGTTTTTGCCAATTTTTTTATTTGTTAACTGTGTGGTTTGCATAAGAAAAAACACACACGCTACTGTGAAAAGTCAATTAATACATTGATTTTGCTGTGTTCTCAGCTTCCATGTTTCATCGGATGTTCGTATAAATGTTTGCATGTTTTCAGCCTTCCATTATGAATTTTTAAAATAATGTTTCCATTTGCTTCCCCTTGGACTGAATTCCCATTCCAAATGGTGTAATCCGCTTTGATGCTGTAAAACTTACGTTATATGCTGCTTCTTTGTGTCTCTCCTTCTCTCTCCTCCCCACCTTGTTTTATTGCTCTCTCCAGATACACTGTCAGTTCCTCGCTGGTCTCCTCAGATCCCTCGCAGAGACCTGGGCAACTCCATTAAACACAGGTAACTTCTTACCTGTGTCTGTCTGACTGCCAATTAAGCAGAGGTTAATTGTATGCTAATCACAAAAAAATATGGGGCAATCATTGCACCCCATTTAGTGAAGCTTCCTTTCTACTTGCTGTTTTGTTAAACCCTAATGAACCATGGTTGTCCAATAGTCTCCTGTTCCACTAGCCAACCCACAGACCATCTGACAGTTTCTCTGCGGTTTCTCTGTTCTACACTTAGCCCACTGAATTGATTTCCACTGCCTTGTTGTTAGGCAATCAATGGTATCATTACTGTAATTTAAGAAGTCCCTTTAACCTCTCTGCCCACCAGTGACTCCCAGCTTTGATAAGCTTGTGGTTCTGAGATCCACATTTTCTTTTGGCATTCTAAGCAGTGGAGGACGTGCTCTAAAATGGAGTCCTAATGGACCAATCAAAAGCCTCAAAACGAATTGTTGTGAAAAACTAGTGCCAGCCATTGGTAAATGTGAATTGGCTCTGACTGTGAATTGGAATGTACGGACTGTGTTAATGGCAAAATAATAGCATTTATCATTCTGTCATAAGTGTGCGCTACAACTGTGTGTGTGCGTGTGTGTGTGTGTGTGTGTGTGTGTGCATGTGTGTGCGCGTGCATGCACATCTACCTGCATGAGTGTCTGTGGTGGAGTGGTTTCAAAATGTCAGACCAATTAAAAGGAACGTCTGTCTGCCTCCCTTGACCGTCTGTGTGTGGACTGAATCTCTGGTTCTTCTACATAACACTGATCTCAGAGGAAAATATGGCAGAGGAAAGTATGGCAGAGAGAAATCTGATGTTTCTCTGATTAAAAACTAAAAACTTAAAAAACTAGAGAGGGATACAGGTTATTTAGAAGACATTAAGACAAAATGTGGGCATTACTGCTGTCCAAAATAACATATCAATACCCATTTCACATGATAGAGTTTCAAAAGAGATGTGTCACTCAGCATGAAAAACTAATCCTTACGATTGATTCTTTGTTGAGCAGTTTATTATAAGAGCTAATCACCTCAGAAGGCTTCAGTTTACACACACATGAATACACAAATATGTTTGGTAAGCCCTCAGATGGTATATAAGATATATAAATTACTGACAATCTAATGTCATTTTTCAGATGTATACAATTTATGTGTGGATACTTGACCTTTTTTAACCACATGAGGACACTTACTGTGTCAGAAAAAAATATTTGCTTATTTTACATTTTGCATAATTTCAGTTATCTGGATCAGAACACTGAATTAGCTTTCATCATGACAGACTGCAGTTTTATATAGCAACGAAAAATCAGCATGGCTGATACCGGCATCACCGTGATAAGCTCTGGGACCAGCTTCAGAACCCCAGCAGAGAGCAGAGAGCAGAGAGCTTTAAGACCCCAGCAGAGAGCCCTGACAGGGTCTCCTTCAAACCCACGAGAAGAAAGGAGACGCTTCAGTCAACCATCGATTCGCGTCTAAGTGGCGAGATGAAGCTGGGACGGATTCTGCTTTTGACGACCTGAGGCGAGCTAGGCTAAACGAAGACATTTCAATTCTGTCAGGATCTATTAGTCATTCTCCATTAGCCGTTAGCACCCCCCCGTGCAGCGCTAAAACCAGTTCTCCACCAGAGATCTTAATAGCCAGAGAGTAACCGGAATGTAATGTCGTAAGATGTAAAATATGTAGAGGTAGTCAATATTTGCAGATAGGTACACAAGCTTTCAGTCAGAGGCCCTACAGCAGGTGCTTCCTCTGCATCCCAGACTGCAGTTCACTGCAGGTACTAGTTGTCTTCAGTGATACACAAACCCAGATGGGCAAACGCAGACATATGCATACAGCTCCTTGTGCCACGTCCTCCCACTCTGCGCTACACACCCCTTTCCTCTGTTTGAGTGCTGGCCATCGTTCTGCAGCTATGTGGCCTATGTCCCGTGGAATATTTGTGAAGATGTGGGAGCACAGTGGGGCATTTAGGGGAGATTGAATGATGCAGTCACAATTAAATTACTCCATACTGAAGATCAGAGGAAGGAGTGCTCATCTCTCCGCAAAGTCTGCCTCTCAACGAAAAGGTTATTGGGTAAATACGGCTGGTGCTTCGACACATTCAGCCCTTTCATCGCAGCAGTATGGGAATTGTAGTCAAAAGGTCAAAACCAATCTTTCTGACTGAAGGGCCGGTCTGCTATTGATGCTTGTATTTCAGTGATAGATTGAGTATGATGTGCTGCTTTTAAACATTTCATGAAATGATACTCTTGCTAATCTCACCCTCCATTTGTGTCTTTGTAGATTTTCCACCAAGTACTGGATGTCACAGACATGTATAGTATGTGGGAAAGGAATGTTATTTGGCCTGAAATGCAAAACCTGCAAGTAAGTATACTGGATGAACTGGACCTGTTCTCATGGGACCGTCGCTCAGAAAGGTGAACATGTGTTCTGACTGCTGGGCCAGAGACTCGGGCTCTTTGATGTGGTGGTCAGATCTGGAAGAACCTGCGTTTGAGGTCAGGTTTGCTGGGTTTGAGGTCGGGAGTGTTAGGGTTAGGATATGGGTAGGTTTAGGATTAGGGTTGGGGTAGGGGTAGGGTTAGGGGTGGGGTTAGGGGTAGGAGTAGGGTTAGGTTTAGGGGTAAGGTTAGGGGTGGGGTAGGGTTAGGGGTGGGGTTAGGGGTAGGGGTGGGGTTATTGGTAGGGGTAGGAGTAGGAGTAGGGTTAGGATGAGGGTTAGGGTTGGGGTATGGCTAGGGATGGTGTAGAGTTAGCAATGGGGTAGGGTTAGGGATGGTGTAGGGATAGGGATGGTGTAGGGTTAGGGATGGGGTGGGGTTAGGGATGGGGTAGGGTTAGCGATGGGGTAGGGTTAGGGATGGGGTAGGGTTAGTGATGGGGTAGGGTTAGCGTTGGGGTAGGGTTAGGGATGGGGTAGGGTTAGCGATCGGGTAGGGTTAGCGATGGGGTAGGGATAGGGTTATGGTAAGCAAATTTTTGTTACTCAGTACTTTTGAGAAGTATTTCAAAAATATGTTCACGTATTTATATGATCACCTACAAAGTATTTACAAACAACAGCACATAAAATATTAAGGACTTAACATTAAGTTCTTGTGTCTTAACATTAGTACATGTGTACAGGAAGCCTTGTAATGGCTTGCATAGACATTAGCTGATGCTTAATACTCTCAGGGCAATCAGTATTAACTGAACAGCTCCATTCATATCACCAGGACTTATCCAATTAGCAGACTAGCTTCCCATCAGCCAGCACCAGCAGCAGCGCGCACACCTGTCACGTGTTTGCAGTGTGGATGGGGTGGTTTGCGGGATCTGCCCGCCCCAGACAGCTGCATCTCCATCACAGGCTCCCTCAGGCTCATCTCTCAGGCTGTGGTGCTCTCTGCCATTTCTACGTCCTGTTGTGGTGGCTGACACTGCTTTCGTTGCTGTCAGTGATGTACCAAACACGTTTGCAGTGCGTGATGGTTTGTGTTTATGATACGGATGTATGGTGGGTCTACTGGTGATACCAAAAGCAGATTATTTAAAAAACAAAAAACTCCTTAAAACATGTTTAGCTATGCATGCATAAACTTTACGTCACAGGTTGCTTCTTTGATATTTTTCTACATTCCAACGGGTTAAAGTGGAGTTCCTCTATAGCCAAATGGACCTATAGTAGTACCTGCTAGTACCTGCTACAGTAGTACCTGCTTTTAACCACTGGTGTCACTGGGTAGATCAGTGTTCACCAACCCTGATCTTGCTGAACCTAGCCAGTAAGAAGCCTGAATGCTGTATGAAAGTTTCTGGAAGATACCAAATGAATCACCCAGAGTGTCATGGCTGGGGCATGTGAGGACTGGGTTACAAATCTCTGTTAGACGAAAATCAAAGATGCACATCTACAGAGGCAAAACACAGCAGTCGTTGCCATCCTGATATATTTTAGGTTAACATCCAAATGGTGATGATCCAATCATGTTTATAAGTCATTTGCTTTTGAGCACATCAAAAGCATCTTAGGATTCAAATACTCTGAATTTCCTCTTTGTCTTTGCAATCGTGCCTGGAGTTTCAAATGCTCATAATTATCATTATCATTAAAAACAGATTATTTGAATAAATTAGGTGTCTGATAATTTCATCACTCTTCAGTATTGAGAATAAAGGCAGTTGTTTAGCATGGGCTCTGCTTCTGTTTGCATGTTCTTCAGCAGAGCTGATTCTGATGTGTTAGACATGACGCTCTTACAGCAGCAACTGAAGGTCTTTGTCTTGATTTCATGTGTTAGGTTGAAGTGTCATAATAAATGTACCAAAGAGGCTCCACCATGCCATCTGCTGATTTACCATCGAGGAGGTAGAGACTCACTGAAAGGTATTTGTTTATTCATTTTTCAACACCTCTACTGAGATCATATTTCAGTCCTTTCCCTAAAATACCTGTTTTTAAAATAAACTTGATACTGAAGGTTTTAATCAGTATCATGTTTTTAAAACTTTATAAATCCTTTTTGTAAATGCTGAGAGAGTGGAATAAGAGAATAGTAGATTTTGAGAATGTTTTAATATTAGATTAATATTTTCTATTATATTGTAATATAATATTAAGAATGTTTAATATAATGTGTATTTTGCCCATGAGACTTCAAGCAATTTTTGTTGATTTTAGAAAATACTCATGACTGGTTAACCTTAGTCTTAATCTTAGTCTAAGTCTAAGTCTTAGTCATTTCTATGACTGTCCACTGACTTGTGCTCACATCCTTCTTTGCCGCCTCAACCTTTTTATCCTTGTTTCCCTTTGTCCCTTGTTTTTCTCTTTCTTCTAAAGATCAAGGGACATCTCAAGGTAATACCACTGATTAACGCGTGTCTGTGAGGGCACTAATGATATGGCGCTGGGTTTCCTTTTGAAAAAAGGCTTCAGCATCTTGCATGGGCACTGCACATGCTCACAGCCTCAGTGAAGCTTTCTGTCCAACCTGCCTGTCAGGCTTTGGCTCACATGACTGACGGGCAGTGCAGATCTAATAAAGTACCCTACACGGCAGCAACCTCTGTGCAGTTTAAACCTTCTTGACCGCTTATGGAGACATGAAAATGGACCTCCTCTGTGGCACGTCTTATATAATCAGTTATGACATTTTTTTCATTATTGCATGAAACTTTGACAGCTCATATAAACATATTATAATGTCTTTGTGTGGCAACCTTAAATTATAATGTATGTGACAAGTTGAGTTTTTTTTTTTTTTTAAAGTTGTTGTTACCATGACCACTGTTTTTCTGTTACCGGGACAACAGCCTCCTGTTACCATGGATACTATGTTTTCTTCCCCCCTCTCCCTCTCTCAGCTCGTCAGCTTGTCAGGACGGAGTCAGTGCCGTGTGACATAAACAACCCCCTCAGGTACACAGACCTGCATATCAGCCAGACTCTGCCTAAAACCAACAGAATCAACAAGGTGGGTCTCAGTGAAACTTCAGCTAAGCTCTGCATTATATTAGCACTCTAGAGTCAGGTGCCACTTTAGGAAAAAAGAGTTGCCTTGATTCATTAGAGCTATCCTAACTTCACTAACTTGATTGTTGTGATTATTAGTAGCATACAACAGGGTTCAAAGTGAATTTTAATTGTCAGCTCAAGCAGTGTGTGTGTGTGTGTGTGTGTGTTCGGAAAGACAGCGTTAGCCTGACCTGAGAAATGAGGGGTGTTGTAGAATATAATCACCAGGGACAGGAGTGTCCAGCATAAACAGCACGTTTGTAGCTAGATTGGCATTTTTATTCTGGGAGAGATTATTGAAGAACGTGGATGCAGGCCTTGCTAAGGAGTGCGTGTGTGTGTAGATGATAATTCCATTGAGCAATAATAACAAAACAATTTAAAGATTCTTGTCACATTTATATTAGAATTGTGGCTCAGATTGAAAGATACTTTTTTATTCTGCACAATGTGCAATGCATTAAATGCATAAAGTTTTGTTATTGGATTACTAGGCATCAGCAAAGGTTGTTTGTTTGGTCATTGACATGGGACTTTATTTTATTCCCTTTTTGATAGATAGAGCCACAGATCCATCACAATTCCACATTAACTGTGGGACTATATTGGAGAGATATCTGTATGAAAGACCTCTGATCCTGTGTGTGCGTGTCTACGTGTTTATATGTGTGTGTCCCTCCAGCTCAACAGGATTTGTATAACACAATTTAGTCTCTAACTATGAGGTGTCTTTTTTATTATTATACCATCTCACATTTCCTGGCATTACTTTTATGGCTCTCTGTTTTATATAAGCACATGCTACTGTTTACTGTTTGAGCAGAGTAATAGAGCATGTGATTGTATGGCGTTACTTTGCAGATATGAGTGATGTATGTGAATGTGTGTGTGTGTATGTCTGTGTGTGTGTGTAAGCATGTGGAGAAGTGCTGGAAAGGTATTTTTTGGCCGGGCATCAGGCTCTGGGGCCCAGAGCCCTGTTGGCTTCAACGTTGCCACACTGCTGTTGGGTTCTGGATGATCAAGCTCTTCTGGGTGGGCAGACAAGTATTCGCTAGTGCCAGAACATTAATGAACTGAAATGACAGTTCTGCTTTTCAGTCCTGAATATCTGATACTTAAGAGTATCTCTCTTTCTCTCTTTCTTGTTCTCTTTCTTTATATTCTGTCTGTGGTCTGTGATTCTCTCTTAATATTCTGTCTGTGGTTCTCTGTGGTCTGTGGTTCTCCCCCAGGACCACATCCCTGTGCCGTACCAGCCGGACTCCAGCAGTAACCCCTCCTCCACCACTTCCTCCACTCCCTCATCCCCAGCCCCGCCCCTCCCTCCCAGTGCGACCCCGCCCTCTCCACTCCACCCCTCCCCTCAGAGCATCAGACAGCCAAAACAGGCCAACCTAACAGGTGCACACACAAACACACCCCACAATGCCCAAACATACTCCAGTTACACATACCTTAAGAGTTTAAAAACAGTCCTATAAAGGGTAGATGTCGAAGCATCGTTCTCTTCTGCTAGGAGCTAAAGTATGAAACAAAAATAATTTCTTAGAAAATCAGCCCACTGACTCCCACTCTGTTATGTTTCTTTCTCTCTCTCAGCATCTCATTACTACAAATACAAGCAGCAGTTCATCTTCCCTGGTAAGCGTACGGTGCCAGTACCCATAATGCAACCTGGTAGGCCAGCAACTCTTTTGATGTAAATATTTTGCCGCCTTTCCTCTAAGGCGCAAAGCAACCCCCCCCTAACAGCACAGTCTGGCCGCCCTAATGATGGCCCTCATAAATGCTACTCCTCTTCTGCTCCCAAACTAAAGGTTGGTAAGTGCACCTGCTCTGTGAGAGACAGGCAATGTTACAAGAGCTTTTGATGAATGTGCGGGAGAAGCTTATGGATGAAGGCCTTAAAGCTGGTAGATAGGCCTTTGATTGGTTAAATTAGACTTCTGGTGAGCTTTCAATATTGCTGTCTGGTTTTTATTCTTTCTTTTTTTGCCTGCATGAATATTTGATAAATTTGTCCACTTTTCACAGGTATATCAATTGTGACAAATCTAAAATCAACTGGACGGCGGCTGATAAAGTTGATGTCTAATTTATTTCATTCATTCCCCCTGACTTTGACGTTATCCGTGTGTTATTCAGATGTAGCCCCAGAGGTTCCCAGTAGAGCTCCACAGGTGATCTTACATCCTGTGCTGTCAGAGTCTGGGTAAGTCTGTTTGTGTGTGAAATGTCTGAAAGGTATGAAAGAAATGTATGCGTTATAAATATATCTATATTAAAAGGTATTCCAGTTGATTCACAAATTGCTATGCAAATCAAAATACCAAAATATTTTTTGTAGTCTCTGTTGTGTTGCATTTTTTGGGCTGTGGTCAGAATGCTCACAGATACATCAGACATGTCACACCACTGCTGATGTCTTTTTAATGGAGCATGTTGTATTTTTATTATATTGTGTATTTTGGAGAAACTAAACTCTTGAAGCAAAATATTTGGGACACAAAAAACCCGAAGGTGGGAGACTTTGGCTGTGTGTTCACACTGCAGTGATAATGTCAGCTGCAAGTCTTTGTATGAGGACAAAGGTCCATTAACCTCACTGTCCTCTTGTATTAATGGAATTGCTGTGTGTACAAACTCTTTTCCTGTGTTACATAAGTCAGCCTCCACCTGCGTTTGGTCTGATTACAGCAGCACTGCTTCACACTTCTGTTTCGAACCGTTTTTGCCACAATCCTTACGATTGCAAACGAGATGTTTCAAGCTTGGCAGAAACACTATTTGGCAAAAGCTCGTTACAGATCACATTGGTGTCTCGTCTTCCTGACAGGGCGGGATGAGCATGGACACTGTCACGCAACGCATCTGTGAGGACACCAACGCGGGGGTGTGCACAGACAGTTCTAATTAGCAGCAGAAACCATCCCATGCTGCTTGGCTGGTCAAGTGGCCCAGGTCTGCGGCCCCTGGGGAGCTGTGGGCTAATGACCTGTCCCACTGCTTACTGGAGTGCCCAGTGTTTGTGTGTAAAGCCCTATCCCCCCGGGCCAATGTAGAAAGACGCCGGTTCATTCAAACTGTGCATCAAACACTGCGACCTCGAACTGAGTAATTGTTGGCAATTCGAATCCCAGAGCTATTAACATAGCGAAAGGTTACAGGACATTGATCCCCTTTCTGAAAAGGGCTCACTTTGGAGGGCATGTTATTGCGGGATGTGCAGGATCTCTCTGACTGATCTTTTTGAGATTAAGCCCACCGACATTTCACTGAAGCAGTTCCTCCTGCACATGGTCCATCTTCATTGCTTCCCAAAATGAGTCCTCGGAAGTCTTAAAAGCAGCAGTCGCCCCAAAGTGTTATAATGAGAGTCGTTAATGTGAAAACTGTTTGCAGTCATTTAACCAGCAAGCACCAGTCTCTAGTGTATATCAGCCATGTAGCCGAGGAGTGATTGTTGCTGAAATACATCAAAACCAATGAAGCTGCAGTATAATCATCCATTTTAACAACCACACTGCAAGGATTCCAGGCTGTACTGATTTATGAGTCTGTGAGCCTGCATTCAGAACTAGTGAACCTTTGCTAAGTTCTAAACCACTTTTATTGACTACTTCTAGCACACTTGATCTGGCTTCCTCTTCAGGGGGTCCTCAGGACTGGAGCTGAGAACCTCGGCTCTAAACTGTTTTCACTTCATACAAATTAAATTATAGACTGGAGAAGAATGTCCCTTTTGTGTGCAGTAAGAAAATGTAACAGTTCTTTTAAAAGGTGCAAAACAAAAGTGTTGGGGCAATTATCATGAGTCTCCTAGCTCTTCTGGCTCTAGCGCCACTGCGTCTGGAGCCATCTGTGGCTGGGAGTCTAAGGGAGCAAACTGATGCTCTCTGGGACGCCATGACTCCAGTCCCTCGTCGGTGATAGATACGCCAGTCAGTGGTGGATGTCTGTGACTGGGGCAGGTGGTGTTTTCCTCTGAGTGTGTTTTTCAGCTGTACTTGCCTGAACCCTCCATGGCTGTGTGTTGATGTGGCATAACTACTACAGCTACTACTACAAGTTCCACTACTACAAAGCAGGGTACAAAGCGTCTCTTTCTCTTTTTGCTTCAACAGTAACAAAGGAAACCCTGTTCTCCAGATTGAAGTTGAACCTACTTCAGATGTGAGTCATGCTTATGGGTTTAAGCACAACCTAAACAACCTTGCATGTGTGTGTGTGTGCAGATTCTTTTCAGTTTTTCCATGATGTTCGATAATGCAGGTGGATATTACTGTATGTACAGTCCATCAGGATATACAGTATTGTTTGTATTGAAGTATTGCTATTGCTTGCATCGTTTGTATTGCTTGTAAGTGTACAGTCATAACCTCAGCAGCTCAGTGGACGGCAGTCAGTCCAGAAGGGCTTTCCACTGAGGCTCTTCACCCTGCGACCTTCTGCTGTTCTGATTTCTTGTCTGCAAAGCTTCATCGTATGTCTCAACGATGACGTCTCTGAAACATAGTGTCTGTCCAGCCCTGAAAGGTCTCAGTGGTCGATCTGATTTTCTCTCCCCGCCAAGAATGAGGACGGAAACGACGAGGCCGAAGATTCGGCGGACGAGTTCGAGGAGATGAACCTCTCGCTGCTGTCGGCACGAAACTTCCCTCGCAAGGCGAGCCAGACGAGTATCTTCCTACAGGAGTGGGACATCCCCTTCGAGCAGCTAGAGATCGGCGAGCTGATCGGTAAGGGCCGCTTCGGCCTGGTGTACCGGGGTCGCTGGCACGGCGAAGTGGCCATCCGCCTTATCGACATCGAGCGCGACAACGAGGAGCAGCTGAAGGCCTTTAAGCGTGAGGTGATGGCGTACCGCAACACACGGCACGAGAACGTGGTGCTCTTCATGGGAGCATGCATGAGCCCGCCGCACCTGGCCATCATCACCAGGTGAGTGGTGACCGTGGGAGACTCCCAGGTGACACGCGCCTTTTTCAGCAGGCCGGGTGTGATACTGTTCCTGGTTTTGCAGCGGTTTCTAAAAATTTGATGACCACACACAAATGTTATTGCCATCAAAACAATTTGCATTACACCACAGAAGATGTGCAATTTATTTTGTATTTTACAGCTTAACAGCAGAATGATTTAACTAATTCTTCCACAGCCCAGTAGCTTGTTGGTGTTGCGTGGTCTGGTTACACAGAAGCAAAGCTGAACGGTATCATGACTGTGGTTCTCCAGGCCTGCAGCAAAATGAAAGCAATCCACTCTGCATTTCTGCTTTTATAGATTGATAGCTGCTTTTATTGCATGTGAAAAAAGGTCAAATACTGTGATCTTTCAATTTAAAGCACTTACCAGGACGAACCTACAAAATTGAAATGGAGAGAAAGGCACTCATTCTAGAAAAAAATCAAAAGGAGCATAAATATTGATTGTTTACCTTTGGGTTGCCATGAGTGACTGCGTTTTGATTGGTTTTCAATTTGAGCAACACCAGGATGTTTACATGTGGATCTTCAGTCATTGTTTTGCCCATGTGGTGTGGACCCATTTTAAATGGGTTTTAGGGAATTTGGGCAGAGCTGGAGACACAGGCTCTCTGACCCTAATGAATATGGATTAAAGGAGAGCAAGCAGATGTGGGATTGGACACAGACACCTGTGTCACATAGTAAAGTTGGTGCCCCACCCCTAAATGATATCAGGTTACACTTGACTTCTAGCCAGTTGATTTAAAGGTGAGAGTGTCTCTCGCACAGAGAACTCAGTTTGTGTTCTAGAATACCGAACGAGTCTTTTCACAATCACTTTAGAGACACACTTGAATTTTGAATGCAATGAAATTTAAGCTGCAAGAAATGCAGAAAACCACCTACATTTTTCTCCTGGAGGGCCAGACCTCTGTGATTCTAGCAGATTGGCAATTTTCCTGCTCAGACTCACCAAATGAACCTAGTAATTCACTGAAGTTCTCAAAGGTGGCTGAGCAGAAATCGCTCTCCAGGACTGGAACCTGGGTGTAGACTCTACTGTGTTTCTCTGCCTATTCCAGCCTGTGTAAAGGCAGGACACTCTACGCAGTAATTAGAGACGCTAAAGTTATCCTGGATGTCAACAAGACCAGACAAATCGCACAGGAGATGGTGAAGGTATGACCCCACTCATACACTGTAAGGCTGTAGGACCCGTACTGCTAGCTGATGATTCTTGTTTTCATATTAATAACTACAGCTCTAGAGGTTTTTTAATATTCATAATTGATCCTTGCCCTTGTTCTAGAACATATTGGCAAGTCATTTTGTGTCGAAGTTCAGCAGTTTGTCAAATTGAACTCTATACACGTAGAGTACTGTAATATACCGCATATATTTATGAAATTTTAACAACCTGCAAAATGCATCATGGCTCTAAAACAGCATGGTTTGGTTTGTTACGTTCGTCTGACATTTTGCACGTTTTGCGTGACATTTGTCTGACATTTTTGCGTGTGTGTTTTGTGCAGGGTATGGGCTATCTGCATGCCAAAGGAATCCTTCACAAGGACATGAAGTCCAAGAACGTCTTCTATGACAACGGCAAAGTCGTCATTACTGATTTTGGACTCTTCACCATATCTGGCGTCTTACAAGCAGGCAGGTATGTTGGCCAAGGAATTCATGCATTTTAGTTTCTGAGGTAAATTTATTTGTTAAAGCGTGTTTAGTAATACATTTTTATAATGTATTCACATATGCAGCACACAATTATCTGGGATTGTTTCTGAATTAATGAAAGCAGGTCTGGCTGTCATGATTTTTACATATGTTAATTAGTTTATTCAGTTTCTTTACTGAAGGCCATTAAAACTGTTTTCCAGGCTGCCAGACTTTCTCACAGTAGTGTGTTTGTCTACTGCAGACGTGGCATTTGAACCACAGAGACAAAATAGCCCACGACTCCTGTGACTCACACCTCTGGATCTCAAAGTGTCCAACACATGTACATTAAGTCCTTAATGATGCTAGCAAAAATACTGCTAGTAAAAATACTAGCACTTACACTGCTCGGTCTTACATACACACTAAACCCCCACACACACACTCGGTCTTACATACACACTAAACCCCCACACACATCCCTGCTCGAGGTCTGACAACGTCACATTTGTTCTGTGCATGCTGGGACAGCTGAAAGTTCTTGCGAGTGCCCGTAAAATCCTCTAAATGCTTTTTAAGAATACAGGGCTGTGATTAGGAGTCTGGGTCCTCTGCACCGTGAACACTCACCTCTGACCCAGTGTTGACGCTTCCTAACTGCTCTTGCTGTGATGAACTAGACTGCATTATGTGCTGGATGGAAGTTTGTGTTTGGGCCAGGATGTAGGACTTATGGGGGCATTCTGGGGTATGTGTGTTACTGATAAAGGCAAGGTGTGTGTGTGTGTGTGTTTTTGGTGTTTCTTGGAAGCAAAAGTATTATATATATACTGTGATATAAGGTCATGTAATTTAAGGTACTTAAACTTCAGCTTTTTCAAGGGTTCTATAAACAGTGACTGAGGGCCTAATCTGGGGCATTAATCTTGGAGCGGAATGAACATTCAGGTACACTCAGATGTTTTCCTGCTGCTCACTCTCACACCCACAGTCTAAACACTAGCAGGAAGATCACAAGATCCCCTTCAGGAACGGCTCGCTCCGGCAGGCTGGAGCTTGGTGGCGGGTCGGTGCGGCTCGGTGGCGTGTCACCGGGTCTTGTGCAGTGTAAGATTCATGTCCTGCTCCTGCTGCAGGGCATCACTCTACTAGCACAGACACATCCACACAAAGCCGTCCTTCCTGCTAGCGCTCACTGCGGACACCTGCGGGTCACGGACTGACCTAGGCCTAGAACTGTGTGCATCCTTCCTACTGGTGTTCTGTGTCAATGCTGTGTTTCACTAGGGGTTTGAAAGAAATGTTAAAAACAGGTTGTGATCTGATAATGAGTTCCAAATACCTCTGGGCAGCTTCAGGATTTCCAATTTTTAGTTCATGCACTTCGTAGGTTTACAGGTACAGACTGTAGTCCATTTGTTTATACATCCACAGCGGTCTCGTGCTTTAATCGGTAAAGAGAGGAAATGGAAGCTCCGTTCCAACTTTAAGGTTGCCGTTGCTGGGCCTCTTGACTACTTTCGCTCGCGCAACTTCTCCCTTTTAAAATGTTTCCGTTGGCAAAGGAGGCGGTGAATCAGGATTCTAGATGGATAAATATGACAAACACGCACACCCTCCGGCTCATCTGATTATGCGCCTGCTTTACCACGAGTGCCTCTGCGCGTGTGAGCAGCGGTTACCGGGAAAAATGGACTGCCGTTAGAGATTGCGTTGCCAACATTTGTTGTTCGAGTCATTTTGGATCCGTTTTAGCCGCGCGAGCTAATCAACCCACTCCAATTAACAGCCCCGCTGCTGCGTGCATTAGTATTAGTTTATACGGGAGGAAAGGAAGCCACGTGGGAATTGAAAATGTACCAGACCCGGCATAAGCAAGCATGCTCTGTCATAGATACAAATAATAAACCCGTACAGCCGTGCCCGGGGGCTTCGCAGTGTTTAGCATTATTCATCTGAGAAAGATTCTACCTTGAAGCCATAAAATTACAACACGGGCGTGCGCGTGCATGCGATCCTACAAAGCGTTCCATTTTGGTTGTGTTTGAAAGGTGTTGAAGGAATACTTTTCGGTGTACTGTTTGAGGGCACACTGACAATAAATCCAGTTTACTTTCGTAAAAAAGTAAAACCAGGGGTTGCCCTGTGGTCTTTGATTGTCTGCATTTATTTGCATAATTTGAAAGACGTATTCCAAGGGAAAGCGTGCAGGGAAATCTTTAGCGTACATTGGCTTTCATTACACTGAAATTTCATTAGTGGCGAAAGTAACGCTATTAAGAGTTGAACAACCCGATGTAAATGAAGTTAGCACAACTAAAACAAGTTAAAGCCATTGTCGAAGTGAACTCTTAACGCGTTACACGGAGGCACATATTAGGTAGCTCGAAATGTCAGGACGCTTCAGGGCGCGCAGGCCTGTTATGGTGGTTGTGCCGTTTCGCAAGCCTGAGTCATCATAAATCTGCATTAATGAAGAGCCGTGATAACGGGTCCTCCGCGCTGCCGCGCGAGTCCCGGCGGACAACAAAGGCTGAATTGCTCCCTCCATCCACAGCGTCATTTATGGAAGTAAAAAGGAGAACATTATGGAAGAAACCATGAACAAAATGAAAACACAAACTATTATGAACTGACAAGCTACTCGCCACGTACGTTTTGAATGTGTCTCTCCCAAATGGGTTAAATTATTATTTTAAAAGATAAATTATATGTTACGATTATATATTAAAGACCAATTTAAGCTTTCTGATTCATGTTTGAATTTGGCTTTCCAAACCCCCTTTTAGCTTCTTTAGCTTTTATTTTTGTCTAAGGTACTTGTGAGATAAGGAGAATGTCTGTTGCATCCGGTGCATTTGTAGACACTTGACTATCTCGATAAAAGGTTTTTACATTTTGAATCTCTCTCTCTCTCTCTCTCTCTCTGCAGTAGGAGGGAGGATAAACTGCAGATCCCTAGCGGGTGGCTGTGCCATCTTGCCCCTGAGATCATCTGTCAGCTCTCCCCTGAGACGGCCGAAGACCAACTTCCCTTCTCCAAGCAGTCAGACGTCTTTGCCTTTGGGTGGGCTTCCCCCTGAAATGGGTAGAGCAGCTAGACAGATAGCTGCATCCCAGAGAGGAAACCTGTGTGCTACAGAAACAACCTAGAACATAGCAAGTCATACATGGAAACAGAATTACACAATTCTGTGCAAAATGTTCTGTATTGTTCTACACCATATGCACAGTTTTCACAGTAAGAGTTGAAATAAACAAAACATGCTGTAAAACACCAGACATACCACAGATCCAGGGACACAGTGCATTATTATGTGGATAATGGAGTATGAAGATGGTATAGATTGTTCAGCACTTCATGTAGGTATTGGACTTCAAACATCTCATTTGTGATTCTAAAGCATTTTCTTGTGGCCATAGTAACTCCTTCAGGGCTAATAAACAGTTATCTGGAGGGGAAATCAATTATGTGCCTGGGTCTGGTGTCAGTTTCATTTCACATCAGTAGGACGTGATGTGAAAAACCATCACCGAAGGCTTCCGGATGAATTCCTGTTAATGATCTTGAGTTTCATTTGATTTCTGGACTGACTGAACTAAGGTATAAGTCACCTTGAAATTATTACTCACCATTCATTTCGTTCAGCATCTTCCTTTTTAAATGAGGAAGACACAAGACGAAGGCAGAAACGTGTGAAGGTGTAACACAACGCAGCCTCTCGGTTCTGAACGTTCCTCCAGGGAAGCACTAAAGAAGTCAGCTCTGTAGGTTTTAGTTTTATCTTTCCTAAAATTTCTCATTGGAGATTCTAATGGCTACTTCCAGGTTCCTAGTTCATCGAATTTATAAGTTAGCTAATTTTTCCCTAAAGCAAATAAATGGGTTTCAGTGCTTCTATAATGATGTGGAGTTTATCAGCTATTAGACTCTTATATGGTTGCTCAGTGTGTCACTCTGGGATATGGTGCAGTTCTTCTGTCCCTGGTGAACCTGGATCAGAAAGATGTAATCTTAACGCCACAGGACTGGTCTTTGCTGAGGTAGTGTTTGTCTATCTGCATAGTAAAAAAAAAAAAAATTAACTGTGTCTGTTCAAGCATGGATGGATAGATGGCTTGATGAATGATGGATGGAAGGATGGACAGACGGATGGACAGTTTTATGTAGATATGGAGGGATGCAGCTCCTAACACAACAGGTTTCTATGCCACATCCTTATGGAGAATCTACGGCTCTGTCACTGTGGCATCTGGCTGGATTGTCCCGTAATCTCCCCCAGCTGCTCAGAGCAGACACACTACCTAGAGGTGATCCCTCAGCATGCCTTGGTTTGTCCTCCGTTCTTTTTGAACCATTCGAATTGGAGAGCTTTGGTCAGTCTGAATGAATGAAGGCTAATGCGGCATTGTGGGTCTTCAGGCTTATACAATGAATGCCCGAAGGTCAAGGAATGAAGCAACGATTTGTTATTTGTACATACTGTGAACTATGGGAAATGTAGTTTTCAGTGGTCCTCAATGCACTAAATATATTTCGTCATTAAATATATTGAATGAGTAAGAGGAGGTTTTCAGGGTTGCTGTGAGTGATGACTGTCTGATGATGGTCTCTTCCCCCTCTACACCGGGGGTACATTTGTTAGTTGAATAGCAACATGCTTGACTCTCTGATTTGTAATTAGGTTTAATTAGTTTTAAATTCAGTGAGGAGAGTTTGGACATGCCTGCACTCTATGGTAAACCAATGAAAGTTGAGTGCTCCCCCTAACTATTTAATCAATTATTCTAGAAAGTCCTTAACCACGACAGGTACAGCTCTGGTTCAGTGAAGCATTCTTAACGTTAAACACACACACACACAGACACACACATGTTCACAGCCCATAACAACTCCCCTCCGGTGTATTTCAGCACTATCTGGTACGAGCTGCACGCAAGGGAATGGCCTTTTAAGAACCAGCCGGCGGAGGTGATCATATGGCAGGTGGGCAGTGGCATGAAGCCCAACCTCACTCAGATCGGCATGGGCAAGGAGATCTCGGTGAGTGCCTGCACAACACCTTGGCCCTCCTCTGCACATGAGCTTGGACAGAAACCTTCTCGTGCAATAATTAAGATCTAATACACCCCAAACACGGTGTAAACAACTGGAGCAAATTGCAGAACATCCGACGGGTGAGGTTTAGTGTGCTATTCAAATCATTTAGTTGTTGTCAGTGGTAAATATCATGTAAAAACAGCGGTTTAATGTCTGGTGACTCTTGGTCGTGTATCGTAACTCCAGCTTTGAATGAAACGCAGAACTGTAGCAGCTGCCCTTCAGTCTCTATGTAGAGACATAGAGACGTCTGTCTCCCGAGGAGGACAGAGGACGCTTGCTCCTGTCTGGGGGGGCAGACGCTCTGGCGACTCTCTGCTTTGAGTTCTTTTGCTCTCGTTTAGGACATCCTGCTCTTCTGCTGGTCACACGAGCAGGAAGAGAGACCCAGCTTCTCCAAACTGGTGGAGCTGCTGGAGAAACTTCCCAAACGCAACCGTCGCCTCTCTCATCCAGGACACTTCTGGAAATCAGCTGAGTATGTCAAATGAGCTCAGTTCTCACCCCCCACCCCCCACTCCTCCCATTCCAAATGAAAAGAAACACTAGGAAGTGTTGGAGATGATGGGGCTGGTATGTAGGACCCATTGCAGCGCGCTAAAGTGCTGTAATATGTTACTGGTCGGACAAAAAGCCCTGCCTCAACTGACTTTGTGTTGACTGCTGGATTGTACGTGTATATCGCTGTATGCATATAACGACATTTCCCTAACACATCGATCAGCTAGCATACACAAAGCTCATGTCTTTCTGTTGTTTAATGTTTGATCATGTATGAAAGACGAAAAGATTTCTTTTGATTTTCTTCTCTGTTCCTTTTGGTTATTTTTCGCAATCTGTTGGATCTGTTTCTGTTGTACCGACTTATAAATTTATTTGTGATTAATTTCTCAATGTTATCTTTTGATGAAAACTTCTTTTCAGTCACATGCCATGTCATTCTGTATTGAGTACATTTACAGAGCATCTCTATGAACAAATGCCAGTTCTTTTGATTCTGTGTGAGTTGTGTGTCTGTAACGGTATTTCTACACGTAGCCACAGAGTGAATGTATTTATTTTCAGACTTGAGAACTGTATTACTTAGACTTCTTTGATCATTGTTTCTTTCTTTTGTCTCAGTCCAGTCACTGTCTGCTTTATGTGAGCACATGATATTGCAGCAGCCATGGGGCTTTAGCTCATATGGGGGACACATCTTTCATAGCAAAACCAGAAATGACCATTGGGTGTTTCCTGCTCTCATTCTTACTGACTTAGAATGTGAAGCTGTTTCCTATTTAACTGACTACTATTTTTGCCTACCAAGAATGAGAAGCATTTGAATATTGGCGACCTGAGAAACATAATTATGCTTGTACATGTTATTATTAACACTTGAATTGTATCATACTTAACTGTGACGTAACCGAGAGGTAGCTGGAGCTGTTTCTGAGCCAGCGTGGAGCAGGAGAGGAACATGTATTGGACGGGCAAATCTTTTTTCTCACAACATTGGATATCTCCAAATGTTTTGAGCACACTTTGCACCATAATGTACACTATAATGTACACTGTGAGGCAGCACATGTCTGCATTAGGGGTTGTGTGCCATCAGTCGCAGTGCATCATGCTTAAACCATTTGTAAATGATGAAACACCAATTGCGGTTGCATGCACGTGTTTGCAGTGGAACATGCACAGAAAACCACTTCATATTTTGTTGTTTAATGTTCAACTCGGCATGTTCGCTGAGTGTTAAACTGCTAAATGGCTTTAGCATACACTCTGGGTGCAGACAATCTGTTCACGCATACAGACATTCTTGATAGTTCCTACCAAGTTCCAGTGTGCGGACTGCTTATGGTTCCAGTGTGCAGACTGCTTATGGTTCCAGTGTGCAGACCTGCTTATGGTTCCAGTGTGCAGACCTGCTTATGGTTCCAGTGTGCAGACTGCTTATGGTTCCATTGTGCAGACTGCTTATGGTTCCAGTGTGCAGACCTGCTTATGGTTCCAGTGTGCAGACCTGCTTATGGTTCCAGTGTGCAGACTGCTTATGGTTCCATTGTGCAGACCTGCTTATGGTTCTGTTGCTGCTGTTTTCTGAAGTATTCAAGTCTATTTTAGGAGCACTGAAATTCAGATATTGTTTTGTGGGTCATTTATATTTGTACAGATTATATCTTTTAAATGCATGAGAGGACCCATAAAGGATCTGTCCATGTTAACGAAGTGAAGAAGAAACCTCAGATCCATTTCACAATAAAGTATGTAATTTATAGTGTTTAAATAGAACATTATCATATACACCATACCTTTAAAATATGTAAGATGATAGATGTCTTAGTCAATGATTGTGATATTCTACTCATACCATATGCTGGATGAGGAGTGGATAGAAATTAATTCCATCCTCAAAAAGAAAAAAAAACTGTGGGAGGAGTTTTGAAGGAAGTAGGAGGAGCTTGTTAATGGTCGTCTCCATCAGCAGTGTCGGTGCCAAGCCTGTTCACCATGATGTGGACGTGAGTTGCAATCCGTAGCTGTAAATGAGTTTTCTCTATTTTGGGTGTACGCCAGAAGAAGAATGTATGAATTCATACCACACGTGTCTTTGCTTTCATTTTTCTTTTTTTTCCCCACTCACTTTGTCTTTACGTTGTCTTATGGACTTTAATTATAAATTCATGTCTTCTGTTATTGTTTTTTTTATTGTGTACTGGTTGTCTGCCGCTGTTTTGACTTTCTTTATGGTTGAGGTTCTGTACTACAGCTTGTAGTTGTACAAATGCTTGTATTTACCTTTTGGTGCCCAGCTTAGCGGCTGCTAGACTCATCATGAGATCTTTCTTTGCATTCATCCTTTATGAAATACGACAATAAAAATGTTCATTTTGGAATTTTATTACGTTCTTTTATTCCCCTTTTCTATGTTACCCATGTGTTATGTTGAAAGAAATCGATGCATTACGTAACTACTGTGCAGAAATCTCACAATTCGTTCAGTCTGCTTGTTGCGTTGCTGTGTGTTCTCTGTTACTTTTTACATCTTAATTTAATTCTGTGTCCAGCTAACCTCCAAACCGTGGTTTGAAACCGTAGCGTTATCTGCACAGTTATCGCAAAGATTCAGATACTTTTATGTTTGTGTGAAAGAAAAGTACTTCAAGCCTGGCAAATATATACACCACTCTGCCCAAGTCGTTATGTTATAACTGAGGATGATAACCTCCGATTCCAACCTATGATTACTGAGAGTTCCAGTCTGTAATTGCATACCTGATTCCACTGAAATAACTGCAATCACTATTACGCTGATACTAAATTGATTATAGAGCTGTACATTAATAATAGTGAAGTGAAAATGAACCATCACTCTGCTATATATCTGTAGCATTGAATGTAGCAAAGCAGGCAGGTTGTCTGGGCCAAATGCTCACAGCTCCCACTCCAAGGCCAGAGTAATCTTGTTTGATTATGCTCCATCAAAGGGGCAGAGTGCCAGGTAAGACCAAGGGTCAAAGATCATGGTGCAGAGGTCTAAATTGGCTAATTGCCACCTTGTCTGGCCCTTGTTATGCTTGCTATGTTTGCTACTTCAGTATGTGTGTGTGTGTGTGTGTGTGTGTGTGGTGTGTGTGCATGTGTGTGTGTGTGTGTGGTGTGTGTGCATGTGTGTGTGTGTGTGTGTGTGTGTGGCAGTGGGATGGATTTGGCAAGATATTGGACTACGTGATAAATAAGGCATTTCCAGTGACAGTGAGAGAAGCATTCCAGTCCGTGAATATAAAGTTGATGTGATGGTGTGCTTTATAAAAGAAAATCATTATACAGTAATAAAGCTCACTGTCATAACAGATATGGGCTATTATTATTTAACACTGAAATACATTTATGATCACTGTTTGAGGTATTGCTATTATATATTATACTAACAGGATATTAACAGGTGAGGCATCACAATATGCTCAATCTATTTTGAATGTTTTTTTCTAACTTAATGCTTCTAAACCCCAAACATTCAGTAGGCAGATCAATAAGTTTAGTGTATTGACATCTGAAGGTGAGCTGATAGGTGAGCTGATTCATTTCTCTCCATACATGCACTTGAAGGGCCTTAAAGCAAACGCCAATTCACCAGGAGACGTTCACAATCCTGGACATGTTCACTCTGCTCTCCAGGAGGGTTGGCATAGTGCTACAGGCTATATGCTATCAGACCGCATTGAGAGTTGTGTGTGTCAAACACATACGTCATTACCTT